>OZ023155.1:1562739-1604439 GCA_963678695.2 Diplodus puntazzo | reverse complement strand
TTATATTCAAATTTCTTGACAGCAAAGCTCGCCAGAGGTTGAGTGACACATCAACAGCTAATTGCGTTTAATGCCGATGGGAAAGCATGGTGGCCCACCGTAAAACATTTAGTAGTGTGTATTTGTTTGATTAACTTAGTACAAAGACCGTGTAGTAAATGAGAATCCGCGATTAACTCCACCGTTTTACGGTACGTCAGCGGCAGACGCTGGCGTCGGGCTGCGTGTCGTCATTACGCGGTTGTCGAGGTGAGCAGTTAAACATGCAAAGATGGGGAAGTGCAAATTTAACGACAAATCGATGAAAGAGGATGTATTTAGGAGGTGGATGGTGCCGGCTGAAAACAACAATGAGACTGTGCAAATTCTGCAAAAAGACTTTTTCATTAGTGACCATGGGGCTCAAAGCCGTCGAGTCGCATATGGAAGGAGGAAAGCACCAGCGGTACATGACAGCAGCTAGCCATAGCGGGACCAGGCTGATCCCTGCATTGTTTGCAGCATGACCTAACAGATGTTCAGACGCCACCTCTCAGTCGGCTATGAAAAGTTTCACTTCACCGCCAGAGACCGAAAAGGCAGAGGTACTGTGGGCTGTCCATACTGTGATAAGGTAAGTAACGTTACGATTGTGTTTGGAATCGCATGTTATTATTCTATTCAGGTCACAGTCTGTGTTCACTTTGACAGTCTGTCAGGTAACAACACACTAGCTCAGAGTTTAAGGGGTGTAACTGTTGGTAGTTGTTGTTGATTGTGTCTAATGCGGATTTGTGATTTTATGGGTTGCTGTTAGGACGGTTGGGCAAATCCAGCTTTCACTTGTTGCCATAGCAACGTAAACATTCGCGTAAGGGCTAATGAGCTGTACATAGAGATGTAGAATTAGTAAACCTATAGAAAATAATTAGTCTAGTTTGCAAAATTTACCATTAAATTTTTAGGCCACACACATAATCATTTTGAATCTGTATGTGTGCATGTATATATAAGCAAGAAGTGATTAAAATAACAAATACTAACAAAAGAGTAATTGCGATTAACACAATTAAATCGTCAGGGGTTTTGATAGATGTTTTTGATCTGTTTCTCTCCGCTATATAAGCACAACCATTATTATTATTATTATTATTAGTAGTAGTAGTAGTATTTTTATTATTATTATCATCATTACACTAATGGAACCATCCCATAACCTAATGTGGATTACTTGGCACATTGAATTGATCATTTCCTCTCCCCCCCCCATATGTGCAGGAAGGTACAAAGGAGCTGAATCTGAACAACATGCTCTCACTGTCAGTGGATGGGCCCAGTGTTGATTGGAAGTTTATTGAACTCTTACAAGAGGAACACAGAGAGCAGTGTGATGGAGCCCAACTACAAACAACTTTTGGCTTGAGACAGGCTGTTTTGAAGATTTCATTATTTAGCTTATTTACACTGGAGACTGCTGTAAGTGTTGGAATTGTTTTTATTCTGTCTCCTTGTCTGTGTAGATTCTGTCTCCTTAATTGGAGAAAAAAAGGTCCCCAACAAAAAAGTATTTTTGCAGGATTAACAAATGGCTCCTACTGAGCCATGATGGAGTGTTATTATTGTATTATTCTGTATGGTTCCTACATGCAATGCAGTGTGTTGTTTAACATAATGCAACGTATGTATGTTATGTTGGCTCTGTTCTGCATCATAATGGAACAAAATAAAAAAAAATTAAAAAAAAAGGAAAATGCCAACTGTGAGCTTTGATTGTGTTTACAATAACATAAATTGAGTATTTTCTACTAAAGAAATTGCTATGACATTTTTGGGTCTTAAATTTTATTGGTTGAGGTCTTAAAAAGTATTAAATTTGACTGTTAAAATGGATAATAATAATGTATAATGTATAATGCTCTTTCGTGTGATAAACACGATTAGCAGTTGCTAACAGGTGTCTAAATGAGAGGTTGTCGGGGACATTAAACGTCCTCACAGCGAACATGGAGATTCATCTACTCACTAGTCCGTCTTTACAGGCCACTTTAGTTACACACTGTTCCGTTCCGTTTTCCTCCGCTTTCTCCTTGCGGGTCGCGGGTGATGTTATACCCCCCTTTTATACCCCTGGCCAAATCCAGTGACTCTATGGGCGTAGGCCAGGGTACTCCCTGGATGAGTCGCCAGCTCATCGCAGGGCCCTTACTGATGTGGTGGCTGCCACGAAGGTGCCAACTACACATCAGGAGCAATTTTTGGGGTTCAGTATCTTGCTCAAGGATACTTCGGCATGTAGTTCAGTCCCGCCCTGGGGAGCCAGGGATTTGAACCAGCGACCTTCCGGTCACTAGTCCTCAGCTCTACCCACTGAGCTACAGCCGCCCCAGTTACACACTGTTCTAACTCTAATTCTGACTTCACAACTTGTACATTGATCAGTTTATAGAAAACCTGGATAGTAATTGTGCAGTAACACTCTTACTGGTGGAGATGTTTAAGTCATGTGACCGTGATGTCGTCTGTTTGTAGCCTAACATTAGCTTCTTACTGCAGCACATTTAATTTACGCTTCAAAAATCACAGAGTGGAGTTCATCTGTGAAGATTATCATGATGATCAAAATGTGTAAATACCAAAAAATTGTGTTTCTCACAGAGATTCTTTCTACAATAATCCAAAATCCAATAAAAACATCTGACCACCAGGACTTGAGACGCTTCAAAACCGCCATTCTTAGAGATCAGTAAGTAACACAATCTTCCTCCGTATTAATTCAGCTAGCAGTTTTACTCTGACTTTTCATTACACTGAGATTAGGGTGCTAGTGGACGACATGTTGATAAAGCTGTTTTTGTGACAGCAGTGACAACAGTAATACCACAGGGAAACACAAGGAGGGGGGAAAGTTGATGAATCAATGAAGTCATTCATTTGGTTGTTAAGGGTGCTTTGGACGCTCAAGTCTGACTTGAACAGTTAAATTTTTTTTAGAAGCCTGCCTCTGCAGTGGTTTAACTCAACAAAGCTGACAAGCTGTTTATTAGAAATATTTAATTCAAGTGTTGATATCAGTCATAGGAGAGAAGATAATTAAACATTAAAATAATTTAATGTTGATGTCAGTATAATTTTCTTAAATTGTTGCTGTTTTGCAAATCTGATTTATATATTAATTGTGCTCTTTTATTCCTGCATCTCAGTGCTCTTTGCCTGTGAATCATTTTGTGCTTTTGGCCTCTGTTCATTGTGGACTTTATGTGCTTTGAGTGCCCCCTTGTGGCTGTTTTTACAGTGGTAGGTAAGTGCTGTGTACTGCAGACTCGGTATCCTGCACGGTATTTTGTACAACCTATACACAGCATCTTATCAAGTAAATTTGGTGGCTTATTAAACTAAAAGTTGTATTTTTGAGCATATCAGTCAGTGATGCTCTTCTGTGTCAGTTATTACAGTTTTTCCTAAATATTGAAAACTGTTTCCTGAAACTACAGCTCAAAACTCTAAACACAGAAGTTTTGTCAAAACTCTACTAATCTCTGTCAAAATGAAACACAGCACTCAAAACCATTCTGTCTCCTTTCTAAACTTTCCACCAAAGCAACACACACACAGCTTTCATATAAAATATCATTTACAGAGCATCAATTTAAACATTAATCTAATACATTTTAAACACTAACACCAAAATGTGTAAAATGTTCCCTTTTAAACAGTTTTATGGTTATAAAGTATAACGGATATGAACATATCACATACAGTAATGTGTTTGTGCAGTCTCTGATTTATTGTGCCCTCTAGTGGCAGAAGACTGAATTGCACACAGTTGTGTCACTACTTCTTTCTTGTGTTCACTATTTGCTTTTCAAACACTTCTGTGGGTTCCACACCTTCTCTGTGAATAATATATTGTGTCATAATTTTAAACAGTGTTTTGAGATCGTTCGTTTTGTAATTATAGATACAATATTGTCCCATAATGCAATGCCCAATAGAAATTAAGGAATGACTGGAAAATAAATACAGATGTTAGTTACAGCTTCAAATACAAAAAACTAAATAGTAAATGTGTAGAAAATAATCTTTAAATCCATTATTCTGAAACATCAAATATAAATTCAACAGAAGAGACTTTAAACATTATTTATCTTTGTATTATATTTATTTCAAAACTTTGTCACAACATCTTTGAACATACCATAATAATCGCTCTCAAGTGTTCACATGACTGAACTGTTTATCAGAAAAAATGAAAAAAAACAAAAACATTTCTCACCAATAAAAAGCTACCACCTTTTCAACATCCTCTCTGATTGTTTTATTCGTCATCGGTCCTCAAAAATGAAAGTCATAAATTCAGCATGATCAACTGCTAAAAGGATTCCACAGTATCACCTGCTGTCGGCTTGTTTAGACCGTACTTAAACATGAGCAACAAAGTCAGTTACATCAACATTTCTTATTCACTGACTTTTAACACACATTAAAATATACAAATGTTTTCCATGAAAGAATAGTATTAAAAAACAAAAAACATCTGTTTCATGTGACCTTTGTACTTCATCATCATCATCATGATTATTTTTAGCCAAAATGGAAAGAACTGTTTTGAAAAACAACAAAAAACACAGTAAAAACAATAAGAACACATTAAAGTCAGAGAAAAAAAAATATTTCCAGGTTTTAACGTCTTCGTTACGTGTTCAACACATCATCATCATCATCATCATCAGTCTAAAATAATGAAAATCATCAGTTAATCATTTACAACAATGATGCCACAGTATCATGTATCGCACATGAAACAAAAAGCAGTTGGCATTAACATGGATAAATCTCAACCACTGCTGATGTGTTTGCTCCGTTTCTCTTTTCAGGTTTTTTTTTACAGTTAATGTTGAGGAATACAACTTTCAAATGCAAAGAATGACAAATATAACAAAAGTTCATCTCATCACATGGTCTTTGTACTACATAGACTTACATCATCATCATTTTTATGCGCACTAGTCACTAGTTTGCAAAACATTTAAAAATGATAGAATAAGAGAAAATGGTAAAACAACAAGAAAGTCAGTGCCTAAAGTAATACAAATCTGCACTTATACTTCACTGACTGGTATCAAATGTACTTGTTTTTTCTTTCTTTAAAAGTAAGAAACGTAGAAATCTAACTGACGTCAAAAGTATGTGAATGAAAAAATATAACATGACAATAACATGATGTCTTGTTCCATGTGATCTTTGAAGTGCATCATTATCATTTTCATCTTCATTATCATAATTGTGGTCACCAGTATAAATGTCAGCACTTCCCAAACAAAAAACAACTATCACAAACTTAAAAAAATACAAAAAACGTCTTTGTAGAGCATCAACATTTTCTTTTTTCATGATTATAAACATAACCTTCTGCATTCTGCCAGGTTCCAAAATGTTTTAATTGATTATCATTACACTGAATCAGGCGACAGATGTATCATTTCTTAAGTAAAAATAAAGGTTCAGCAGAGTTGATTCTTTTTAAACATGATTGGTCCGTCTTTAATGTGACCGCTATTCAGATTTTTAGTCCTCATTTATATATCTGCATGGTTAAACTCTTGTATGAAAGTCTTAGTCTGACTTCTACACTGTTCACTTTATGTTGAAAGCATCTTTTAATCCTTTCAGAGCTTGTTCCTTTGTGATTCTCCTCCAGGCTTCTGGAACATCTGCTGGTTTGGCTTTGTACTCTTGAGCAAATCTGTCATTGTATTTAACCAGGACGTACTTCCAGTAGTCAGATGCCTCTATGGAGGAGTCAGGAGGAATGTGCCAGTCTGGATAGTACGTGGTGTACTCCTTGTAAGGATGAAGCTCCCATTTAGTGTCTGTGTTTTTGAATTTTCTTTCACTGTGCACGTCTGTTGTACACAGTGCTGGAATCAGCTTCTCAGTGTCTATATCTCTATACCCACCGAGACCTTGTGGCCGATGAACAGCTGCATAATGTTTCTTGTGTTCTTTGCCTCTATCCTCGCAAGGAACTTTACAAAATGGACATTGTTGTCCACAGCCAAACACCCGCTTGAAAAGCTCATCTTGTGGTTTAATTGGAAGTTTGTTCAGAGTCTCAGTGATGTCTTCAGAGTTTGAGAATTCCTCCTGCAGCTGTCCGTTCATGTCTCTCAATGAGTCAATGAGACACTTTGTAAATGGATGGCATGTGCTCTGGATTTGAAACAGGATGGTTTTTTCTGCCTCCTCTGAAATTGAGATGTCTTTAATCAAATATTTGTGCATGTTTTTGATGAGCACTGTGATGCTTTTCTGGTCATCTGGCAGCTGAACACCATCTTCTCCTTTTGAGGCCTTTTCTCTTGCTTCTGTTATTTTCTGAACTATGACCTTCAGATGCTTATTTTTCAGTTTGCACAAAGTTTTGTCCTCTGACATTTTTTCCAGGATGTGCTGAAATATTGTGTCCTTGACATATATTTCATATTTACAGATGTACTTGACTAAACTCTCAAAGTCTTCCTTAAGCAGCAACTCTTTCTGAATGTTGTACTGAAAAAGGGAGCGGGAGCTGTACTCTGCTGAATTGGAACTTGTCAAAATTTCATCCATGATGTCTGTTCCCAGAGATCCACTGATGTACTGTTCAACAGCTGGTCTGATACAAAGTTGTACAAAATCAGTTGCTTTGCGTTGGCAGTCATCGTTTTTCTTGTATAGATCAAGAAAATCTGCCAAATATTGAGGCTTGAACTTCTCCAGCTGAATTTTGGGATCCATTTTTGCCAAAAAATTTCTGTGCATGTTAAGAAACTCTCTTGAGGCAATGCCACAAATGTGAAGTGTTAGATCAAACACAAACTTGAACTTGAGATTCTTGTGGTGTTGCTGAAGGGATTCATCTATTTTTTTCAGAAGCTCATTTGTAAAACAGTCATTATAATCTGCATCAGTTTTTGCAGTATCTTGTACAAACCGTGTGCAAGACTCAATGACACCGTCTGCCAAGCTCTGCAATTCTCTTTTTTTATCTTTTTTCCAGATATGATTGTTCGGAAACTTTTCTTTTAGGTGTTCAGTTTTGACCTCAAATGTTCCCTTCCCAATTTCATTTAGGTCTGTAATCTTCTGCCATTCTTCTTCCAACTTGCGATTTTCAAACTTTTTTCTCAGCTGTTGGAGGATTCTTGTAGATATATCTTGTTCTTTCAGGCCGGACACATTTGCTGTGACTTCAGTCCACATCTTTTCAAACTCATGTTCCAGTTCCTCATCAGACAGTGTGCGATGTTTGCAGTCATTCAAGAGTTTCGGTACTTGTTTTTTGATCAGTTCTCTGTGTTTTCTTTGGATGTCATGAGCCTCTTTTGAACTTTTCCATTGCTCAAGCGCACAATTCAGTTTATTGTTCACTGAATGTTGGATTTCCTTTGCAAAGCTAATTACAATGTTGAAAAATTCAGTTTTGTTTTTCTCTATGAGATGCACATGTCTGTCTTTCCTTTTATAGTACTCCTTAAGTTTCTCTGTCATTGTTGTTTGTTGAACGTTTATAATCTTTGACAGCTTTGATTTTTTTGATTCAACCAATTCATTCACATGACGGAGTTCAGTTTTGTCTTCAGTATTTAAGATTTCCAACTCTGATGCTTTTTGCCAGGAGTCAATCTCTTTTCTGAACTCCCATTCCCAATCATTGAACTCTTTGCAGAGGTTGTCGTAGGCATGAGCAACAAGAGTGTTTCTGAAACTGAAGATGAAGTTTTCATATTTGACTGCTTTCCAGAGACTTTTCATCCATTCTAGAAACTCTGGGATCTGTGAGAGTTGATCACTATCACATTTCACTGTCTCTAAAAGATTTTTCTTGAAATCTGCTACAGCTTCACTGTAACCTGTGTTCACTGGTGCCATTGGTGGGGTTCCATTCCAGATTCCTGGGATGTTCCAGTTGTTTTTCTGTATGTCATAGTCCAGAACATCTGCGAATGCTTTTATAGATGGCTGATTCTCCATTTCAGCTGCAATTTGTGTCATTTCATTGAGTTGGTCCAAGAGATGTTTTCTTTCGGGTATCATCTTTTCATGAGCTGAAACTCCAGCAACATTCTGGTGAACAAAATGACAAACTGGTTTTTTACCAATTTCCTTCATTCTCAAGAATGCATGAGTTGCAATTTGCAGAACATCTTTCATTTCTGTTGAGTTCTCCATTGCAACATTGATGATGGTAATGTCACTCAAACCAATGACAAAGGTTGCCAGCTCATTGTCATGCTCATAACTGTCCTCTAGTTGAGCCAACTGAGGAGACTTCAGACCTTCTGTGTCAATGAGGACTATGAAGTCACAGTTCAGCTTCTCTCGCATATCCTCACCCACTCTGAGGAAGAGCATGTAGGCTCCTCTTGTGCATCTTCCACTGCTGACAGGAAACTGTACTCCAAACATGGTGTTGAGGAGTGTTGATTTTCCGGTACTTTGAACACCCAACACAGTCAGTACCAACAGTCTGCTCTTCTCTCCAACCTTCCTGTGAAGCTCCATGAGCACATCTGTCAGCCATCTCTCTGGGATGTTGGAAGCATCTCCATCCAAGAGCTCTAAAGGATGTCCATCCAGGAGCATTTCAGCAGCCAAACCAGGGAGATCAGACACTTTATTAGCAGGGTCTTCTGACTGTGAGGAGAACTCATAGATCAGTCCCATCTCTCTCATGTAATGCTCTATTCCTAAAGAGCTGTCGACCAAAGCCCGATCCAACTCTGCTATCTCTTTCACATCGTTCTCCTTTTTATTGCAGGGCTCTGAGAACTTCTGGCGCTGTAAAGATCGTTGAATGGCGGGCTGCCAATGTGCATTCAGCTCAAGTTTCATCCATTTCAGGAAAAAATCTCTTTTCTCTTTGTCACTTTCTGATAAGTGTTTGATGAAACTCTTCATAGCACCTGATAGTTTGTATTTGCAAAGCTCCTTCTTAATCTGTTGTTTTTCTTCTTGTAGCTGAGATTTATATTCTTCCAGTTCTTGATTACCAGCTTTTTTTAACCTACATTCCTCTCTCTCTAACTGTGATAAACTTTTCCAGTCATCTCCTTGCAAAGGAAGCTGTTGTTTCTTGTAGTCTGGTATACTTTGCTTTCCAATTCCTTTCACAATCTGCTCAGCTGCTTTCTTTTGTTTGTCAGTTTTTCTTTCATCCACTGGCAGACCAAGATCAACAGCCGTGTCAAGCATATTTTCAATATTCTTTGGGGTTGTTCCAACTGTCATTGATTTCTTGATTTCTGCACAAATTTTCGCTGAAAACCCTACAGCATTTATCTTTGACTCTTTGATTTTCACATTGCTGTTTGGTAAACCTAGCTGTTCCTTTGTTGCCTTGACAGACTTCATGTCCTCTTCAGCATTCTCTGCCTTGCGGTTAACAACCAAGAACAGTTTGGATTTCACATCTTGGAGAGATGTCAGAATCTTGTGCTCATTTTCTTCAACTTTGTCCAGAAATACAAAGGTAGCAGTTGACACTTCAAAAAGAAAACTAAATCGTGTGATTGACTGACCAATGTCTCCTCTCAGATTGGCGAAGGCAACTGCTTTTGGAAATGTGTCAGTATTTTCTCTGCCACTAGGAAGGTACCAGCAAACCTCTACCAATCCATTGGTGATTTTCTTTCCATGTTCTCCTCCTTTCATTTCTCTATGTATGAAGATATTGTGATGCTGCTGGCCGAGACTGAGACCATGATTCAAAACCTGAGACTTGGATAAACTGCAGTTTTTCAGCCTCACAAAGGAAAAGAATGGTATATCTGCTTGGACAATGTTCTTTTCAACAAACCCTCTTGATTCAGACAAATCATGTGGACGCCACTCTTTTACGATATCTCTCAGAGCCCACAGCATCAGAGTGCAATGACTGTTATTGCCATGGGGTGGCAACAGCAGTGGGACAGAAAACTGGCACATGGACATCTTGAGGGCCATTTCCTGTTGCAAGAAGCTGTCAGCACAAAGGAAGAGTGCTACTATGAGGTCCAGAGGGTTAACATTATCATCTGCAGAGTCATCTGCAGTGTAGCAGTCCGGATTAAACGGATCTTTGTCATCATCATTTTTATCATTGTTTGATAACTGTGTACAGCTTCTACATTCTGCATTGATTTTAAACAGTTTCCTGAGAAAACACCAAGGTATTTCCTTCACTGATGAAAGAACTTCTTCATTGAGGCTGTTTTTGTTGATCTCCAAAAAGGACCGAAGAGTGAGCTTGTTGGGATAAAAATCCTCCAGTCCAAGTTTTGAGAGAAAGCTGGAAAGGACTGTCAAACAGAAAAAAACAATCACATACACATAGTACAGCTGCTCTCAGTGTTTCTTCCTTTGAGGTTAGGATCAGGGTTAGATCCTCAACCGTTTGTTTGCGTGTGCTGCTACTGTGTGTAAATTTACTTGATTGAAATGCCTGAAAGGCAATGATATAACTGTGTGTGAATGAACAGGGTCAAACTTCAAGAATTCATTTGTTTGGCAACTGTGTGTGACTTTGATTAGTGCCCTACAGTTAGACTGTTACAAAGCTGTAATATTATTGGCCTGCTGAGCAATGAGGCCGGGGGTGTGATGGATCATATTCCTTCTCTGACATGTGTGATGGTGAGGTTTTCGATTTTGAAGTCGTTCTTATGGTCATTTTTGCAGTTGAAGTTGCAGCTAACTTGATGCTAAAAACACTGGCAAAGGTGATGCATGATAATAAAAATTAAAATCTGGATACAACATTCAAGAGGCGCCTGACTTGTTCCTATGAAAGCTGCTCAGTAGCACATGAAGCGTATTCGGATATCATGAAATCGTGAAACTGCCATTTTTTTCGTGCTACTCGGAATGAATTTCAAGCTAATGCATTTCAATTGGAAGTTTATTTCGTGCGTACAAGCACGACAGCCAAGTTAGAAAACTCTTTTATGGTTATTTTTAATATCTGCTTCCTGCTTTTTTCCCTATACAATATAGCTAGAATGTCCGCATTTATTTTTTATATATCTATTGCAAGGTAACTTTTTTTCTTTAATCGTATCTAACTTGGTGTTTTTTCAGTTTTTTTAATGTTATGTCAAGCCTGTGCATTTAAGAATCCAGTGATATTCGGCATAATATCCTCTCATATTTATGATCTAATGCTTTTATTCCTTTTATTTGCTGCAGGAATCAGCCATTTTATGATTAGAAAACTCTTTTGGTTATTTTATTTTGTAGGAAAAAGCAGGAAACATATATCTGTTTCCTGCTGTCGGAAGCAGATTCTGCCCTTCTCCCGCTAACCCTTCTCCAGGTAAGATGTGTGTCTACTGGGTGTTCACATTAACAATGGTTTTATTATTAAACGCAACTCTGTGAAAACAATATTCTAACTTAAAATAGCCATATCTTGTTACTTTTGTCCAGCTAGCTTACACGTAAGTCAACTGTGTGTAAGCTAATAGTTACTGTATTCCCGTCGAGCATGGAGCATCACCAAAGAGTACGTTATTATGCTATATGCAATAACATGAGAAATAATGTCTCATTAGGCACCCTTAAAATCTGTGTATTGATTTAGAAAAAAACGTGACCTTTTGTATTCATTCAGAAGATGGGGAAATCATGGTTCAACCAGTTGCAAATACTCTTTAAACCTTTCTGCAAATAAACACAGCTAGACTGATAGCTAGCCAACAGTACTAAATATTTGTCTCTGTTCTCCTTGTAGTTTCTGTCACCCCATCCCCGAACACCGACCCAGCATCTCCACATATAGACCCAAAGGCACTTTTGAGGGACATCTATCTATCTATCTATCTATCTATCTATCTATCTATCTATCTATCTATCTATCTATCTATCTATCTATCTATCTATCTATCTATCTATCTATCTATCGCATGGCTG
This sequence comes from Diplodus puntazzo, assembly GCA_963678695.2. Taxonomy (NCBI): domain Eukaryota; kingdom Metazoa; phylum Chordata; class Actinopteri; order Spariformes; family Sparidae; genus Diplodus; species Diplodus puntazzo. The sequence continues at coordinate 1,592,532 of OZ023155.1, read as the reverse complement.
TTGAACTGAAGCATAATCAGATTCTCGCTGACGCCAGGGTTAGTGTTTACATCATACTTTACTTGACCATACATGTGGGTGACAAATAATATCCCTTACTGAATGTGTGTAGAAATGTGAGTGCAGAAGATTTTTTTTACTGTTTTATTGAACAATGCAGATGAGTATTTAACATCCAAGCATGCTCTGTGGCATGTTTAGAAATTATGAAAAAGGCCCAGATGATGCTGACTCTGCTTTAGTCGTGAATAATATCTGCACTTAGAGCTATGGAGAAAACTTCGGTAAACAAATGAAGAAATTGAGGCCTCAGGCAGACTGTTCATGACTGTAGTGCATTAGTGAAATATGTAATGCAAAACATTAGAAAGCAAGTTTTCCAATGTAACTGTCTTTAACTCCAGATGGCGATATTATGGTAAGGGTGGGATAGTGTATAAATCCCTCGATTCAGTAGATGTTGGGGTTTGCTTTGATTTGTCATCTGTTTTTGCTTCTAGTACCTTTAACCACATCAGTTTGACAAGACTTTTATCAACTCATAGGAAGCAGCTCAGATCAGGAAACAGACATGCAGATATTTCATGTTTCATGTGATTAAATTGTATTATTTGTATTGTTATTGTTATTTTATTATTATTGGGTGTAAATCTATGTTTTGTAATGAAAGTATTGTTTATTGACCTGTTTATTGACCTAGATTTATTACATAATATCTTCATGTCATTTGGTACGACCACTCATCATGTGGTGCGACCAATGAAAGTAGTGACTGTATTGAATTCAAAATATAATATTTAGTTTCTGTGGCTGAAATATTAATCACTGATACAGTATACTTAAGTGTATGGTAGTTTTTATATTTTTTTTAAATCTGTGTAACTGAATTTAGAGGAAATGTAGGTTTGTCATACAATTAAGAACAGGACTGTAACATTATAGAACAGAAGTATGAAATCATTATTGACAAAAAATGAAAAGAAATTCAAATATTTCGATTATAAAAACTTATTTTGAGATAAATTACGGTCGCACCACATGACATTTTTTAAGGCCACAGCCAATTCAAATAAATGAAAAACCACTAAAAACTTTTATATTTTAAATTTGGCTTGTTGAAAATCCTTATATGTCATTGACCCGTGTGCAGTCTTCCTCTTCCTTGCTCTTTGTGGTGCATTACTAAGCTTTGTGGAGCACCAGCGCCACCAACTGTGGATCAGTGGAGTTAAGGAAAGATCTGGTGCTGAACTGTGCATCACATATGATCATATGCATGCACTGCTCAAACAAATTGCAGTCCCAGACAAAAAAACATTTCTCCATCATAGTGCTGCTTGTGGTCAAAACTCGACAGGGTGCCTTTTAATGTTGTGCTGTTTGACCTTGTCAAATCATTAAGATAGTTAGCATCTGTACGTGGAGGAGTTGGGTGACTGTTTCTGTACTGGATAGATAATTCATCCATGTTTATGTTGAATTATATCTGGGTGTGAATCCAGGTGGGAAAGTCAAATATTCTCCTCAAGTGCCATTTTTTGTTAATAGATAACTTAGACTTGATTTTTAGACTGAGAACGAATTTCTGTTGCTTATAAACTTCATGTGTATGTGCATGTACAGGCACAAAAAGTAGGTGTCAATGTACCTGCAGGCTGTTGTCCGTCTGTGTTCATTGCAGACATGGTCTGACTTTTCCATTAACTCCCCTGTACTTGAAAACCTAAAGGCAAAAACAAATGTCATGTCTTTAGATTGTCTGTTATTTTCACAGAACAAAAACACTCACTCTTATAAACTTATTGCGGATCAGTCGCAATAATCAAATCCTATCAATCAAAATATTGTTCTAAAGTAGCCTTAGTCTGTCACTAATTAGATACAGTTTTACAATTTCAGTATAAAGAATCTGACAAACTCTGTGTAAGAAGTTAAAATATGATACGAGTATATGACTTAGAGTATAATATATGAGTGTATGTCTTCGTAAATAAATCAGCTCAGGGCTTTGGTAATTGCCTTAAAGTAGTAGTAGTTTGGGGTCAGGGTGTTTCAGAAATAGTATCGGTCACTGATAAGCTTACCTGAATTTACATTTATGAGAAATTAATTCTTCACAAACTGGAGATAATTCTAACTGAAGGTCAGGAGCTGAACCTCCAATATTCCTTTTCCTATCATCCATCTATAAACACCTTCTTGTCCTACACACCTGCTGTTTCTCTTTCTCCATCCCCCTCTCTCTATCTCTCTCTCTCTCTTTCTCTTTCTCTCTGTCCTCTGTTGTCTCTAGTAAAGACTCTTAGGCAGGGACCTGCAACCTGCAGCTCTGGAGCTGCATGTGGCTCTTTAGCACCTCTGCATTGGCTCCCTGTGGCTTTGACATTTTACATGGAAATGAATAATATATTTTTTTTATATCATCATCACTGTTTTAGGTCTACAGTGACTCTTACATTCTCCGACAGTAAAAATGCGTCGCCTGCACGCAGATTGTCTATCTGTTCTATCAAGTTGTGATTATTTGAATGGTCCTGAGTTAATATTGTGGTTTATGCCCGAGGGTTGATTGCTGTAAGTGGCTGAGGATAAAGAAAGAAGGATTAACTCACACTGAACTGGACTAAAATAAAATACAAACTATACTGTTTTTTAAAAAAATATATTTTTCAGTGTTTTTAAATCTAGCCTGCCGCTATATTTTTATTTATTATGAAATAAGGATCCTTTTATTTTGTACATTTTCACAAACACATTGAGGACCTAAGTAGGTCTACATAGTTCTGTATTTCTACAGTATTTCTGTCTATTGTAGGCTAGTCCTGTGGTTTCATAAATGCATCAGAACATGGCATCAATCAAATGGAAATGCAAAGTTCAAGTACCCTTTACTTATAGTATGAGTAGCCCACTACATGATGTGAAAATATAAATTGATGTTCATTTAAGCCTTTTGATAATCTTAATAGGCTAATTTAGACCTTCTAGGCTGCATTACCTTCATTATTACACACAAATTTCTTTTGTGGCTCCAGACAGATTTTTTTGGCGAGGGACGTTTGCAAAAATGGCTCTTTTGATAGTAAAGGTTGCTGAAATCTAATCTGAGGGGTCTGCTAAGCCCAGAAGTACTCCAGATGCAGCAAAAGCAAACTTAACTTTTACTTGAATGCCTAAAATCACTTTGTTCACATTTTCTGTGTCTTGCAGGAGGGAACCAGACTCCAGGAGCCAGATTCAAATAAATGTCTAGATTCAGATATATACATGAGCATCCTTTTAGTCATTTTCCTAAAGCTGCATGTGTGCCATATTCTGTTGCAAATCATTACAGCTGTCATTACACGGGCTATTAATAACATCAGTACCACCTATTTATCACATTTACCCTGAAACCATCATTGTATATCGTCCAATATCCTAATAGTTATTACTAAACAGCCGAAGGAAGACGATAATAAGAAAATATTATTTGTGTAGGGAAATTGTCACTCTAAAGTTAATTTAAGAAATTATACAATTAACAGACTTTACAGAGCTCTGAGTAGACTGCACAGCAACACAAGCTTTGAAATTGGCAAATAACGGAAACATATAATGATTTTTTTTTCACCTTATTATCATGAATACAGTATTTCAAGAGTGGAAATTTCTAGAAAAGATTGATTTTATGAGTGAATTTTGTCCCTCTCTATTTATTAACTACTTAACCATTGCCGTCTTTGTTATTTTAATGGCCTGGATCATTGTCAAACTCCTCTCATAACAAATTAAGAAATCCTTTTAAGATTGATTGAGGTATAAATTGTCTGTGTGGGACTGTACCTGCAAGCTCAGTCTGTGCTCACTGTAGACTTGGTCAGACTTCCCTCAGCTACATCATGCTTTCAAACCTAGAGGAAAAAAATTTAGAAAAAAATACATGATATGTATAACAAATATAAAAATCTCTTAAGTTAAATGCAACCAAAAATTTTATTCTAATCAAAACAAATCAGATCAATCAAGACATTCCACAAAAGAGTGTCTTTACTCTGTCACTGATAAGATAAAGTTTTGTGCATTTTCTGCTAAGTCAATATATTTGGTTGGAAATTCAGATCAATAACATGGTTGCAGAATATATATATTCACTCAAACGTACCTGACATCAGGCTGCAGGAGACTCCGGGGCTTTCTGTGTCCGCGGTGGCTTTTATACTGCACATCGAAACCGAAAGTATTTGATACAATGTGTTTCAGTTGGTACCGGGTCAACACCTGGATCAGTGCCAGCAACATTTCTAACAGAAAGTCTGTTTCCCAGAAATCATTGATGCATTTCTCTTTTACTTTCTGTTGAGCTGAGTTTATCATTTAGCTAAATATAGCTTTTTTCCACATCCTCTTCAAAAGCATTGTCATCACACTGTAACTTAGTGAACACCAAACTATATTAAGCATATTTAACATTTCATGTAAATGTCATAGGTGGTATATATAGGCTGTGAGGTGCCAGCAAGACATTTCCAGGACATACAAGCAGTTTTTTTTTTTTAAAGTATTCTTTTTGGCCTTTTTTATGGCTTTACCCGTACAACTGAACAGGTAGACTTCCAGTGACCCCCCAAAACAACATCAGCAACAGGCCAACAGCACCTTAGTAAGCTCGTAGTGTGATTAGGCAACAAAACTACTTGGTTAGGCTCAGGGAAACATTGTTGTTTTAAGTAAGTGAGATATTTAATGTAAATGACATTACCTCATCCATGAACATTTCTACATGAGTCATGACAGATTGATTTTCATAAGCAATGTTGGTTGTTTGACTGCAACTCCCATGATCCCACGCTACTTCATAACACCATCAAACTATGTCTTAGAAGAAGTTACACAATCATGTTCACTCCACTGTCAAAAGATTCTATATAAATTGAATTTTTTTCCAAAAATATCTTTGCTGATATTTGATCAATTCAAATTTGCATACCGTGTCATGATTTTGGGTCAAACATTTTCTTTTGCATTCAGCCCATTTCTGAAATTGGTCGGGTGTGACCAGTCAGGGACTAACTCTGCTGTAGTCTGTACAATATCTGTTTGGCATCAGGTGTCTGACCAGGGAGAATATTAATAAACTGAAAAAATGCATGTGGTTGAGGTATAAATTGTCTGTGTGGGAATGTACCTGCAAGCTCCTGTCCATCTGTGCTCACTGTAGACTTGGTCGGACTTTTCCCTCAGCTACATCATGCTTTCAAACCTATAGGACAAAAAATGTGTGTCAGGCGGTACCGGGTCAACACCTGGATCAGTGCCAGCAACATTTCTCACAGAAAGTCTGTTTAATCAGAAATCATTGATGCATTTCTCTTTTACTTTCTGTTAAGCTGAGTTTATCATTTAGCCAAGTATTTTTTTTCCACATCCTCTTCAAAAGCATTGTCATCACACTGTAACTTAGTGAACACCAAACTAGATTTAAGCATATTTAAAATTTCATATAAATGTCATAGGTGGTATGTTTAGGCTGTGAGGTGCCAGCAAGACATTTCCAGGACATACAAGCAGTTTTTTTTTGTTTTTTTTAAGCAGGTAGACTTCCAATGACCCCCCAAAACAATATCAGCAACAGGCCAACAGGACCTTAGTAAGCTCGTAGTGTGATTAGGCAACAAAACTACTTGGTTAGGCTCAGGGAAACATTGTGGTTAAAGTAAGTGAGATATTTAATGGACATGACATTATCTCATCCATGAACATTTCTACATGAGTCATGGCAGATTAATTTTCATAAGCAATGTTGGTTGTTTGACTGCAGCTCCCATGATCCCCCACGACTTCATAACATCATCAAACTATGTTCTAGAAGAAGTTACACAATCATTTTCACTCTATTGTCAAAAGATTCTGTATAAGTTTTAAAAATTTCTTTGTTGATATTTGATTAAATCACATTTCATACTGTGTCATGATTGTGATTTTGGGTCAGACATTTTCTTTTGAAAATTAATGAAATTGTTGAAATTAATCGTGTGTGACCTGTCAGGGCAGGGTTTCCGCGGAGTCTTAAAAAGTCTTAAATTTGACGATCTCAATTTTAGGCCTTAAAAAGTCTTAAATACGTCCATATTTTGCATATAGGTCTTAAATTACATGTAGTCAGGTCTTAAATATGTACGTTCATTTACCGCTTCCGTCATCGCCTTTTTTTTTTTTTTTTTCTTTGGAGGAAATGTGTTGGTGAGATTCACAGTCAGCTCCGTGTGTTCTTCTGTCTGTAGTATCCAGGAACGTACGTTTTATTTTGCCAACAGCGCGGTCGGAATTTATCGGCGCACACTTCGCCAGTTCCAGAACGACTTTGACAGCGGAATCTGCCAGAGGACCCTCAGATTGGGCACAGTCGGTGTGAAAGCGCTGGTGTCACACACAGAATCGTAAAAAAACCACCAGTTAGCTAGCGAAGTCGCGCTATCACACACTTCTGTACGCCTTTGTCACCAGTTCCCGGTCCAATTTCATCCAGTTCTGCTCGACCTGAGCTCTGCGCCGCCTCTGCTGCCTGCCTCAAGTGACATTCAAACCATCTTTGGCCGAACTCCGACGTTGAAAGCGGAGGTGCTTTCGATTTTGAACACAGTGTGTGTGTCAGTGTGTGTGTGTGCGCGCGCACACCATGGTTATTATAATTAACTAAAATTAAATTCCTAGATAAAAACTATACTTACACTACTTAGATCACTTGCTAAACTAATTAAAACTAAACTAAAATGAAAACACAAACTGAAAAACTAATTAAAATAAAAGACTAATTTTAAAACTATAATAGCCCTGACACACACTCATTCACTCCATTCTTCATTGTTTGAGCTGCTCTGTGAATGGCAATAAATGTGTTTTGTTTGTTTTTTTAAAGTAATTCTGGGACCGCATTTTTCCTTACTTTTTCGTACTTCGTGTAGGTCTTAAATTTTGTTCAAAATGGTCTTAAAAAGGTCTTGAAAAGGTCTTAAATTTGACTTGTTCAAACCGGCAGAAACCCTGCAGGGACTAAACTCTGGTGTGTACAGTATCTGTTTGACATCAGGTGTCTGACCAGGGAGAATATTAACAAACTGACTGCCTCAAATATTAACGAGACCACACACACACACACACACACACACTGAGAAACTTACCTTTTGCTCTCCGGCAGCAGAAGTAACTGGACTTGACTTTGTTGCAATTCTTCAGTAGAACCATTGGATGGCAGCGTCTCACATACAATATGTGTATGAATGAGATGATCTGTACTTTCCTCTCAGTTTCTGCAGTGACTGTAATTTTTCATATTCAATCTCAAACTGAGAGATTTAACAACATCACCACGTGTTAAATGTATATTTTCACATGGTTATTTTGGTGGTTATAAATCAGAGCCAGATCGCCTTCAGTCACATGAAACACAGAACTAAATTATTTGGACAACATGAGGCTGAAATCTCCCTCAGGCCTCCTGCTTGTTTGGCACAAATCATTGAGGTATTTGTGGTTATAGAGTGAATATTCTCCTAGTGAATGGACAAACATGTCCACCTGGTAAATACAGTTACAAAGAGCTGAATGGGTGTGAAAGTTTGAACCGTGCTGAATTGGTCCTGTGTGAGTCTTTCTAGTGTCTGTTTAGAAAAACCTTTAAAATGTTCCTGTTCAGAAGGAGGCAGGTGTTCCCGGTGAAAACACAGCCGATTTTCTTCAACATGGCAGCCATTGACAACCAAGCTCTCCTTTTCTAACATGAAGCTCTGATACTTTTAAGTATTTGTTACCATACTCAGCATCTTCTATACTCAGCATCATCTAACCCAAATGTAAACAGGTTTCCTGAAACTACAGCTCACTTTCTCTAAACTCTAAACTAACGTTTCATCAAAACTCCACAAATCTCTTTCAAAATGAAACACTGCACTCAAAACCATCTACTCTCTTGTCTAAACTGATTCTTTCCACCAAATCAACACACAGACAGATATCATATAAATATAATTTACAAAGCATCAATTTAAACACTGACATAATACATTTAAAATGCTACCATCACAATAATGTTTGTGTTTATGTACAAATGTTTAAAAGTGTGTAGAAATGTTACTTTTAGTCATTTTTGATGGTCATACAGTATAACAGATAGAAACATATCACATGCAGTAATGTGATTGTGCAGTCTGTGATTTCTTGTGCTCTCTAGTGGCAGGAGACTGAATTGCACACAGTTGTATCACTGTACTTCTTTCTTGTGTTCACTGTTTGCTTTTCAAACACTTCTGTGGGATCCACACTAACTGGGAACTTTTATTTAATGTACTTTTTCAGTTATCTGAGCACCACATATAACATTCCATTCACCTCCAGATACATGAAGTATTAAATTCAGCATGATCAACTAATAAAGTATTCCACAGTATCACCTGCTGTTGGCTTGTTTAGACCGTATTAAACATGAGTAACAAAATCAGTTACATCAACATTTATCATTCACTGACTTTTATCAAACACACATCAAGAGATATAAATGTTTTCCATCTAACTAGTAGAAATAAAAGTTGAAATATTAAAGAATAGTAATTAAATATTTAAAAAATCATCATCATCAGCATCTGTCTAAACTAATGAAAATCACTGGTTAATCATTTACAACAAAGATGCCACAGTATTTGCAAATGAAACAAAAAATCATTGCCATCAACATGGATAAATCTCAAATACTGCTGGTTTGTTTACTCTCTGTTTACCTTTTCAGGTTTAAAAAGAAAAGTAGTGACATATTTAACTAAACTTAATCTCATCACATGGTCCTTCTACTACATAGACTTACATCATCATCATTTTCATGCACATTAGTCACTATATTCGTTTGAAACAACAAACACTTCGTTAAATATTGATAAAACAGGAAAAAATAGGAAGTATTTAAGAGTAAGAAACAAGAAAGACAGTGCCAAAAGTAATAAAAATCTGCACTTGCACTTCACTGACTGGTATCAAATATACATATTTTTTTTCTCTTTCTTTGCAAATAACAATTAGAAAATCCAAGTGTGAAGTTAAAAGTCTGTGAATCAACCATGCTGAAATATCCATGATACAACATCTTATTACAAATGGTCTTTCTGGTAAATCATCATCATCATCATCATCATTGTTGTCAGCATAATTATTTTGCACACCAGTTATTTATGCCGCTTTATAAAATATCAGCAGAGAAAAATAAAAAAATAAAACTGAAATGATGAAAAATATAACATGACCATGTACATCATTATCATTTTCATTTTCAACATCATGATTGTGCTCTCCAGTATAAATGTCAGCACTTCTTGAAAGAAAAAACGACAAAAAAATACAAAAGAAATTGAAAATCATCTTTGCAGAACATCAGTATTTTCTTTTTTCATGATCATTGTCAACATCATTATTGTTCATATCAGACCTCATGCATGAGACCTATATATAATTGTTCAGTGAAAATAGAACAATTGTAATTTTCAGAAAAAAAGAGAAAACCATGCAACGTGCACAAAACATAAAATCTTGGTTCCAGGATATTTCAATCTTTTGTCATTACTCTGAATCGGGCTAAAAATGTGACTGATTGTTCTGCTGAGTGCCCATTTTCAGTCCTCATACCTTTTCGCAATTCTGCAAAGTACATTTATATATTTGCATGGTTAAATGCTTGTTTGAAGGTCTTAGTCAGACTTCTACACTGTTCACTTTATGTTGAAAGCATCTTTTAATCCTTTCAGAGCTTGTTCCTTTGTGATTCTCCTCCAGGCCTCTGGAACATCTGCTGGCTTGACTTTGTACTCTTGAGCAAATCTGTAATTGTATTTAACCAGGACGTACTTCCAGTAGTCAGATGCCTCTAAGGAGGAGTCAGGAGGAATGTGCCAGTCTGGATAGTGTGTGGTGTACTCCTTGTAAGGATGACACTCCCAATTAGTGTCTGGGTTTTTGAATATTTGTTCCCTGTGCATGTTTGTTGTACACAGTGTTTCAACCAGCTTCTCAGTTTCTTCATAGATGTAATGACCAAGACCTTGTGGCCGATGAACAGCTGCATGATGTGTCCTGTGTTCTTTGCCTCCAGCCTCACATGGAACTTTACAAAATGGACATTGTAGTCCACAGCCAAACACCCGCTTGAAAAGCTCATCTTGTGGTTTGAGTGGAAGTTTGTTCAGAGTCTCACTGATGTCTTTAGAGTTTGAGAATTCCTTCTGCAGCTGTTCGTTCAGTTCACTCAATGATTCAATGAGGCATCTTGTAAATGGTCGGCATGTGCTTTGAATTTGAAACAAGGTGTTTTTTTCAGCCTCCTCTGAAATTGAGATATCCTTGATCAAATATTTGCGCATGTTTTTGATGAGCACTGTGACGCTTTTCTGGTCATCTGGCAGCTGAAAACCATCTTCTCCTTTTGAGGCCTTTTCTGTTGCTTCTGTTATTTTCTGAACTATGACCTTCAGCGTCTTGTTCTTCAGTTTGCACAAAGTTTTGTCCTCTGACATTTTTCGTCTGATGTGCTGAAATATCCAGTCCTTGACATATATTTCATATTTACCGATGTACTTGACAAAACTTTCAAAGTCCTCCTTTAGCAGCAACTCTTTCTGAATGTTGTACTGGAAAAAGGAGCGGGAGCTGTACTGTGCTGAATGGGAACTTGTCAAAATGTCATCCACGATGTCTATTCCCAGAGATCTACTGATGTACTGTTCAACAGCTGGTCTGATACAAAGTTGTACAAAATAATTTGCTTTGCGTTGGCAGTGATCGTTTTCCTTGTACAGATCGAGAAAATCTGATAGGTATTGAGGCTTGAACTTCTCCAGCTGAATTTTAGGATCCATTTTTTTCAAGAATTTTCTGTGCATGTAAAGAAACTCTCTTGAGGCAATGCCACAAATGTGAAGTGTTAGTTCGAACACAAACTTGAGCTTAAGATCCTTTTGGTGTTGCTGAAGGGATTCATCTACTATTTTCAGAAGCTTGTTTGTAAAGCAGTCATTATAATCTGCATCAGTTTTTGCAGTATTTTGTACAAACCGTGTGCAAGACTCAATGACACCATCTGCCAAGCTCTGCAGTTCTCGTTTTTTCGCTATTTTCCGGTTAGGATTGTTAAAAAATCTTATGACAATATTTTCATTTAGATGTTCAGTCTTGACCTCAAATGTCCCCTTCCCAATTTCATTTAGGTCTGTAATCTTCTGCCATTCCTCTTCTAATTTGCGGTTCTCAAACTTTTTTCTCAACTGTTGGAGGATTCTTGCAGATATATCTTGTTCTTTCAGGCCGGACACATTTACTGTGACTTCAGTCCACATCTTTTCAAACTCATGTTTCAGTTCCTCATCAGACAGTGTGCGGTGTTTGCAGTCACTCAAGAGTTTCAGTACTTGTTCTTGAATCACTTCTCTGTGTTTTCTTTGGATGACCAGAGCCTCTTTTGAACTTTTCCATTGCTCAAGTGCACAATCCAACTTATTGTTCGCTGAATGTTGGATTTCCTTTGCAAGACTACTGATGCTTTTCAAAAAGTCAGTTTTGTATTTCTCTATCAGATTCACATGTCCGTCTTTCCTGTTGTAGTATTCCTGGAGTTTCTCTGTCATTGTTGAACGTTGAACTTCTATTTCCATTGACAGCTTTAATTTTATTGATTCAACCAATTCATTCATGTGATGGAGCTCAGATTTGTTGTCAGCATTTAAGATCTCCAGCTCTGCTTCTTTTTGCCAGGAGAGAATCTCTCTTTTGAACTCCCATTCCCACTGATTGAACTCTTTGCAGAGGTTGTCATAGGCATGAGCAACAAGAGTGTTTCTGAAACTAAAGATGAAGTTCTCATATTTGACTGCTTTCCAGAGACTTTTCATCCATTCTAGAAACTCTGGGATTGTTGAGCGTTCATCACTTCTGTCACCTTTCACTGTCTCAAAGAGATTTTTCTTGAAATCTGCTACAGCTTCACTGTAACCTGTGTTCACTGGTGCCATTGGTGGGGTCCCAAGCCAGAGTCCTGGGATGTTCCAGTTGTTCTTTTCTATGTCATAGTCAAGCACATCTGTGAATGACATTATAGTCGGCTGATTCTCCATTTCAGCTGCAATTTGTGTCATTTCATTAAGTTGGTCCAATAGATGTTTTCTTTCGGGTATCGTCTTTGCATGAGCTGAAACTCCAGAAACATTTTGGTGCACAAAATGACAAACTGGCTTTTTACCAATCTTCTTCATTCTCAAGAATGCATGAGCTGCAATTTGCAGAACATCTTTCATTTCTGTTGTGTTCTCCATTGCAATGTTGATGATGGTAATGTCACTCATACCAATGACAAAGGTTGCCAGCTGGTTGTCATGCTCATAACTGTCCTCTAGTTGAGCCAACTGAGGAGACTTGAGACCTTCTGTGTCAATGAGGACTATGAAGTCACAGTTCAGCTCTTCTCGCATATCCTCACCCACTCTGAGGAAGAGCATGTAGGCTCCTCTTGTGCATCTTCCACTGCTGACAGGAAACTGTACTCCAAACATGGTGTTGAGGAGTGTTGACTTCCCAGAGCTTTGAACACCCAACACAGTCAGTACCAACAGTTTGCTCTTCTCTCCAACCTTCCTGTGAAGCTCCATGAGCACATCTGTCACCCATCTCTCTGGGATGTTGGAAGCATCTCCATCCAAGAGCTCTAAAGGATGTCCATCCAGGAGCATTTCAGCAGCCAAACCAGGGAGATCAGACACTTTATCAGCAGGGTCTTCTGACTGTGAGGAGAACTCATAGATCAGTCCCATCTCTCTCATGTAATGCTCTGTTCCTAAAGAGCAATCCAGCAGAGCCTGATCCAACTCTGCAATGAGTTTTGCATCTTTTTTCTCACATTGCTCTTTAAATCTGTTACGGAGCTCAGTAAGTTTGTCCCGAGAATGTGTGTTCAACTTGAATTTCATTGACTGAATGAAAAAATCTCTTTTCTCTTTGTCACTTGTTAATAAAGTTTTAATAAAACTTTTCATTGCTTTGGATGGTTTTAGTTGGCTTTGCTCCTTCCTGATTCTTTGTTTTTCTCCCTGCAGCTGAGATTTATACTCTTCGAGGCTGGAGTCACCAGCATCTTTCATTCTACATTCCTCACTCTCTAACTTTGATAACCTTTTCCAGTTATCTCCTTGCAAAGGAAGCTGTTGTGTCTTGTAGTCTGGTATACTTTGCTCCCCAATGCTGTTGATTATCTCCTCAGCTGTTTTCCTTTGTTTGTCAGTTTTGCTTTTGTCCACAGACAGACCAAGATCAACTGCTTTGTCAAGCATGTTTTCAATCCTTATCGTGGCTCTTACATCACATAGGTGTGGCTTGGTAAGTTCACAAAGTTTCTTTGAAAACTCTGCTACATTTACCTGTGAGTTTTTGATTTTCACGTTGTTGTTTGGTAAACCTAACTTTTCCTTTATTGCCTTGACAGATTTCATGTCCTCTTTAACATTCTCTGCCTTGGGATTAACAACCAAGAACAGTTTGGATTTCACATCTTGAAGAGTAGTAAGAATCTCATGCTCATTTTCTTCAACTTTGTCCAGAAATACAAAGGTAGCAGTTGACACTTCAAAGAGAAAACTGAATTGTTTGAGTGACTCAAAAATGTCTCCTCTCAGATTTGCAAAGGCAACTGGTTTTGGAAATGTGTCAAGATTTCTGTTACCGCTCGGAAGGAACCAGCAAACCTCTACCAAACCATTTGCTATTTTTCTTGCATTTGCTCCTCCTTCCATATCTCTGTGTATGAACATATTGTGTTGCAGCTGCCCACGGCTGAGAATGTGATTCAAAACATGGGACTTTGATAAACTACAGTTTTTCAGCCTCACAAAGGAAAAGAACGGTATATCAGCTTGGACAATGTTTTCTTCAACAAACCCCTTTGATTCAGACAAATCATGTGGACGCCACTCTTTGACGATGTCTCTCAGAGCCCACAGCATCAACATACACTGACTGTTATGGCCATCGGGCAACAGCAGTGGGACAGAAAACTGGCACATTGACATCTTCAGTGCCATTTCCTGTTGCAGAGAGCTGTCAGCACAAAGGAAGAGTGCTACTATGAGGTCCAGAAGGTTAACATTATCATCTGCAGAGTCATCTGCAGTGTAAAGATCCAGGTCAAAGGGATCATTGTTCTCACTGTCCTCCTCTTCCTCATCATCATCATCATCATCATCATCATCATCATTTGATATTTGGGTAAAGTTCCTGCATTCTGCATTGATATTGAAAAGTTTTCTGAGAAAGCACCAAGGGATTTCCTCCACTGATTGAATAGTTTCTTCAGATAAGCTGTTTTTGTTGACCTCCAAGAGAGACCGAAGAGTGAGTTTGTTGGGATAAAATTTCTTCAGCCCAAGTCTGGAGAGAAACTTCAAAAGGTCTAAAGGGTAAAAAAGAAGAAGTTTTTTGTTATTTGTAATTGGTTAACAGCTCAATTTCAAATACATGTTTTTGTCTATCCAAGTGGTGTTGTGAAACTACATGTAAAATATGCCAGCCAACTGCCAGCTGGTTCCAAGTCGGTTCCCAGTCACTAGGAGTCATACTAGGGTATGTCTGGATTCCACTGTAAACACGACCATGCATTAAATTACAGGGTGTCGCCATGAGATGGCGCTTCCGCTGCAAAAAACATATACAGTGTAGATACCCTTTAAACCTAAGCCATATATTTCCACCCATTACATCTCAGTGGCAAATATTACACTTTTATCCCACTACATTTATTTTAAAGCTTTAGTTAGATTAGTTAGTGCTAGCCCTACTGGCTACTTTACTTGACTTTCTTTCTTTAAATTTTGTATATCATACCAACCCATGGTCTCTTGCTGCGTGTCAACATCCTGCCTCCTGTCACCTCCCGAACCTCTCCACAAAGAGAAGTGAAAAACTTCTTCCCCATCAACTAGTTTAACAGTTTCATTAGTTTTTATAGCCTCCATTTTCATAGTACATAAACAAAATGGTGGGGACTTCTGGTTCACAAGCTTTCTCTATTTCAGCCAAGTACCACACCATGTGTATTTCCTAGCATATTGTTGGTATGAATAGGCAGCAAGTTTACAGATTGTTGCTTTATGTGTCATCAGCACAGCAAGGTTTAGACAGTTTGATCAGAGTTTATGATCAATTTAGCTGCAATAGGATTTGTCTAATTCACATTCTGAATGCAAATGATATCATTGATCATTTCACTTAATCATCTTGCTAACCTTAGATCAGTCTTTCTTTAGTTGAGGACCCGCTTGAAATGTAAGACATTTTTCTGCCAAATCTGCCAAAGAATAGTGATAAAACACTGAAGAACTTGATGATACTGTATTGTGAACATTGTGAGTTTATGTTGAAGGGCATTGGCCCTTCGTGGCATCGTGGCAAGGCCGATGAGGTGCATGTTGAGTCTGCCGCATGCCTGACATGCATGGGGGTGCCAGTTTATCGCTACATACAGTTTTAATTGCTCTTAAATCCATCCGATTTGTAGGATATTTTTCAATGCTGACAATTTTACTCATAGCAGAAAAGGAACTAATACTGTTAATGATGGCAGCATTCCATTCATTATTGTAATACAATGCTATTATTAATATTGTAAGTTGATGTGAATATGTACTATTGACTTTGGTGAAGAGAGGGTAGCTGACTTTTTGGATTCACAGTATGGTTTATTTAATTATTTCCAACTCACTTGTAGAAAGATATGGGCAGATTGTAATGTAGCACTTGAGGACAGAGTGCCTGCAAGGTTTTTACAAATTGTAAGCAGTATGTTTTTTCTGAAGGAAATAAAAAATGGCCATTAATGATAAAAAATCAGACTGTGATATTATACTGTACTTACTCTTAGTAAACTGTAGTTGTATGAGTATAATACCATTTCAAATAGCACTTAGATTCATATCTTGATCTAGAATTTGGAATTGCTACGTGTTTACATTTTCCATGACTCTGACATAAAGGCTGTCATGAGACATAACTCCTGAAAGAATTACACTTTTTTAGTGCAGTCTGCATAAGGTAAGATGGTTCTTTATTTAACTACTGCTGTCATGCAATAAGTAGTTACATGCTATTTGAGCAAGATAAGTTCAGGGTGTTCTCAAAGTCAACCCACACCTCCAATTATGAAGGTTAGGTCATGATCCTAATATTTTGAATACAATTTTCTATTGCTCTATTGATCAATAAATTGATAGTGACGTTGAATACACAATGTATCTGGAGGCCACTACAGCGATCCTTTTAATTTGGATTTTTCCTGTCATTTCACATTGTAGTGATGTTAACTGCATGAGAGAATATGTGTTGTTACTGCTGAGGTGATGCATGTTGTATCAGACAAGTTGCTGCCAGGTCAGAAGCAAGCTGCCAAGCACATATGTGGCCATAATTTCTGTTTGAAAATAAATCTCGTAAGGCTATTTGCCACACTTGCAGTTTGTATCTAAAGGGAATTCATAAAAAAACGTTTAACAATCTGCCACATTTTGGTGTTGTTTATCTCAATAAATGTATCTATATGTTTCTTCACTAAGAGTGGCAGATCCATCCCAAAAAAACAAAACTACCAATATGTAATTTTCTCTCATATTTGTGGTGGATATTAAAGTGCCTGGCGTGTTTTCTTTTTTCTGTTTGTGCTTAGATTGGAAGGCTGGGCGGAGCTTCCCACTACCAGAGCTGCTGTCACGTGCTCACCTGCAGCAAGTTGGCAATCAGCACCTGCTGATAAAGCCCTACTCTCCACTCTACCTGCTGTGACATTATTGCATCAGTTCACTGCGGTATATGGCTCCAGTTAGATTTTTGTTCTTTATGACCTCTAATCGTTTAGTTTGTACTCTTGGAAATCTAATTTACTTTCCTTTCCTTTCCCTTTGAATATAAAAATGCACCACAGCATCTTTTGAAGATTAAGTCTAACATCAAAAGGATCAGTACACAGGGATTAGTTTCAGTTTGAGTTCTTCTACTCTGTACCTACATATTTTTGTTTCATCAACAGGGAGAGCTTTCTAAAAATGCTCTGTTGTCTTGAACACATGTAAGCCTTATTTTTGCTTCTCTATTGCTGTGCTGTTGCACACCCTGACCACTATGGCTGAACAAAAGAGGTGCCTCATTTGAATCAGTTTTGCAGCTGTAACTGAAAATGTTGAATATAACAGATTTGTGATTTTTTTAACTTATTTTCCTAGGTTGAAATAAGCCTCTGTAGGCTCTGTCTTGTTCTTTCACTAGAGAACTTTTAATAATTGAAATTATAACAATATTCCATTCATTGCTCCATGGACAGATTTTTAAAAAATCAAAAAGCTGTGATTAGGATATAATGTGTTCTAGACATCCAGATGAATGAAAAGATGCATAGTTTGCACACAGTTTGCGTAGCATTTTGTATGATGTAATTAACTAAGTGGGCCACAGTTTCAGCATCCCAACTCCAATTAACTTCTCAGCATGCCCCAACAGTCTGCAGGTTACATGAACTGCCCTATCATCAGTCCAGAACCTGTAATTAATCATTTATGAATATAAAATAGTTGACAATCAATTAATCAGTAATTGTTTAATGGAATAATTTAAATAATATAATAGCACCAGTGATGTGCCCCCCCTCGTGCCCCAATTGTTGAAAAATGCGCGCTAAAGTGCCCTCTTGGTTGGCAAAACACACTAAACTGCCCCCTTGGCTGGTTAAAACATGATAAACTGCCCTCTTGGGAGCCAAAACGCACGCTAAAATGCCCTTCTTTTTGCCCCTGCCCTTCAAAAAGTCTGTGCACACCCCTGAATAGCACTATTAGGTTTTGATGAGCTGAAAATGATCCATGCACTCAATATGCACACTTTCCCAGATGTACTCAGGGTCCGGCGCTTACAGATGGCTTTATGGCAATCACACATTATGGTTGGTTGTAACCATGGTACCTTAGAAACATTTCAGAAATGCAATGGCAAAAATGGAAACACTCTGCATCTGTTCCTAATGTGTTTTGACTCTTTCTATTGTGGTTTGACTGGACTTATGTGCTGTTTCAGGAAAATGTGTGTCTGTTTAGGGTATACTGTGTGTCAGATTTGCCATGGCCCACTGTAGTCACATATTTGTGTCATTGCCTAACGCTACTGTTCTTTCTGTTTTTTCACTCAGATCCACCGGTCCACTTAATTAATTTACCGTAACGCACATCTTTTCCTGGCTAAACTGTTTTTTCCTTCGACACGTAATTCCATTTAAAATACTTTTTGACTATAACAGTATTAACGGTGTGTTTGTGTACCTGAGCTGTCGTCTTCTGTGTCCATTATTTGTGGCCTGATGTTCCTCTGCTCCTCTTCATGAACCTACAGGAAAATTATATGTATTTTTTCATTTGGCAGAAATAAAGAAAATGTTCCATCTCTAAGTCCATTCCATATAAATGAACAAAAACTGTATACATCAGTATTCTTCTATAAAGTTTACACAGATAGAACTGTCCTAACTATAACGGTAATTTATACCTTTGATCAAGAATAGAACATTTGTGAAAAAGACCAAAGTGATGACAGCATGAAGCTTTGACTTACCAGACATCAGGCTACAGGAGGCTGAATCATTTCTCTGTTCATCTGAGCTGCCTCTTTGGATCTGGTGGAAGGTGGTAACTCCTCCTTGTATTGCCCCACTTATTCCAGGACTTTGCCCGTAGGGTGGATACACTGACTTGTTTTCATCAGTTTAAGTTTGTTTATTTACCACCCACCATAAAGATATAATGACCCACTCACAGTTTAATGTGTGTGCCTGTGACATTAAGACTTACTAAAAGAGCAAAGATTGACCTGATTCCTGATCAGCCTCCCCCAAAAGACTGCAGTTGAGAACTTTTTTGGAAACTTATAGCTGAAGTAGATCCAGTGAACAAGACCAATAGTGGGCTAAACCATCTTTACAATCAGCTGTATTGATATAAAACACAACATTGACCCATACTTCATTGCCTATTGGACTATGACTAACTTCCATCTAAATAAGATGTCAAAAAACATTGCTTGTTCAACAGATGTTAAGCTCAGCTTTAAGGTGAGCACAGAGAAATGTTTCCTCTTCAGCAGATCAGTGTGCAAACATCCTCCTAAAGACAAACTCTACACATACATCATTCTGCTTGGAGAAACACAAACATCCAAGCGAATTACAATTAGAAAAACACTAAAACGCACTGAAGAGGATGATGTTTATTAATGTTGGGCATAAGGTCATCCATCACTGACATGTGCTTAAATTAGAATTAGGAAAATATCAACTTCAGATATTGATGTAAAGCAGATGTAAAGCTGTTAAGGATAAGAGACCAAATTTATTTTTGTATTCCATGCTGATGACGCCTCATTTTGTCCCCGGGATGTTCAGCTGCACTTTTTGCAGTTGAGTGGATTTTCTTCAACTTTTGAAATCTTTATTTCTCCATGCCTCATAATCAGTAGACACATCATGTGGCCATTTTATTGTCGTCATCTTTATAGCTTATTCTTTTTATCAGATTTGGATGTTAGCACTGAAAGTTAAACATTAAGTATTTTATGGATCCATAAAAAGAATCTTTAATCTTGAATGTTACTGTATCAGTTTAAACCATACTGACCTGTTTTATTATTGCTTTTGGCGTTCAAAGTAACTGACGTGGTTTGTAAAGAGAGGTAAAGTCTAAAGTTGATATACAACAATATAGTATTTGTCACTTCAGAATTCTATTCATTGTCTCTCTACATACATGAGTGGAAATATAAGGTGAAAAACTTTTTACTTTAAAAAAGGCATTTTAACCACATGAAGACACTGATCAGGGTGTATGTGTGCTTAAAACATCCCCATAATCCAACACCGATTAAATTGGCAACAAGACTTTTTCCTATTAAAAGAAAACCACAACTTCTTTTGGAAATTAAAAACTCAGCTTTGGCTTCAGGTTTTTTTTGTCAATTGCAGTTCCCAAGTATTTATAATGGAGTTTACAACCTCTATCTCACTTCCCCCAAGAGTGTCCATATTAATAATATTTGACCTCAGTCTTATCTGAGGGATTATGAACAACTGTAATGTAATTTGAAAGCATTAAAAAACCTAACGAAAGTTTCCATACAGTAATATATTAAGATTAGCATCAGACATATTTTGACTAAGGTTATTTATGAATTCATTATCAAGCTCGACTGGAAGACCTCAAGACTGAAAATGACCCTTTATCTGAATCAGGTGTGTCGGAGCAGGGAAACATCTAGAACATGTTGGGCAGGAGACCCCAAAGACCAGGACTGAGGAACAGTGTTGTATAGT
Organism: Diplodus puntazzo; assembly: GCA_963678695.2. Classification (NCBI taxonomy): domain Eukaryota; kingdom Metazoa; phylum Chordata; class Actinopteri; order Spariformes; family Sparidae; genus Diplodus; species Diplodus puntazzo. Next base: position 1,572,140 of record OZ023155.1, on the reverse strand, counting down.
GTTCCACAAGGTCCCACTCGCACCACATGGTGAACTGAAACATTTAATCAATTTCTGTAATTAGAAAGATATACAATGCTTGGACAAAAAGAGCAATCCCTGTAAGATCTTCTTTTTTCCCTTAACCAGCATTTTCAGTGATGCACATCTTGTAAAACTCTCTCCTCTGTAAGTCTTTACTAAACCTGACCTCGATCACTGCTCTTTATCACAGTGAATGACTGCATTTCAGTCTTTGTTTCTTTAGTTTCTTCATCTGAAATCTCGAAACCTCCCCAACCTGGAGAAAAAATGTATTCACCTGAAAAATCTCCATAATTACTCTGTGTGTGTGTGTGTGTGTGTGTGTGTGTGTGTGTGTGTGTGTGTGTGTGTGAGAGAGAGAGAGAGAGAGAGAGAGAGAGAGAGAGTGAGAAAAAGAAAGGGAGATGGTGTGTAACCTGTTTTTGTGCTGATGATTAACTCTGCTCTGCTTATTTGCAACACTCATACACACACACACACACACACACACACACACCTGAGAAGATGTAGTAGCATGTGTGACTGGACTTGACATGAATGCAGTTCTGCAGTGAAACCACTGGAGAGCAGCGTCTCACGTACAATATTTGTAAGATTGAGATGAACTAATGTTCCTGTCATATTCAAACTCAGAGAGCAGATTTAGCAGTTCATTTCTTAAAATATGACCAGGTTTTGTTAGAAAAATGTAAGTGCTCGTGCTGATATGATACCTGAAAAAACAGATAATCAGTGTAATTAAGCCTTTTGGCAAATTTATTGGTTTGGTTCGCTTTCAGTTATAAATAATGATATTTAAAAAAATATCTGTGTGTTAAACATCACAATGTTTGAAATTCATATTTGCACCTGGTGTTTTTAAAACTTCATGGTCACTTCTGCTCAAATGAAACAGAATTGTTTTAATTTACAACATTTCCTGACATCTGTTTATTTGGCACAAATGGTGTCCAAAGTCGAGCATTTATGTTTATGTCTGTAAAGCTGAATGATTTATTGCATGTTGTTTAAGTGCATGAACTAATATGGTGCTGGTACTAAGAAATGTCAATTACTAATCCAACAGCACAGCAAAATGCCGTACTTTTGACATCCCAGTATCAAATTAAATCCAATCGATTTTACTTATGTAGCCTGGATAACATTCACTTTGCTTCAGAGCGCTTTACAATCTGTACAGTGAACGACTTCATCTGTCCTTAGACCCTCAAAGATTTGAGTGAGAAAACACTTCCTCAAGAAAAATAACCAAAAAAAAAGGATTTTATGGTGTAGTAATATTTATTAGGTTAACTGTCACAATTTTAATTTTCTAATTGTAAGTATCAGTGAGAACTTGAATTATTCAAGTAAAACTATGTATGTCATTCATGTAAAAAATAAACTGTGTGGGAAGAGTTAGTATTTTCACATAATATTCAAAGTAATTTCACATGAACTTAGAAATACCAAGTAAGTTTTAATAGTGTTTAGTGTCTTGAATCTGCGCATGCGCCTTGTCACGTGCATACAGGACGCATGCGCTCCGTTGTCCGCCAAAACACATGAAGACGGCAGCGGCAGTCGTGTTTAATGGAGGCAGGAGCAACTAAATCATCTTGAAGGTAAGGCATTCAGGGTTTTTCCTGCATATATAACGGAGTTAAAATATATTATAAAATGTAATATGATCCCACTTGCCATTAACACACATCACGTGTCACTGCAGCTTAATTTTACTATGGTCACTATGGTCCACCATAGTTTTTATTAATTATCTTACTTTTATACAAAACGAGTGGTTTATTTTGTGTCTATGAAACGTATAGCTCCCGAACGGTCGAGCGCGTTCTTTTAATGTAAAGTTGACGGTGGTTTTCTTTATTTATTTTTATAATGTGGCCAGTGCAACATGTGTCGCTAGCTGACCAGCTAACGTTAACCTCTTTTTATTTTGCACTTGCAGTGAGACGTATGTGTGTGTGTGTGTGCGCACAAACCAGGACTGACTGTTAAAGTTTCAAATGCATAGTTACTTTGAAGTGGATTAACCTACAGCAGTTAAGAGTAATGCCCTCAGGAAATCATAGTTTTGTATGAATTGTGATGTTGCTTCTATTGACAACATGTATAGATTAGTGAATTTATATGGTACTTTCTACACAAGTATCTTGTCTGTTAAAACAGCAACAGTTGAAGTGAGAGTAACTCAGAGTAACTCATCAAGGACTACAAGGTAAATTCAAACATTTTCAGATCACAATGTTCACTTGAGTACATTATATTGAATTTTTATTCACTTCCCCTTTATATACAACTTGCTTGAACCATCAAAAAATGGAGCCTTTATTGGTTCATATTTCAGTTTTTTTTTTTTAACAAACTAAAATTTAATATATATAGAAGCCCATTTCCACCAATAAAAAAAATAGATGAAAAGAAATCCCCATGGAAAGTCATGATAATGAGCTAAAAAGTAATAATAATGAGCTTAACAGTCATAATAATTGTTCAGTTAAATTGTTTTGGCTCACTTTGTGGTTTACAACTTTTTAGTTTGCATGCAGGTTGGCCTGAAAACAGTTTTAGTCCGTGTTCAGGCTAAAACAAACAAATGTTGAGCATTCTTGTGTAATGTATTAATATGATAAAAGTCATCACAGAACCACATTTTAATCTATATTTACCAAATTATGTAATAATTATAAACAAACAATAAGTTTACTTGAATGATAAATATGGTGTATTGGTTGATGAAGTTTTGTATAATGCATGAAAAGCAAAAAAAAAGAAAATTGACAGAATTAAGTGAAGTACTGGATACCTAATCGTACGTTCAGACCAAAGGCACATAAAGAGGAAAATGATCCCGTAAGTCATTCACTTTCTATTGGGAGCCAGGCGGAGAAGGAGGGAAAAGTGGAAAAGGCGGAGGCGGGTAAAATAGGTGGATTAGGAGGGGAAAAAAAGTTTAAAATCCTCCAATTTAATGTAATGAGCTATGACGCGTCTAGGTGGAAAAAGGTGGAAAAGCCATGCGATAACCAATGGGGATGTCTCGTTCTGCTGTCGTCCCTCGGTCAGGTTGGTCCCAGAGAACAACCTGTGTAACTTTGGTTACTACCAAACATTCGTTCCGAGATGGCGCTGGAAATGTTGATTTACGATTTTGAACCTGTTCGTGTATAGGGATCAATTAAAGACGGCTGATGCATGGAAGAAGGTCGCTCTAGTCGTTGGTTTGTCTGGTGAGCTTTTAATTGTGTAATATGTTTGTAAAAAAGGAGAGAAATTATTGCATACTAGCATTGCAAAGAGCATAATGTGAATGCAGGATGACTTTTGCTAAGCTAGTCGTGTTTTCATTTAGCTACCCTGTCCATTTTGTCAGACATTCGGCAAAATCAGTGTTTATTTCGGGTCATCATTCTGTAAAAATGATTATGGAGTAATTCTGTTTTTAATGACTTTATCAAGTAACTTTCCATCAAGTAACTTTCCGTGATCAACGATGTCGGTAAATGGATGGGCTGCTACAGTGTGGTGGTGTTTAACGCTTTAAATTTAGAAGCAAGAACGAACAGGGTGACAAAAGCAACTTAAGCAACTTAGGTGGAGTGGAAAAGGCGGACAAGGCGTATTTCCTTCTTTATGCGCTTTCGGTCTGAACGCACAGTAAGGCTGATCATTGCCTTTTTATAACAACTCAATAAAAGAAACAAAATGCATCCTTTTGATAAGTAGTCTTTATTGTAAGTGCATTCTGGTGGTTCTTTCAGTTGGAGATGACGAAAAAGATATTTTCATAGATGTAATTAAACTATATGGCTTATTACACAGTGCATGAGTGGGAATGCATTCCTAAAAGTCTCTAAATTAACTCAATATCTCATAAGAAATAAATCTAAAATGTCAGTGAATTAAATCATATTCCTGACATGAAAAACGGAGTAAAATTTGGGGTAATGATTATCTCACCTCGCTTCCACTCTCCTCTCCTTGATGCTCTCTTGTCTGCTCTCCTCCCCTATTCTCTCTTCCCCTCTCCTCTGTCCTCTTCTCTCTGCATGCTACATGCACATCTGGATTCAGTGTTTCCAATAATGAGAGACAGGAAATAAAGTTAAAGAATCACTAAAGTTGTGCATAAGGTCCATAAGGCCTGATTTACTACAGGTTGTTTGTGCCTGTAAAAGCGAGTGCAAACTTCAGCTGTTATCGGTACTGTGGAACAAGAATATTTTCAGAATCAGAAAAATTTATTTAAAACTGAATATTCACAAGACACCAAATTCCACAGCAGACAGTGCACAGTACTGAGAGTTTAAAATAGTTTGAAAATGGGTTGGAATAAGCAAAGGTTATATGTTTCCAGACACTAACAACACAAATGCATACACAAAAGAGAAAAATAACAACATCATCATCATATAGGACGCGCACTCTATAGTTCCCAGCTACCCCCTTTCCTCCTCAGTTGGCAGTCTCCTCCTTTTTGCATGATTCAAAGACTCAATTTCTAAACTTCCTAAACTTAGTGAAATTATTTAAAATGTTTAGGATTGATAGATATTGAAATATTGATATTTATGACCCTAGTCTATAACCTGAATAAAAATTTAAGCTGTACTATGCACCTGAACATGGATTCACATATACAGTGGGTACGGAAAGTATTCAGACCCCTTTAAATTTTTCACTCTTTGTTTCATTGCAGCCATTTGCTAAAATCAAACAAGTTCATTTTATTTCTCATTAATAAACACTCAGCACCCCATCTTGACAGAAAAAAACAGAAATGTAGAAATTTTTGCAAATTTATTAAAAAAGAAAAACTGAAATATCACATGGTCATAAGTATTCAGACCAAGGGCGGACTGGCGTACGGGGACACCGGGGATTTCCCGGGTGGTCAACCGACCCACCGCCACGCCATGAGAAAAAGAGGGCTGGGCTATGACAAAAAGAAAAAGAAAGGGGGAAAAAAGTTTATCGCAACGGCCAACAGAGTTGTGGTCCGCTGGGGGGCTGGGTCGGGCGGCTATTGTTGTGATAGGCTATACCTGTGTTCACGTATCACTGCCTATGCTGATAGCCAATCACATTTCGTCCATGTGGTCCCACCCACTTCCTCAGGCTGTTGCGGTGCAAGACAGCTATGGTGGATTGAGAGCAAGCGCTGTCCGGGCAGATGGAGAATAAAAAACAAGCCCAAAACGCAAAGGTGGTGCTGAAATGCTTAGGGATAAAAAAAAAAAGAAATCCCTCTAGGAAGTTGCAGCCACAAGTCAGAAAATGACGGACCTATTTGGTGGGCGTTCGGGTTTAGCCATCACCACCAGACAAGAATCTCATGATGTTGCCATACCCAGCCAGCACTAGCAGCGTTTATGGCAAGCCGTTTTAACATTTAATCGAACCACACTTCTATCTGTAATTGCATTTTAGATACCCATAATAGCATTTCTCCTCGTCAAAATTGTATTCTCACTAGTCAGAATGGTAATTAAAGATATCCACAATAACATTCTTACTAGTAGAAATGTTTTTTTAAGATATCTACAACTTTGATTGTACTAGTCAAAACTAAATTTAAGATATCTGAAAATCCTTAAAAAGTATAAGTGGCCATTTTAACATTTAATGGCTAGACTGGATATGTATTGCAGATATCTGCAATTCAATTCTTCCTAGTCAAAAAGAACATTCCAGATATCCACACTGACATTCTTCCTATCCACAATTGTCATTTCAGATATCCACAACGTCATTCTTCCTAGGACAAATGACGTCACATTTGCCATTCATGTGTATTGGGCTTTCAGTTTCAGATATCCACAATTACATTCTGGATATCTAGAATGAACATTCTGGATATCTGCAACTGAATTCTTACTAGGAAAAACTCTCATTTCAGATATCTTCAATCCAGTTGTTACTAGTCATAAATTTCATTTCAGATATCCAAAAAGATGTTGCAAATTCAGTAAGGTAATACTCTATGGTCATTAATACTTATGTTTTTATAACTGTCTGACTTACATTTACATTAGAAAATGTCTTATCATTGTAGACTATTGAACTAACAATTAAAGGATATTGTAACTTAAGTAATATTTTTTGTCTCTCACCCATGTAGGCCAGCATGTATGTTCCAGAGGGGACTCCAGAGAGGACTGTGACCCCCAGATTGTCGACATCAACCACTTCAACCCAGCTTCTTCCATAAGCGCTGACTGACTGACTGACTGACTGACAAAGACCAAAAAAAGGTAAAGACAGGAAAGGTTCTTGAGTAGAGTGAACCAAGTGAATGTCCAAGCTGGTGGGCTTGCCAGGATTTTTCACATTTCAAGTTTTTAGTTTTCAAATGTCAGTTTGCTATTTTCAGGTTATTTTTCATTTTCACAAATGTTCTGGGTTAAGTTTTTACATACTATATAGTTAGCTTTGTTGTTTATATATTTTTAAATAACATTTTTATTGAAATGGGCTTATTGTTGTAATTATGTTGCCCTCTAGTGGTTTACTCATAGTATAGACAGTCAGTGTCATTCAGTTCTAACAGCCTGGCAAATTGGTCGGCCAAATTTTATTGTATCAATGACCTGTTTGCATTAAAATCACTACATGCTGTAAAATCACTATACTGCTGTAATTATTTTACTGTAGGCTACTTAAGGGTTCAGGTTAATGATTACTATATGATTATGGTCCAAAACAACATCAAATTGCAGTTTTTTTCATCAAGGTACATGAAATGAATGGTCACAGAGTTGTTCCAAAGCCACTCCTTTGTTATTTTAGCTGTGTGCTTAGGGTCATTGTCTTGTTGGAAGGTGAACCCTCGGCCCAGTCTGAGGTCCTGAGCACTGTGGAAGAGGTTTTCTTCCAGGATATCTTTGTACTTGGCCGCATTCATCTTTCCTTCAATTGCAACCAGTCGTCCTGTCCCTGCAGCTGAAAAACACCCCCATAGTATGATGTTGCCACCACCATGTTTCACTGTTAGGATTGTATTGGGCAGGTGATGAGCAGTGCCTGGTTTTCTCCACACATACCGATTAGAATTAACACCAAAAAGTTCAATCTTGGTCTCATCAGACCAGAGAAGTCCTTGGAGTCCTTCATGTGTTTTTTGGCTAACTCTCTGCGGGCTTTCATATGTCTTGCATTGAGGAGAGGCTTCCGTCGGGCCACTCTGCCATAAAGCCCCGACTGGTGGAGGGCGACAGTGATAGTTGACTTTGTGGAACTTTCTCCCATCTCCCTACTGCATCTCTGGAGCTCAGCCACAGTGATCTTTGGGTTCTTCTTTACCTCTCTCACCAAGGCTCTTCTCCCACGATTGCTCAGTTTGGCTGGACGGCCAGGTCTAGGAAGAGTTCTGGTTGTCCCAAACTTCTTCCATTTAAGGATTATGGAGGCCACTGTGCTCTTAGAAACATTGAGTGCTGCAGAAATTATTTTGTAACCATGGCCAGATCTGTGCCTTGCCACAATTCTGTCTCTGAGCTCCTTGGGCAGTTCCTTCGACCTCATGATTCTCATTTGCTCTGACATGCACTGTGAGCTGTAAGGTCTTATATAGACAGGTGTGTGCCTTTCCTAATCAAGTCCAATCAGTTTAATTAAACACAGCTGGACTCCAATGAAGGAGCAGAACCATCTCAAGGAGGATCAGAAGAAATGGACAGCATGTGAGTTAAATATGAGTGTCACAGCAAAGGGTCTGAATACTTATGACCATGTGATATTTTAGTTTTTCTTTTTTAATAAATTTGCAAAAATTTCTACATTTCTGTTTTTTTCTGTCAAGATGGGGTGCTGAGTGTACATTGATGAGAAATAAAATGAACTTTTTTGATTTTAGCAAATGGCTGCAATGAAACAAAGAGTGAAAAATTTAAAGGGGTCTGAATACTTTCCGTACCCACTGTATTTTACAGGATATCTGCAGAGAGGCAGCTCAAGAGGACCAGGCTGAGCAGGTCCTTAGGATCTGTGTCCGCCACACAAGTGAAGAAGATGAAGGTGCATCCGACACTGATGTGTCGATTGTTATTGAAGGGACTGGGGTACTTGACAACTGTGAAAGTGTTGCAAAGTCTCCTGCTCATGGGCATCATTTATGCCATGAACTTGAGTTACTCCCCAAAAACGAAGTACACTTTTGAAGTTTTTCAAAAGCTTCTTCTAGCGCTTGATGTACTTAAGCTGTCCTTGTTGTTGTTTTGCCATACAAACTTGTTGGAAAATGTTTTCATTGAAAAAATTATTTTTTTTCACCTAAGAAAGATAAATGGGTTGTTAAATTAAACAGTTGCCTCATTTTTTCAGTAAACAAAACCAATAAGAATGAATTTAGGCTATTTAAACTGCAGGAAAAATGATGTCAAAAGTTTGTGTAAATGTTACTTAAATATAGATCATAAATAAAAGTTAGAAAAATTACCTTGAAAAGCCATTGGTTTTAGGTGAAAATTTTCAGTGTAAAGCAGTCAAGAGTTTAAGTTAAACTTACAAAGAATGAGAAAGTAAAATTCATTGACCATATTGATAATTATTAGTAAATTACCTGAGGTTTGCTAGTAAAAGAAACTTATATTTGCAAGTAAAGTTTACCTGATGAAGTTTTACTTTTCCAAGTAAATATCACTCCACATTTTTTCCAGTGCTAGCAGCGGGGAAATGGAATGCTAAAATGATGTTTTCAAATTCATTTGCTGGAGAGAGAAAGTTTCTTTGAGCTCACTATGAAGTATAATTATTATTAATTATTTATCATCATCATGGACATTTTATTAAGAGAATGCTGCTGCGCTGTTTTGCTATGAAGCTACAGAAATGTGAGAATTAAACCAAGAATAAATGCATTACTTTAGATTGTATGTGATTGTAGTTTTGTTAGAATGTTGATATTTTATTGTCTTATGCAAATATGATATTATATTGATTATGCTCTTATATAACTGCATTTCAGTGCTCTTTGCCTAAGAAGCATTTTGTGCTTTTGGCCGCCATCATTGTGGACTTCATGTGCTCTGAGTGCCCTTGATGTCCTGTACAGTATTTGTTACAGCCTATACACAGCATCTAATCAAGTAAATTTGGTGGTATTGGAACTAGAAGTTGTATTTGAGAGTATATCTGTCAGTTATGCCCTTCTATGTCAGTTTTTACAGTTTTTCCTGAATATTGAAAAATGTTTGTTGAAACTACAGCTCAGTTTCTTAAAACTCTAAAGAAATATTTTATCAAAACTCCACAAATCTCTTTCAAAATGAAACACTGCACTCAAAACCATCTTCTCTCTTGTCAAAACTGATTCTTTCCATCAAATCAACACACAGATATCATATAAATATAATTTACAAAGCATCAATTTAAACACTGAC
>OZ023155.1:1421387-1562639 GCA_963678695.2 Diplodus puntazzo | reverse complement strand
ACGAGGGGGATCAAACATGGCTGATATATCTGCAGAGTGCTGATGGTCACTGTTGGTTTCTCCAGAACCAGAGCAGCCAGGAGCTGAAAGTGTGGGCAGAGGAACCGGCTGCTGAGGACGAGCTGGACGACGGTTTCCTGAACTGAATCCTGATCTCCTGTCATCAAGTTTTGTGGACTGACATGTTGTCTGGTTGGTGCTCGACCCAGGACAGGAAGGCTCTGCAGCGGGTGATCCATCCATCCACAGAGCATCAGTGACAGAGGAGAGGTGAGGTGTCTGCTCAGAGCTCAGAGAATACTGAACACACTAACAGAACCAGAAGGAACCGCTGACGTAGCTTCTGTCCTCAGACTGTGAGACTCCTAAACATCCTCAACAGCACAGACTGCTTTGGTTTCTGTCCGTCTGTGATGAAGCAATAAATGAGTCAAACTGACTTTACAAGCCTGGTGTTTCTAATGTTTTCTGTCAGATCAGTAGGAAATATTGTGCTGCTCACAATCAGGAGCAGGAGGTATTTTCTTTAATCAAGCAAACTCACAAACATTTTTTAATTTATTAAGGCAGAAACTCCTCAAATATTAATGTTCCCATCTTTGTTTTACAAGTATTTTGTAGTAATTGAGTACGACTGAGGGTTTTATCTCTCTGTCACAGACAGACCACAAGTGTCACTGAAAATAGTAATAAAGCATTTAACTAATTGTGTAATAGATATAGGCATTAATAAAATAAAACTATTTGTCTAAAATAGACTTAATTACAAAGTTTTCAATATTATAATAAATGTGTCATTATTGTTTTAATGTGTAATAAAATTAGGAATTATAAAAGAAAATGTTAATGTTAAAGGAGAACTTCGGAAAAAGTTCTCCAAAAATGCTGGAATACGTTTCTGTTTGCAAAAGTTTCCGTCTGCCAGTGAGGGAGTAAGCGCACGCTCGACGGATTGACTAGTTTGGACTACGGGAAGACGGGATGTAAACAAACCGGTAAGTAGCTGCTTGCACAAACACGCTGTTTTAACCACTTTTTTATTCATTTTGAGCCATACACACTACAGTGCTGTGTTGTAAGGTGTCTGCTGATGTTGCATAGCTTTTGTGGTGATATTTGGAGCATGTTAAGATGTTTAAAACACAGTGTAAAGTTCTTGCCCCACGCTGTTAGCTGTCAATGCTAACTCTCCGTTCAAGGAGCCCTGTAAGGGGTGGACCAAAAGTGTTTGTGTTTTCGGTACTGGCAAGTCAAGGGTAGCTTGAGCAATAAAGCTGATGTTGAAATTGACCGAAGTTCTCCTTTAATCCATCAATAAATAGTTCAAATTAAAAAGGTTTAAAATATTGCCGGAGCACGACGCTGCGATCCAGGAGATGCAGCATCTCCTCGGTCTCTGTAGCTGTTTGGTTGTGTCTGCTTGTTGTTGTAGCGCAAGCGAGAAACGGACGCTACTTTCAAATTAAAAGTCCCCCGCTAAGAACCCAGTTCTGAATTCCAATGGGGTGCAATGTAAAGCTCTTATTTTGAAGACAAATTCGATGTCAGCCAACTTCGAGCTTCACGTCACATGTTTACGCCTCCCTCAGAGGCGGCTTTTGGAAAAGGAGGAATATTACGTCTAGATTTTAGAAAGAGAGGCCAGCACATTGCAGCCTTTACCTTGGAGCAAATGTGCCTCCTTTTCTATCTAAAAAGGGCTCGAATTACAGTCTCACACACTCATTCTCCACTAGTCCAACTAAGCCTCTAATAATTAATCTTTGCAAACCCTCACGCTCTCCCCTTTTCCATCCCCTTCCTCTCACACACACTTTGTATACTACTTTTGTATGATTGTTTGCATAAATTGTTTTGCAATTGCTATTGTTTGTTATATTGTAATTGTAATATTTGTAATTGCAGTCTCACTCACACTTCTCACACAGTCTCACTCACTCTGTCCGTACTGACAGGTGCCTTTGGGGTGGCCCTTCCTACTTTTCTTGTGTTAAAAGAACGGATGTGGAGGGCCCCCTAGCTAAGTTCGCTAAGCTAAGTTTGCAAAATCCTCCACTACTCTTAACAAAACTGAAATCATGTTAAACTTTAAACATCTCTCAACTTTTTCTTTTTCCCTCTAAAATATTGAACAGTTTAAGATCTATGGTTCTGTATCCAGTGACAGAAGTAATCTGACAGTGTAGAAATATTCGGTTACAAGGAAAAGTTCTGTAAAAGTATAAAAATCATTAGCATCAAATCAGAATGACATGAAGAATTGTTCATGTGATGTTTATTGAGTGTATGAAGTGATCAAGTTTCAGTTCATCAGCACACAACAGAGCACAAGTTGAACATACTGACTGCTGGTAAACCTTAAAACAGTAAACACGAATAAACTGAGAGTGATAAAAAAATCACTGAAACACTGAAAAAAGCTTCAGAAACAAACGTGACTGCTGTGAAATACAAAACGCAACACGTTCACAGGAAAATTACAAAAGACTGCGTGGCCAGCAGCTTCACAAAAACACACATCTTAATTCACAGATTCAACAAATCATCTCACTTTCTCTTCAGCAAACGTTTCCCTGAATTTAGATTCAAATCACCGACACGCGAGTCCATTTCCTCTCCGAACCGCCGACGTCCACACGAAGCAGCCACATCACACCGGAGCTGCAGCTCCCAGAGTGGTGCAAATATTTATCAAGTAGTTTAAAAAATGAATATTTAATGACGCATTACTAAGCTAATATTTACACTGATGAAGCTAATGTTCATTTCATTTACTTCTGCTGCTGATACAATCTCTTCAGATACAGAGAGAAGTCTGTTCTGTGTTTCGTCTCATGGACTTCATGTTGATGGTTTGGTACAAATTCTTAGTTACCGTCCTTGTGCAATTATCCTATGCAATAATACTTTTTTTTGTGTGTATATATTCATTCATACTAATACACTGAGTCTGTTTATTCTTAAACACTATTTAATTTTTACACTTTATATGTATATAATGCATATTTTGCTTCCTGTATATACAATGCACATAACGTATTGTCCTTTCTATATTTTATTCAATTTTAATTTATTTTATTGTATCTTCTTTCTTTCTTATTCAAATCTTTTTTAGTATTTCTTTAGTATGGTACTTATTGTATGTCTGTCCACCTTGCTATTGTGACAAGTAAATTTCCTCGACATGGGATAAAAAAAAAGTCTAAAGTCTTCAGTAGATGTTTCCTGTATCTGTACTCTGAGTATCTGTGTGACTTCTCCTCTCTACATCTGAACTTTCTCCTCCTCACAGCTTCAGAACAGCCTCGTTACTTTAGTTTGATGCCTCTGAGGTGAATTCTGGATTCTTGTTATTTCCCAGCATCAGCAGACTGATGTGGACCTATCAGAGCACATCACGCACGGCAGACACAGTAAGACGAGACAAAGACGTAAAAGCCGTAAGAAGCCGTAAACAGACAGAGAGGGAGACTGGAATGTGGAGAAAAGGCGTGTTAGTAGGCCTGGGCGATAAACCGAAAATTTACCGATACCGAAATTTAGGACGATAACCGATGTCATTTTGGCCATGTCGGTATATTCGGTGTCATAGACGTACCATCCACTGGGAACACGGGGATATGTTAGGTCCACCTGATTAATCTACCCAGCATATGTGCTTATTTTACATTAATTTGATGGCAAACTCTGCCCGCCGAAGCAACATCAGCTATGCCAGGGTAGTAATCAAGTGAACCCACTCTCGCTGTGAGTCGCGGACAGTTTGTGTAATGATGCTGCGTTCAAAGGCTGCAACAGGCCACTGTCTTCGGCCAGGCGGTTCACTGATCAAACATTTGTGTTTTATTTTTATTCACTCAAAATAATAACTGTATTTCCAGCTAGAAAACGCGCATCTCTCTCCTCCCTCCATTGTTGTTTGCATTTGTGTCTCTGCGTGGTCTGACACGTGAGTGACCTCATGCTGGAAAACGTGACTTCTCGTGTACATGACGTCACTCCCCGAGACGCAAGAAGAAAGCAAAAATATATATTTTTACTAAGGAACATGACAAAACTAGTAAAGCGTTACCGGCATCACTGATTGTGTAGCTTAAGAGCAACATGGAGCATGAAGATGTAAAGAAAAAAAGAAAAACAGTAGAATTAACTTTGAGCAAGTTTGGAGGAAAGTCAGAGGTGTGGACCCATTTTAAACAAGTCGTGGGCCGTGATAATAACATGTCAGCTTTGTCTAGTGCGGCATTTGTTGCATTATTCATTAAGATTTCTGTAGTTCAAACAACTCGCAATTGTAGTCGAGAACGGGCTCATAATTACATTCAGTGTGTCGGGCCGGGCTCAGACACAACGTGCACAGGCTCGGGTCGGGCTTGATTCTAAGCTCTACTCGGGTCCAGCCGCGACTTTACTGAGGTTCACCCAGTGTGAGCAGCAGGAGGACGGTTAGCTCACCTCCCAGAACATGGCACTGAATTGCTGGAAACTGATTTAGGGACTGTCATCAAATTACTTAGCATAAATATATTAATACAAAATAATTTCAGTTTTTTCAATATCTTCCATGTCATGGGGCCCAGTGACTCCAGCAGCAGATTGTATTAGTAAACTGGACGAATGAGACACAGCGATGTTTATTGTACTTTAGTGCTTCCTCTATTTTATATGAATATTAATATGCAGAAATCTTGATTTTTTTTCTCAATAGCTTCCATGTCATGTGACCCACTGACTTCTGAAACAGATTCTGTGTCTATCAAAATATATAATGATAAAGAAAATAATGGTAAAAAAAAGTTCTCTAATGCTCAAGAGGTTAGCATATTATTAAGCAGCAATGTCAACTTCTCCACTATTTTGTCTCATGTCTTAGATTCTGATTCTGAAGTCCTCAAAATGTTTATTTATTTACATCCAACCTCTTCCACCACCTGCAGTACAACCACGTGAATCAATTAGAAGAAATAAAAAATGCGAGAAGCTTAGAATTTGTTTATAAGGGACTGTATATTTTATACTTTAAACTTGTTCAGTTGTTGTCATTTCAAGTAATCTGTGCTTTTCAGCTGTTCAATCATATGCTTATCAGTTGTTCTTAACTACTAAATAAACAGTCCTTTAAAGTGGCATTTCTGTAAATACTCAGGATTTTTTTCCCCTTTTTTTTTAGGTGCGGGGGGAGGGGGGTTACTTATCGTTCATTTATCGTTATCGAGGTGAGTTGCTCAATATATCGTGATATTGATTTGAGGCCATATCGCCCAGCCCTACGTGTTAGTGTCTCGTATCTGCAGAGAGTTTCTGATTTTCTCTCTTTGTTGCTGCTCGGGACGCTTTACTAACCCAACATGTGTCTGTTTGACGTCCTGGGAATGAGACTCAACAATCAACTGTCTTTGTGGTGCGTTCATGAACAGCTGGGACAAATCCTACTGATTCTACCTTTAACATTAGACAGACGTGTGGACGCTGGTAGGATGTAGCGGACGGTTCAGATGGACCTGACTCATCGTGTCCGGTGACTTCGACTGAGTTTCTGCTGATGATCGAATCAAAGAAAACTTACTGAAATATTCCTTTAAGGATTCTGGACGTAAATCTTTCTGTAATACTTTTTTAATTAAGACACTTCATACTAACCTGACATAAAAAAATAAGATTCTGTTTCTTTGGTCTTTGTGCTCCTTCAGTCATTCAGCGTCGTGTAGTCAGACCTCCATCTTATTAAAGGGTTAGTTCACCCAAATAGCAAAACAATGAAATACTGTATCATCGCCCTCTAGTATTCTAGTATAAATTCCATCCACTTTCATAGTACTGAGGAGAAGAAACGTCTGAGAACCTGGACGAATAACACCAGAATCACCACACAGAAGATGTGTTTATGTACTGTGGTGAACTGGCCCTTTTAAATGAAAGCTATTTAAACACAGATATGACTGATGTTAATACTTCATTATAATTAAAAGCTGCCGTCAGTCCTCGCTCAGTTCATCCAGGCGTAGGCGTACAGGCCATTCTCCTTCCACAGCTGACACCGATCAGCTGAGTAGTCCTGGACCGCCAACAGGTGATCAGACAGGAGAGCAGTGGCTGATGGGTATTCAGGCCATTCAGCCTCCATCTTACCTGCATGAAAGAGAAGGGAGCGTCAACAATCATCAGTTAAAGCTTTACCTTCATCCTCATTAGCCAGTACTGAGGTCGACCCATTCGAAAGGCAGGAAGTGTCCGGACCTGTCTTGGCGAAGTGGACGAGGTGGCGTGTGATGAGACTCTGGAAGTTCTTGTCTTCAGCAGAGAGCGGTTTGCCCAGGATGAACTCCAGCCATCCGAAGAACGACATGGCGTCCAGACAGTGGAAGGAGAAGCGGCTGGGGAACGACAGCAGGTCGCTCGAGACGTTCACCGGGCCTGACGGTGTGTAGGTCACCAGGTACCGATACACGGGACTGTTCAGGGCCGCTGCAGGCAGAGAGAGGGTCAACACGGTTAGCTTAAAGAAACAGTTCACCTGAAACCTGTCCTTGCGCCGTGCTGATGACAGTGTGTTCAAGGTGACACATAACACTTCTCAGCAGAATCGTCCTTTATATTGCTTTTGTTGACATCATTTAATTCGAGAAGCTTCAGGAAACAGAATATTAAGGTTGTTCTGTTCTGAGTCTTATTCAATTTCAGACCAGTTCAGCTGTTATTCTAAAGAGGACGAGAAAAAATGAGGCTGTGCGACGTATAAAACCCAGCAAGGCGTGCGGCAGAATCACCCAGGATGCCCTGCAGTTGCCTCTCACAACAGTTAAATGTCAGTTTACTCAGAGCTTCAGTGCTGACTGAGCCTAATGAGCCCCACAGGCACCAAAACCTCCATGAAGCTCCATCCTGCTGCACCGAGACTCACGAGCAGCCGCAGCAGACAAACAGCAGGATGTGGGTCCATGTTCGTTAGTCAGAATGACACAAACTGCATCCTTTACAGTTACTCTCATAAACTACTGACCTGCCTGGAGGCCCATCATCTGACCTCGGGTGTGAGCACTGTTTTCATACAGCCCAGCAGCTCCACAACGTTGAGATCTGTGTGTTTTAAGAACAAGTTTCCACCCGTACATCTAAACATGGATGCTGGTATCAAGAGCTGAGACTGAGCTCCTTACTCATCAAACATCCTGGAGGTGACAGAGAGAAGTTTTCTGCTATAATAATAATAATAATTACTTCATCACCATCAGTCAACAGAGGACTTGTCTCGCTCTCACTCCTCAGAGAGAGGCTGTTTTCAGTAAGGAGACTCGGATCTGTTAACTGTCAGACTGAACGCCGTCACACACAGTTACGTCTCGCCTCTGTTGCAGCTGTGTTACTATCATTCGGCGGATGACTAGCATTCACACAGACGGCGAGGCAGAATATCACCACTACAGAGTGAGTGGGGGTGGAGTTTACCTGCAGCCCTCTGGGCCAGGTCGTTATTGGGACAGGTGACCCTGATGTCGGACACCATGGTGGTGTAGGCCCTCTCTGGGCAGCGGTCCGTGGTGGGGCAGGGGTCGGAGGGCTGGTACAGCTCCAGAGCGGCTGCTGGGAGACTCTCATTGAAGGACTGAAGTTTATCTGTGTGGAGGAGAGAAGGGACAGAACAGCATCGACCTGAATATGAAGCTGGAGCATTTTAATTGAAGTAAACTGACGTCCACGTCCACAACAGCCTCCATGTTTGAACCAGGACGGATTGTTATGCTTCACTTCGATGACTTCACTAAGTTCTTGTCGAGTCTGGATTTAAATTTGATGACTCTAAAGACATTTTTCATTTCTTCTAAAAGAAAAAACTGCTCCCCCGGCTGAAGGCGTTTTCTCAGACTCGGCAGCAGCACACGTTCATTAAATATTCAGCTGCTTTCTGTGCACATCAGCTAGCATGAAATGCTAACATGAACACCCGGACCAAGTCGACTCTCTGCTGCTTTAAGTGCTGCAGAGAGCCTGAGAACAGTGCAGTAACATGTAACTCTGCTCTGTGTACCGTGTCGTCCAGCATCACATCTTAAACCCACTGATCTAAATGTTTTTTTGTCTTTATAAAATAAGACTCTGACTGCTATTGTTTGAAGGACTGACTTTAATCATCCTGATTGTTGATGGATGCAGATCTGGGGTCAGACAATACGATGAAACAGTCTTTGTCTCCAGTGATGTGTGTTATTAAGAGTCCTTACACCAGGAGAACAAACCTACTCCTGTAACATCACTCAGCAGGTGAAGCATCATTTTATAAGACGGATGGCTTATCTTGTCGCCCTACTTACATTTTATTGGGTTATTTGATATTTATGTCCCCGAGTTCAAGATGAGTCACCAGAAACATAAATATGTCGAACTGGAGGAGAAAAGAGATGGATTCTGATATAAAAAACATTCTTTGACCTCATCAACTTTCAGTGCTGATCCAGATAGATGGACAGATCCAGGATTCTATTTCATCCTCACTGACCGCCAGCGGTGGTCCAGCCCTTGCAACCTTTACTGTGCCTCCGTCAGATGAGTACTTGAGGTAGTTGCACGCATGCTGGAGAGATACTAGAGCCCTCTTTCATGCAACATGAGATGGCCGGACCCTGGCAGCTATGCAGGATGAGGCCAAGTTCGGCTTGGCCCACATGCCACCGGTTGAGCCGGCTATAGCGGCTCTCATTGTTTCGCCTGATGAGGCTCTGAGGCCGGATGCCAGGTGTCTGCGCCCCCAGCCAGTGTCAGGCTACAGATGACCTGCTCTTTAAGGCCTATGACGCAGCAGCACGCATGGGACACTTTGGCAATTCCCTTTCACATCTGATGCTTGCTCTCTCAGCAGCCCTGCAATAGGCTACGCTGGACGCTTCCGTCCACAGCTTTGGTGACACATCTCTGCTGGCACAGTCAACTCTCACGAGGCGTGTCGGAAAACCCTCTGCAGCGTTCCAGTGGATCCCGGTGAGATTTTTGGGTCGGCAGCTGTAGAGGCGCTTGAGCGCACAGTCCAGGCCAGGCAGACTCTACAGCAGCTCTCTGGTGACTCTTCAGCTCCCCCCAGGCGCCGCTCTCAGCCACAGACTCTGCCCAGTGGCTACCTTAGGTCTCAGCGACCGGTTCAATAGCGGGCTCAACAAGGTCCTCAGGGGTTTCGAGCCCATGAACGTCCGCCCTCTAGACACTCTAAGACCTTTGACGCTGCCCATCGTTCCCAGTCGCGGAGCATGAAGATCCTGCCGTATCTGGACGACTAGCTGGTCTGTGGGCCATCCCAGTCTCAGGTGACCAGGGACACAGCGATTCTCCTCTCACATGTGGCCCAGCTTGGTCTCAGAGTGAATTTCACAAAGAGCTGCCTGGTCCCCTCACAGAGTACAGTGGGGGTGACTCTGGATGCCGTTGCCATGAATGCCTGTCCATCATGATATCCTCCGCCTCCTTCTCCTCTTTCAGGAGGGCCTCTGCTTGCGCTACGTCCAGTGTATGCGCCTCTTAGGCAAGCTGACGGCTGCTGCCACTGTGGTTCCCTTAAGGTCTCTGTCACTGCATCCCCTTCAGAGGTGGCTAAAGAGCTTCCACTTGGATGCCAAGCGACACCGGGACAGGAAACTCAAGGTGTCATGGCGTTGCCTCCTTGCTCTGGCCCCATGGAAGGAGAGATCATTTCTCCTTCAGGGTATGCCCATGGGCTCCATTGCATCCCGTCAGGAGACTGTTACAACAGACGCATCCCTCTCAGGGTGGGGTTCTGTGTGGCAGAACCAGACAGCTCAAGGCCTGTGGCCTGCACAGGACCGCTCAGACCATATCAATGTGCTGGAGCTACAGCCAGTGCACATGGCACTGCAGCTTTTTCTTCCGTTCCTGGGAGGAAGGCATATGCTAGTACAGTTGGACAACGTCTCAACCGTCTCTCACATAAACCACCAAGGGGGAACCAGGTCTGCACGGCTGTTGCAGGTGTCCTGGGACCTCCTGTTGTGGGCAGCCCCCTGCCTAGCCAGCATAAGGGCGATGTACTTGCCTGGGGAACGGAACCGGGCCGCAGACTTCCTATCACGTTGTAAGCCTCCACCGGGGGAGTGGTGGCTTCACCCAGAGGTGGTGCTCAATATCTGGGACGTCTTCGGCAGGGCAGAGGTGGACGTCTTTACCAAAGAGGAGTCGACCCATTGCCCCCTCTGGTTCTCCTTGACAGAGAAGGCCAGCCCTCTGGGCCAGGATGCTCTCGCCCACGACTGACCAGAGGGTCTTCTCTATGCCTTTTCACCAATGCCTCTGATTCCTCAAATACTGCAGAGGGTCCTCCAGCAGGGCCACAGGCTGCTATTGGTAGCCCCCCTCTGGCCAGGGAGGACATGGTTTCCCCTGCTCAACAGGCTCTGCCGCGGCTCACCGTGGCGCCTCCCGGACAGGATGGATCTCCTGTCTCAGCTAAGGGGCCAGGTCTGGCATCCCGACCCTCATCGCCTGCAGCTCTGGGTTTGGCCACTGCAGGGCCTGACACGCTGCTGACAGAGTGTTCAGACACCATCCAACATACCGTACTGAATGCTGGGGCGCCTTCTACCCTGATGCAGTATGAGAACAGGTGGCAACTGTTTTTTTTGTCAGGGGTGAGGACCCCATGCACTGTACAATTCCAAAAATTCTGGAGTTCCTACAGTCACTCCTGAACGGTGGACGGTCCCTTGCTACTCTATATAAAACGAAAGTTACGTATGTATGAATCCTGGATGACCGCCAGAGTGTTCTGTCACTCAGAATCCTTGTGGTTTCGCAAGAAGATTCTGCAGGGATCAGATCCTCTGACGTCACCGGAAGATACAAGCTAGCCGGTACCATCAGGGGTCACGGGTGACTGTGTGGTAAACATTCGACCTGCGCATGCGCGAGAAGAAGACATTCAGTGCTGAAGCACCGCCTCTCGCAGTCATCCAGGATTCATTGAACCACAGTTTCGTTTTATTCTTGCTTTCTTTAACATTGTGACATTTTTTGACATTTACCTTATTTCTCAGGGAGTGATGCACCTTGATGAAAACACTTAATGTTCATGAGTGGCTCCGGACGAATGCCATGAAAGAGAACCTTAGATTTTCTGGGCCAGGTGAATCAAATGTAATTTTTGTACTGACTCCAGCTTTAGGAGATAACTGAACCATCAACAGGAGGTCACAGGTACGGTGTCTGTAAGTGTGACCGTATTATGCATGTTGCACCATCAGCTAGCTAATTAAACTGTTGCTGTTCATCTTCTTCAGCTCCAGGTGCAGTACCACAGCCCTCTGGACCTGACATCAACTTGCATGATTCAATTTCTGGCCAAATATGAGACACTTTAAACGAAGTGTACAGAGCGGTCTGTGTGTTGATGTGGGTTGTTGCTGTTAATATAATAAAGTTTGCTGTCAACCACCATCATCCACATCTGTAAATACTTCATCAATGTTACATCATCAGCGTCCTGTTACCTGTCACAAACCAGCTGTAGTCCTCCCACGTCCATGTGGAGATGTTCTGCGTCGTGGGGCTGCAGAGGAAACACGGAGGTCAGACTGATCACAGTAATGACTGACAGCGATGAAGCTGAACCAGACGAGCTCTCACCTGAAGTCGACCTCCTGCTCCGTTGTCCCGACGACAAAAGGAACGTCGCTGTAGTCTCCTTTCTGCTCCCAGACCTCAAGAGGTGGAGCTTCCAGGACGTAGCCGTCCACCACCGCAACCGGGCCGATGAAGCGCCCTCTGATGGGGAGGTCGATCAGGTCGTCTGCTGCCCAGGACGGGTACTCCTGCCACGGGATGGCCTGACGACAAACAGAGGAGAAAATGGAGCTCGTGTTCAGTTCTGATAATTTGATGTTTATGCATTTTTTCCCCCCCAGACTTTGTTGATGATGTCAGCGTGGAAAAGAAACAGAAACAATGTTCTTTGTTTGTGTATTTCTCAGATCAGAAGAACATTTTACTGGGGAGTCCAACAGAGGAGACACAACTACAAACACACACATTTCATATCAGCACTGGAACTGTTATAAATACATAATAGTCTCCTCCTGCTGGAACATGTTTTGTGATTTTAATTGAATTTTTATGCAGCCTGAGGCCACCGAAAGGTCATATTAATAAATAATATTGATAGTTAAATAATTCAAACGAGCGTAGGAAGAAATGCTTTTCCTTAAGCCACCAATCAGTTGACAAGAAACATTCAAACAGATTTTTTCTTTATCAGAAATGATATTCGGCACTTTTCTGATCTGGATTTTTTGTGACAAACTGTTGATTAAATACATTTATTTAAGCTCCAGTTCCTCCGGGAGGATCCCAAGGCGTTCCCAGGCCAGCTGGGTGACATAGTCACACCAGTGTGTCCTGGGTCTTTTGTAATTCATAAAATATATTAATCAGAAGTCGTCCTGGCGTTTATGTTGAGCAAAGCTCTTTTTAAAATGACTTTTCTTCTCCGTTCAATATCTTTTATTGAATAAATCTTAATGAGGCGTCAGAGTGAAGGTGAGGAGCTCCTCTGTGAAGAGTTCCACCTCAGGAGAAACAAAAAGTTCAAACATTTAAAATTCTTTCATTAAGTTTAGTGTCCGGCTTTCTTCGTTAACGATTGCAGGAAAATTAGAAACATTCAGGTGCTCCGATATCTGGAGGTGACAAAATGATCCATCTGAGCAATTTCAAACATTCATCACGCCGTCTCATTATGTCATAAAGACGAGCCGTGAATCACATATTTTACTGGAGCCTCACATATCGAAGGGAATATTAAAGAGAGAAACTACCGCGCTGTATTTTTGTGTTATTAGATTTTTCCAGCTGACTCGACCGCCCGTCTGCTTTCATTTGTTTTAGGAGACGACTCCAGCTGAGTGGAGAGGAGGTGGAGGAGGTGAAAGAGGTGAAGGGGGTGGAGGAGGTGGAGGAGGTGAAAGAGGTGGAGGAGGTGAAGGAGGTGCAGGAGGTGCAGGAGGCGGCGTACCTGCAGGACCTGTGTGATGGACAGACTTCTGAGGCAGCTCAGGTCTCTGCAGCCCGTCTTCTTCAGGAACACCAGGTTGTCGGACTCGGCTTGTTCCAGCGTGGCGTTGTAGATGTACGAGCCGCTCATGTCGACCGCCGCGTGGAAGAGACCCTTTGCCAGCGGTGACATCATCATGGTCCATACTGACGTCCCACCTGAGACAGAGACAGACCGTCAGAGTCCTCGTTTGGTTTTTTGTTGGTTTATTTCTCTCTTCTGTATAATTCTCGGGAATCTGGGCACAGTAATCTTCAGTAATCAAGACAAGGAATAAAAGAATACGTGGATCTGACCCGACTACATAAAATTTGTATTTAGTGTCAGAAATATATAAATCATAATAACAAGAATTTAGATTTCTGTAACTGTTTCAGATAATCTGGACCTCTGAACTCTCATCAAATGACATCATACATAATCAAATATCATCACTGATCACTTTAAGTGTTTATCATCTATATATTTTCTCATCATGTCTAAAATAAAAAATGTTTCTCTTATGGTCAGATGAGGACGAGCTCATTTTTAAAGATGTATTTAAGGCTGCATGTAATCATAACTTTCATTCATTTACTAATTGACAACTCGTTTAAGCCCAATTTCCAAATACAGTTGAGTAAAAGTAAAAGTGTTTTATGTTTTGTATAGAGCACGCTCGATGTATTGATGGGCCGAGGATAACGGTGTTTCACAGATATATCAGTATCTGTGTATTCATCGTCCCACATGAATCCTTTTAAAAACTTAATATAATAAAAAGCCTTTTAAATTCTTAAGGTTACAGTTTGATCAATCGATTGATTGATAACCAGACAGATAAGCAGACTGGAGGCAGATTTGATCTCCAGCACAGATTCAGTTGGAGCTGGAGGTGAAATGAGGAACTTTATTCCAGGTCTGACAGAAATGAGTCATCATGTACTTTTTATTTTTGACAGTTTTGTACCTGAGCTCTGTCCAAATATGGTCACTCTCCCAGGATCTCCTCCAAACAGGTGGATGTTCTTCTGGACCCACTTCAGAGCAGCGATCTGGTCCAGGAAGCCGTAGTTCCCTGTGAAGGAGTGGATCGATCAGAAACCTGCTTTTGATGTGGCCTTGTTTCTGCCGTCCCATTTTCTCTGTTGGAAACAGAACCAGCTCGATGTAGCTGGAACTAAATTTAACTCTTTTCAAGCGAGTAACTGGGCCACGAGATCAGGAGGATTCAAATTTAGAAATGTGAGAGCGGGACGAGCTGCGCCCGGAAGATGAGAATCACTGTCGTGTTGCGGGAGGCTCGCTCATTTAACGGGTCACTTCACATCAAGGTCACAGCGGCAGATCTGGATCATGTAACAGAAATGACGCAGCTTGACTCACATTTTGAGTCTCAGTGAAGGAAAAAAGAAAGTTTAAGAGACGGACATGTTTACCTGACTCACATTAACATTCGTCAAGTATTCACAGCTTAATGGAATCGTGTGGACTCGTACAGTCGGATGTGGAACGCGTACAGTCTGTTTAATTTACGTCCTCTTCACCAATAACGACTTCTTAACCACAACACAATGAACTGAAACAGTCACATATAAGCTCTTAAAAATTTTCTGGAGCTTGACAACAAGTCAAACGAAATCCTGAACTTCTTCATCCTAATTTGTATCCTTATCTGAGCATGTGAAGAAATGTACGTTCAAACTCTTATTTCATTGGCACCAAAGTACGGAGGACTGAAACCAACAAAATAAAAATAAAAACGAAAGAAATGCTTCACTCTAACCCTAACCTGACATTTTCCATTAAATACACCAAAAATAAATATTTTCCACTGTTCTTACATCCCCACGAGTTCTCAGTTAATCTGTAGGACGGCATTAATAAAAGCACGTGATCTATTTTCAAATGCCCAAGTCCAGGGTCCAAGTTCTGTATCGAAGTCAGCTCGACGCGTTCAGTTTCTTGGAGACGTTTCACCTCTCATCCAGGAGGCTTCTTCAGTTTTAACTAACTGGAGCCGAGACACAGGGTTTTAAACTATGTGCGGGAGTGTCCTTACAGAGTGCTAGAGTGTCCTTACAGAGTGTGGGAGTGTCCTTACAGCGTGCGGGAGTGTCCTTACAGCGTGCGGGAGTGTCCTTACAGCGTGCGGGAGTGTCCTTACAGGGTCGTTAAGGACAGGTGTGAGTTCTCAGTTCCAGAGGCATCAGGCCCACTTATGATACGTCTTCAAGAAACTGAAACATGTCCAGTTGGCTGCGATACAGCACTTAGAATAAATGGTAAACAGACTTGGAAATGGAAAAAGCTCCTGGCAGCAAACTGTAGCATGAAATAGCTGCTAGCTACTTTACCTTAATAAGATCTGAAGTTGGTCTGTTTGTGTAGGAGGGCAGGAGTGGAATGTTTTTCACTAAACAGATGCAGAAACCTCGCTGCAGTTGTTTGTTCACTGAAGACAAACGTAATTTGACTGTTACGGGTTTAAAAACAGGCCTCATCATGTTGTTTCTTCAGGAGTGTATCGTGGCTCAAACAGAGGGATGTTTGTGTCTCAGGCACCACTTTGTGATGTTTGCTCACCTCACTTTAACTTCCACTTCACAGCAGTGTTTACATCATGCGTCTACAGTAAAACTGCCCTGAGATCAACCCCAGCAGAGCTCCTCTCTGACTGACCTGAGGTGTTTTTCGGAGAACCTTCTCTCAGCAGCTCCAGCGCCATGAAGCCGAAGGCGTTGAGTCTGTAGTTGAAGCTGACGTAAACCACTCCTGTGTCGGCCGCAAGCTGTTCTGTGGGCGAGTAGGCCGGCTCTCCTCCACTGAGCACGTGCAGCCATCCTCCGTGGATCCAGACCATGACGGGCAGTTTGGCATCGGGCTGCAGCGTGGGCGTCCACACGTTGATGAAGAGGCAGTCCTCCTGGCCCATCACCCTCCCTGTGCTCGACATCGGACGCACCTGAGGGCAGATGCTGCGGAAGTGGCCCGCGTCCATCACCCCGCTCCTGCACACCGGCTCGGCTGGAGGGGCCCAACGCAGGGTACCAACGGGCGGAGCGGCGTAGGGCATGCCTTTAAAGGAGTAGGCGCCATTCTTCTGTAAGAGAAGGATTCAACAGTGACGTTAAAGCTCCATCAGCCCCCCGCAGAGAAAGATAAAGTGACAGCAGTATATTAACGTTAACAGTCTGAACTCACGTGACTTCCTCTGAACTCGCCGCAGTGAGTCGTCACCTGGGCGACGGCCGGCGGCAGCGTCTGGGTCACGGAGCCCAGGTAGTCGGCAAGAGAGAGCAGAGCGAGCGCGCTGACGCAGATAAGGAAGATGCAGCGTCTGGAGAGCACCAGGAGGGGGTTGATGTAGTGTCTGTGACGGACGTACTGCAGCTCCTCCTCGCCCTCCTCCTGCACCAGGTAGCGGTACTCCGTCCTCTCCGGGACCTCGAATGCGTCCTCATTCATTTCACTCTGACGCACAGGAACAGAGAAAACTCAAGTTCAACATCTGATCTGAATGCAGGAACATCTGTCAGCCTGGTGTGCTGGTAGATTTTTTCATGTAAGTTAAAAATGGTTGCCATATTTGGTAAAAAGTCTTACTTCTTTTCTGCATACAATAAGTTATTTTGAATTAGTAAAGTTCCCTAGTAAACAGATTTTGGGGTCAGTGCAGGAAGTTGAATTGTATCAGCCTATACCTCACATTTAAAGTAGCAACAACCTCATCTAATTCATTCTAAACGGAGACAGAAAAACTGTCTGAAAACACATGATTGTTCTCAAGTCTGTTCATCCAAAGTCTCTTTATGTTGATGTTGTGTCAATGTACAAAGAGTGATTCCTACAGCACTGTCACTACACTTCAGGTGAGACTTCAATGTTCTGTTAAATATTGTGTACCACGATGAAGCCGTAAAACACTGTCAATAATAATAATCATAATAACATCGTAATATCTGAGTAAAAGTAATACATACAATTAGATGTACATGTGTAAAATACATGCATATCATTAACAAACGTACTGCAGTTAGATGAAACTTAAGTGAAAACACTTGTTTACTTCAGTGCTTCAGTCCAGACTCACAAGCCCCTTTCACACTGCCGTCTGCATGCGGGGATCCTGCGCCAATTCTCCGCAGCCGCCTCTGTGTGACAGTTTCAGATGTGGCGAGGGGGGAAATTTCGCTGCGGCTCTGATCCGTCTCTGGAGGTATCAGGGCCGCATTATTGGTGAGCCGTCCCAGTGTGAACGGATAATCTGGAGGCGCGGAGCGAGGGCGTGTCGGTCTGACAGTCTGATAACTACACAGGTCCTTCACTCAACTAAATACAGAGAAATGTCCCACAAAGCAACGTTACAGGACCGAACAAAAAGGTAGTAACTGTAACTGTCGTTGGCAACTTATATGAGGGGGAAAAAATACCGCAGCTGTACTTGGAGAAGCGTCTGTCCTGCCGAATCTTCGTCACATTTCTGTCCGAAAAACAGCGTCTGTCACCGGCAAACAACTTTAACTCACCGAGTGTTTGTGATGAAAATAAATCACCGCGACCGTCAGCCCTCCCGACGGAGACTTCAGGGAACTTTCCCCCAGAAAACAGCCTCCATCCCCGCGAGTGACAGAGTCAGACAGCGTCCTGTTTACTGATGGTGATTATGTAATTTAGCGCGAAAAACGTAACTTTGTCACTTTCCAGGATGTTTGGTGGGTCAGGATCTCATTCACAACACATTATAACAGCATCCATATGATTATAAACTTTCCGCGGGTTTGGATTAACACGGGGAACACCTGGGGAGACACCTACGTCATCAACATGACGTGTACCGTCACGCCTCTTTAGGAGCCGCAGCGCCGGCTTTCTGTGTGAATTACACACGTGAAGGCGGAGAGGCTTCGCTCTGTGTGAATCACCATCGGCGGAGAATTGGCGAACCACCGCTCAGGAGATAATGCGGAGAGGCTGTGTAAAAAGAGTTACTGGGACGGCTCACGAATAATGCGGCCGTGATACCTCCAGAGGCGGATCAGCGCCGCAGCGAAATTTACCCCCTCGCCGCATCTGAAACTTTCACACAAGAGGAGGAGGCTGCGGAGAATAGGCGCAGGATCCCCGCATGCAAACGGCTGTGTGAAAGGGGCTAGTGTTGTGTTCTCACAGTTGTGTTCTCACTGTTGTGTTCACAGAGTTGTGCTGTTGTTTAATTTTGGGCCAGGACGCGCGCGCGCGCACATGCACGTTTCCCCCCCAAAAAAAGGGAGCAGTAAAATCTGTGTGGAAACGAAACAGAGGAAACGATGAGAGGAGTTCAGACTGCAGTAACAGTGAATATTAATATAATAATACACGTGTATTCTTTGCACACAACATGTTGTTATTATCATTATATATATTAGGCTTCGTGTTATAGAAGAAAAACATCAGTCACACGCCCGACAGCGTCACTGACTGAAAAACTGCACCAACAAACTCACCAGACTCCGTTCAGAAAACACTCATTTTAAAGCTTTAAAGAGCATTGAGCACCTTTCATGGTTTCAGCCTCAAACTAAAACTTCTTCTGCAGTTTTCTTAAAAAAACACTTCAGCCTGCTGCAGAACACACACACACACACACACACAGAGAGAGAGAGAGAGAGAGAGAGAGAGTGAGTGTGTCAGATACTTACCATGTCCTGTAAACACAACACATGGAAGAAGAAAGTGCCCAAAAGTAAAAGTCGACGCACTTAGTTTGCAGTCTGGGCTGAGCGCAGTGCGCATGTCCTCTGTTACAGTTAAAGGGCCAGTACACTAATCTGAGTGTTGGAGGAACTCCCTTTACTCCAGTTAAAGCATTAATATAGCAAAAGTGCTGCAGTGAAAATGTTACTTGAGTGAAATTATGTAATTATATAATTTATAATGACATGTTATTGATCTAAACATGTCACATGTTACAAAGACACTAAACAGTAACAATATTACTACTTCTTTGTCCCTGTGGAGAAAGTCCCCAGACTGTAGCTGTAGATTCAGTCACAGACTGACTCACTCTGGGATCAGGACTGTTTCCTTCAGCTCAGACTTTCTGACTGATGTGAGTCTTGGTTTGGAGCTGCACGCTGAATCAGATCTGCACAGTTCAGATAGAAGCTCAGCAGGTCGCGGTGCGTTCAGGTTCCTCTCAGCGGTCTGGATGCTGATCTGAATTTTTTGGTTGTGAATGTCAGTCCCTGCAGCATGGGCTGGCATTGGCGGGCCGTGCCTGCGCACAGAGTCAGCCGTGCCCGCACTGGGCTGGAAGCTGTTTATTAGGGAGGTCTCAGACCTGCGAGGTCCCTATTGTAATTGAAAGAAGTATTTTATTTTCTGACTTTGACTGCAGTTTTGGAAGCCTGAACATTCCAGAAAACTCACCAAATTTGGAATGTGTGTCACATCTGACAAAAATTGCGATCCTGCATTGTCACTCGGCGTGGTCGTGACCTGCCGGCTCTTGTTCTTCCCTGCCTTCTACATGCACATCGATGAACGAAATTCGTTACGCAGATTCATTATGAGCAGACGCACAAAAAAGGTCATTGGGAGCAATACTGTCACTCCAACGGGAAGTCAGCCATCAGCGTTTTTGACAAATTCATGCCTACTTTGAAAACTCTCTAGTCCTAGAGCTTAAACACCACAGTCTTCACACTCACTGAGCATCATCTTCATACCTTAAAGATCAAAAGTTATGGAAATCTTTCCGCTACATCATACCTGGTGGGTGTGACGGTGGAAACCATTTTTTCCCTTTGCTGTGAAGCATCAAGTCTTTATAACTTCAACATACAATTTCCCATCTACACCAAATTGCACATACATGTAGACGGTGTTGCCCGGAATACATCTCAGCATCAATACTAAGTCGGCCATTTTGATTGTGGCCATCATATTGAAATATTTCCGATCCTCGTACTGTAATGACATCCTCTTACAGATTTAACACAACAGACTTCACAGTCACACAGTATCATCCTGAGACTTTGAAGATAATTTCAATTTAAATCCTTCGCTGTCAAGCATCAAGTCCTCATAACTTTCACATACAACGCCCCATCTCCACCAACTTACTCATACATGTAGACAGTGTCACCCTGTTCATAACTGCTTGCAGTTCTAGTTAAATATTGAAACGTTCTGCTGCCCCAGACTTTCCACTGCGGCTCTCCTGAACGGGCCTGCGGTCTATGAAACTGTCAGTGACATCACTCTGTGACTGGATCAGGTTCCATCCAGAACACGGCCTGAATACCTCTCTCACACTCGGCACAAGTTCACACCGAGGTCTCAAACTCACAGCCTCCACCACAGTTTGTGTTTTTAACCGGCACAGAAAACCTTCTGATTCTGAACTGAATAACAACCAGAACCCGTGGACACCTGAGACCGGGTCATGTTTCTGAACCTCCAGGAAAAGAATGCGAGTCCGAACGTTTGGCTCAGATGTAAATTAACGACAGATGGGGAATTCATCTGACGCGTTGGTTTGAACACTGAGAAACTTACTTGACTCCGAAGCGATCCATGAACATGATGTGGTTCCTGAAGGTTCTGTTGATGTCCAGGTCGATCTGTTTGATCTCAGACGAGTACTGCCGGGCCTGCTCCCTCATTTTCTGAGCACAAAGGACGAGTAGAGAGATCATCACCTGATTTCATTCAGCAGTTTCTAAAGTGTCAGCTTGTATCCAACAGAGGAAGCTTCTTGTTTTATTCATATCTGAGATCAGTTTCCAGAAATCATCGACAGCTCTGTGTTTACATCACGTCTCCTACATCTGATCTTCTCCTGCTTCTCTCACTTCTTGATGCTTGAAGAACATCGTCTGTATTTTCACCTCATATTTTCTCTCGTTCTTCTTGGACTGCTCCACGTCCAGCATCAGGACCCAGACCCGGCCTTTCAGCTGCAGGGGAATGCCCTTATAGACCCGGCTCCGGCTCCTCTGGGCATGCTCCGGTGAAAGTGCAGCTCCAGCAGAACAAACCACCGGGCTGACAACAAAAGCCTTCCTCTGTCAATCCATAGGTTAACCATCACACAGCGCGCACACACACATGCACAGGATGCTGCAGCAGCAGACGGCGGGATGGAGCAGCTCCTGGTCCGGGATCCGAGCAGTCAGTCAGCCGGGAGGGAGCGGAGAGACCGGGCCTTAAAGAGACAGGACACACACACACACACACACACACACACACACACACACACACACACACACACACACACACTCTCTTCTGCCTCCATCTGCTGGACAGACGCAGGACTGCAGCGACACGATGCAACAACAGAGCTGAGAACAGTCAAGATATCATTAAAATTATATTAAAGTACGTTTTCACAGACGAGGTGCAAAACAACAGCAGAAAGAGAAAGCATTCGACCGTGTCCCTCGTGGCATTCTGAGGAGCTCCGGGAGTACGGGGTCGGAGGCCCTCTGCTAAGGGCTGTACGGTCCCTGTACGACCGGAGCAGGAGCCTGGTTCACATTGCCGGCAGTAAGTCAGAAAAATGCTGAATATTGGATCTAAAATCAGGCACGAGGATGAGTGTATATATATTTATATATTCATGTGTAAATACATAAATGATTTACTTTTACTTGAACTTTACCAAAGTAACATTTTAACTCCATATCTTTACTGTTGCTCGAGTACGACTTCAGGACACTTTAAACAAAACTGAAATCATGTTAAACTTTAAACGTCTCTCAACTTTTTCTTTTTCCCTCTAAAATACTGAACAGTTTAAGATTTATGTTCTGTATCCAGTGACAGAGATAATCTGACAGTGTAGAAATATTCGGTTACAAGGAAAAGTTCTGCAAAAGTATAAAAATCATTAGCATCAAAATCAGAATGACATGAAGAATTGTTCATGTGATGTTTATTGAGCTTATAAAGTGATCAAGTTTCAGTTCATCAGCACACAACAGAGCACAAGTCGAACATACTGACTGCTGGTAAACCTTAAAACAGTAAACACGAATAAACGAGAGTGATAAAAAAAAAACACTGAAACACTGAAAAAAGCTTCACAAACAAACAAACGTGACTGCTGTGAAATACAAAACGCAACACGATCACAGGAAAAGTACAAAAGACTGATTTTATTTACTTCTGCTGCTGATAGAAACTCTTCAGATACAGAACGAAGCAGAGAGAAGTCTGTTCTGTGTTTCATCTCATGGACTTCATGTTGATGGTTTAGTACAAATACTCAGTTACTCTCCTTCAGTAGATGTTTCCTGTCTCTGTACTCTGAGTATCTGTGTGACTTCTCCTCTCTACATCTGAACTTTCTCCTCCTCACAGCTTCAGAACAGCCTCGTTACGTTAGTTTGATGCATCTGAGGTGAATTCTGGATTCTTGTTATTTCCCAGCATCAGCAGACTGATGTGGACCTATCAGAGCACATCACGCACGGCAGACACAGCGAGACGAGACAAAGACGTGAAAGCCGTAAGAAGCCGTAAACAGACAGAGAGGGAGACTGGAATGTGGAGAAAAGGCGTGTTAGTGTCTCGTATCTGCAGAGAGTTTCTGATTTTCTCTCTTTGTTGCTGCTCGGGACGCTTTACCAACCCAACTTCGTCAACGACGTCCTGGGAATGAGACTCAACAATCAACTGTCTTTGTGGTGCGTTCAGGAACAGCTGGGACAAATCCTACTGATTCTACCTTCAACATTAGACAGACGTTTGGACTCTGGTTGGGTGTAGCGGACGGTTCAGATGGAGCTGACTCATCGTGTCCGGTGACTTCGACAGAGTTTCTGCTAATGATCGAATTAAAGAAAACTTACTGAAATATTCCTTTAAAGATTCTGGACGTAAATCTTTCTGTAATACTTTTTTAATTAAGACACTTCACACTAACCTGACATAAAAAAAAAAAAGACTCTGTCTCTTTGGTCTTTGTGCTCCTTCAGTCTCAGTCTGACGTTCAGTCACATCAGCAAATAACAAAACAATGAAATACTTTGTCATCGCCCTCTAGTGGCGTGCAGCTTCAGGTGAGTTTAGTTTTCAATTTTTGATTAGAAAATAGTCCAGATGAAGGTTTGTGGATTATCTGGATAATTTCTAAATAAATTCCATCCACTTTCATAGTACTGAGGGTAAGAAACGTCAGAGAACCTTGACGAATAACACCAGAATCACCACATAGAAGACGTGTTTATGTACTGTGGTGAACTGGCCCTTTAAATGAAAGCTATTTTAACACATATATGACTGTTGTTAATACTTCATTATAATTCAAATCAGCCGTCAGTCCTCGCTCAGTTCACCCAGGCGTAGGCGTACATGCCGTTCTCCTTCCACAGCTGACACCGATCAGCTGAGTAGTCTTGGACCGCCGACAGGCGATCAGACAGGAGAGCAGTGACTGATGGGTATTCGGGCCATTCAGCCTCCATCTTACCTGCATGAAAGAGAAGGGAGCGTCAACAATCATCAGTTCAGGCTTTACCTTCATCTTCATTAGCCAGTACTGAGGTCGACCCATTCGATAGGCAGGAAGTGTCCGGACCTGTCTTGGCGAAGTGGACGAGGTGGTGTGTGATGAGACTCTGGAAGTTCTTGTCTTCAGCAGAGAGCGGTTTGCCCAGGATGAACTCCAGCCCTCCGAAGAACGTCATGATGTCCAGACCGTGGAAGGCGAAGCGGCTGGGGAACGGCAGCAGGTCGCTGGAGACGTTCGCCGGGCCTGACGGTGTATAGGTCACCAGGTACCGATACACGGGACTGTTCAGGGCCGCTGCAGGCAGAGAGAGGGTCAACATGGTTAACTTAAAGGAACAGTTCACCTGAAACCTGTCCTCCCGCCGCGCTGATGACAGTGTGTTCATGGTGACACACAACACGTCTCAGCAGATACATTCACTGTGGCTTTGATTCGTTTCATGAGATATGAAAGAAAACACAGAATCGTCCTTTATGTTGCTTTGCTGACGTCATTCAGTTAGAGAAGCTTCAGGAAACAGAATATTTAGGTTGTTCTGCTCTGAGTCTGATTTCTAAAGAGGAAAAGAAAAAAACGAGGCTGTGCGACGTATAAAACCCAGCGAGGCGTGCGGCAGAATCACCCAGGATGCCCTGCAGTTGCCTCTCACAACAGTTAAATGTCAGTTTACTCAGAGCTTCAGTGCTGACTGAGCCTAACGAGCCCCACAGGCACCTAAACCTCTATGAAGCTCCATCCTGCTGCACCGAGACTCACCGAGCAGCCGCAGCAGACAAACAGCAGGATGTGGCCTCATGTTCGTCAGTCAGAATGACACAAACTGCATCCTTTACAGTTACTCTCATAAACTACTGACCTGCCTGGAGGCCCATCATCTGACCTCAGGTGTGAGCACTATTTTCATACAGACTCCAGAACTGAAACGAAGCCCGTCTTTGTTTGTTCACTCTGACAGCTGTTACTATCATTCAGCGGATGACTAACATTCACACAGACGGCGGGGCAGAATATCGCCACTACAGAGCGAGTGGGGGTGGAGTTTACCTGCAGCCCTCTGGGCCAGGTCGTTGTTGGGACAGGTGAGCCTGATGTCAGACACCATGGTGGTGTAGGCCCTCTCTGGGCAGCGGTCCGTGGTGGGGCAGGGGGCGGAGGGCGGGTACAGCTCCAGAGCGGCTGCTGGGAGACTCTCGTTGAAGGACTGAAGTTTATCTGTGTGGAGGAGAGAAGAGACAGAACAGCATCGACCTGAATATGAAGCCGGAGCATTTTAATTTGAGTATACTGACGTCCACAACAGCCTCCATGTTTGAACCGGGACGGATTGTTACGCTTCACTTCGATGACTTCACTCAGTTCTTGTCGAGTCTGGATTTAAATTTAACGACTCTAAAGACATTTTTCGTTTCTTCTAAAAGGAAACACTGCTCCCCCGGCTGAAGGCATTTTCTCAGACTCGGCCGCAGCACGTGTTCATTAAATATTCAGCTGCTTTCTGTGCACATCAGCTAGCATGACATGCTAACATGAACGCCCGGACCAAGTCGACTCTCTGCTGCTCTAAGTGCTGCAGAGAGCCTGAGAACAGTGCAGTCACATGGAACTCTGCTCTGTGTACCGTGTCGTCCAGCATCACATCTTAAACCCACTGATCTAAATGTTTTTTTGTCTTTATTTATTTCTGCAGATGTTTTTTATGTAAACATTTCATTTTGCCTCATGGTGGAAATAAGACTCTGACCGACGTTTGTTTGAAGGACTGAACTGATCGTCCTGATTGTTGATGGATGCAGATCTGGGATCAGACATCACGATGAAACAGAGTCTTTGTCTCCAGTGATGTGTGTTATTAAGAGTCCTTACACCAGGAGAACAAACCTCCTCCTGTGACATCACTCAGCAGGTGAAGAGCCATTTTATAAGACGGATGGGTTATCTTGTCGCCCTACTTACATTTTATTAGGTAATTTAATATTTATGTCCCCGAGTTCAAGATGAGTCACCAGAAACATGAATATGTCGAACTGGAGGATTCTGATATGAAAAATATTCTCTGACATGTATTTTTTTTCACTTCAAAGCTCGAGATTGGTCAGTTATTATAAAAACATTATTCATTTTACTAAAATAACATTTACATCAACAATAAATCTAATGCTCTGACTGATAAAAGAACAAGAATCCTGTTCACAGCCGCTGAGCCTAAAAATAAGCAGCTGCAGTGACGTCCAGCAGCTTACACGGAAACGTTAGCACGTTAGCATATGGTCGTGACCGTTCACAGTCGTTACCTCAGCCGAAGAGGAAACTTGGACGGGTCCCAGCCCAGAACGGAGCTCATCAGCTCTGTTCTGGGTTCTTGACATTTTCCCTGAATTCTCAGGGAATGATGCATCTTGATGAAAACACTTCATGTTCATGTGTGGCTGCTTATTTTGCACTTTGCATCATCAGCTAGCTAATTAAACTGTTGCTGTTTATCTTCTTCAGCTTCAGGTGCAGTACCACCGCCCTCTGGACCAGAGCCGGGTCAACATCAACGTACATGATTCAATATCTGGCCACACGTACAGTGTGTCGCTAAGTGTATGTAAAAGTGTTTCAAATCTAATTTTGATAGAATCCAAATATGAGACACTTCCATCAGAGCGGTCTGTGTGTTGACGTGGGTTGTTGCTGTTAACATAATAAAGTTTGCTGTCAACAACCATCATCCACATCTGTAAATCCTTCATCAATGTTACATCATCAGCGTCATGTTACCGGTCACAAACCAGCTGTAGTCCTCCCACGTCCATGTGGAGATGTTCTGCGCCTCGGGGCTGCAGAGGAAACACGAAGGTCAGACTGATCACAGTAATGACTGGCAGCGATGAAGCTGAACCAGACGAGCTCTCACTTGTAGTCTTCCTCCTGCTCCAGTGTCCCGATGACAAACGGAACGTCACTGAAGTTTCCTTTCTGCTCCCAGACCTCAAAAGGTGGAGCTTCCAGGACGTAGCCGTCCACCACCGCAACTGGGCCGGGGAAGCTCCCTTTGACGGGGAGGTCAATCAGTTCATCTGCTGCCCAGGACGGGTACTCCCGCCACGGGATGGCCTGACGACAAACAGAGGAGAAAATGGAGCTCAAATTCAGTTCTAATCATTTGGTGGTTATTTTTTTTATTTTCTCAGACTTTGTTGATGACGTGAGCATGGAAAAAAAATCAGATTTCTTCAGATCACAAGAACATTTCACTGAGGAGGCCGACAGAGGAGACAACTACAGACACACATTTCATATCAGCGCTGGAACTGTTATAAATACATAATCGTCTCTGTCTCACTCTAAAAGCTTCTCTTTGTGTTGTGTCTCCTCCTGTCTGGAACATGTTTTTTGATTTTAATTTCATTTTTATGCAGCCCGGGGCCACAGAAAGGTCATATCAATAAATAATATCGATAGTTAAATAATTCAAACGATCATAGGACAAAAACTTTTCCTTAAGCCACCAATCAGTTGACAGGAAACATTCACAGTTTTTTTTATGGATTATCAGAAATCATATTCATCACGATCATGATCATCAATAGTTTTCAAAGTTTTCTATCGAGGTTGGAACTTTCAGCATTGTGTCACTAAAATCTGAACTGTAGTTAGCTCACATCTCTGGATATTTACATTCTAACAACTAGGTTTTAATGTTTACTGCCCAGTTCCAAATATCAGTTATCGAAATCCATATTGATCTTTAATCAACACCTGAGTAAAACATATTGCTTGTTCTCTGTTTGGTTTTTAATCTTTTCATTGGAAAATAAAGAGGTTGTTAGAGCCATTTTTTGGTTTGTGTATTTTTCTGTGTAATACCTGGATGTCACAGTAGGTGGCACTCTGCACTGTGGGGTGTAGGAAATGGATAAATCTGACTGCAGGTAATTACTCAGCAGGTGTGCTGTTGACTGGGGAAAGCACACAGTTTTTTGACCGTCGTCGTCGTCTTTTGTTTTCATTGTGGCAAACGTGAGCCTTTTGTTTGATTTGCATGCAGGTGACAGAGTTCATGTAAGTGAGTGCATAGCTAGGCTGAGGTCACGTATTTGAGCGCAAAGCATGAATAAATATTTGGTGACAGCATACGACGCTCGTGTTTGATTCATTCATTTGGACCCGGAAGACGACGCGTCAATTACTAAATACCAGTACAGCAGCCCCTCAGTGGCTTAGGTTCGTTCTGTTGTTTTTAATTAGAGAAGAACAAGTCACTACAGAGGTGGAGGAAAATCTTATTCATCTTTTGATAAATAAACTAAACACTAAATTCTGACAAAAATTTCTCTCCTGGTTTATTTGCTGAAACCAATAAATCAAATAAAACATTTGAAATAAAGCAAATTAAACTCTCTTGGTGTATAAGAGTAGCACATTTTTTGCCTGACTGAGACATGGCAGCAGCCTAATGATTTTTCACACCTTAATCAAACTATTCCCCCTGGTTTTGTCTACTCATCACAACCTCGTACCTCTGGCAGACGGGGTGGCCTGGTGATACTATACAATCAAATATGGAAAGTGTCCTCCATTACAGTGCCTGTTTATCCCTCATTTGAGTCCATTGCTCTACAAATCAAGGGCCCAACTCCCACTATTCTAGCCACTATCTATCGACCACTCAAGCCGAATAACGCCTTCCAACAGGAATTCTCAGCCTTCCTAACAACCCTATGCTCAGTGTCCCCAGACTTAATATTGCTAGGTGAGTTTAATATCCACTGGGATAGCATCAACAATGTTTTTACAAAGGACTTTACCTCATGCCTTGACAGCTTTGGACTACAGCAACATATTGACTTTCCAACACACTCCAAAGGACACACTCTTGACCTAATCTGCTGCTCTGGTGTAACCCCCATAAACTGTTGTGCCGCAGATTTATAAGCTAATATCTTTTGATGTCATGCTAAGATTATCCAGGACAAACATGCCTCGCTCTATGTCTTTTCGAAACATCAAAGATATTGACTTGTCAGCCCTCTCTAATGGAATTGATGATTTTCCCAGCAGAGACAATTTATCTACCACAGATGAACTGGTATCCCACTACAATCTTGGATTTCAGCGTCTGCTAAACACTCTTGCGCCTCTGAAAACAAGGTCTGTCTCCTTTCCCCACTCTGCTCCTTGGTCTACACCAGCGTTACACCAGTTTAAAACCAAAGGCCGTCGCCTGGAACGCCTTCATGGCAAAACCGGTCTAGCAGTGCACAAAGAAATGTATCACAATCACATACTCCAATACAAGGATGCTATTTCTCTAGCCAAAACCACATACTACTCAACCTTAATCAGGACAGCGGATAGGAACACTAGAGCCCTATTCTCTACTATCAACAATATCCTGAAACCACCTGACGCACTACCTCCTCACCTACTCACAGCTGCACAGTGTGACAACTTCATGACCTTCTTCAATGCCAAAATTGAAAACATCCACCAGACACTGACTGCTTCAAATAACTCTACACCCTCTCTGCACTCTCTGCCCACATTCTCCATCAGCTCTCCACTTGCCAGTTTCAAACTGCCCACTGGCTCCGAAATAACCAGACTAATCTTCAAATCCAAATCATCTACCTGCCAGTTAGACCCCCTGCCCACCTACCTGGTAAAAAGCTGCATGCCAGCCTTGTCCTCTCTCATAACTGATATCATTCATTCTTCATTGACTTCTGGTGTTGTTCCATCATCACTAAAGACTGCTGCAATTACTCCAACTATCAAGAAACCCGGTGCAGACCCAAATGATTTGAACAACTTCCGTCCCATCTCAAACCTACCATTTATCTCAAAAATACTCGAAAGAACTGTTGCAGCTCAACGAAACACTCATCTGCATAGCACTGAGACAGCCCTCGTGAAAATCACAAATGACCTCTTGATGGTATCTGACTCTGGCCTACTCTCCATCCTGGTTCTCCTCGACCTCAGCGCAGCCTTCGACACTGTCTCACATGACATCCTCCTGGGCAGACTGGCCTCCATTGGAATCACTGACATCCCTCTGGCTTGGCTGAAATCTTATCTCACTGGTCGCACACAATTTGTCCAACTCAAGAACCTAAGATCTTCCTCCTCTCCAGTCTCCAGCGGTGTTCCCCAGGGCTCTGTCCTTGGCCCCCTCCTGTTCACTATTTACCTTCTGCCCCTTGGACACATTCTCAGGAAATTCCATATTCAATTCCACTGCTATGCTGACGATACACAGCTTTATATCTCCACCAAGCCTACTTCCACTCTACCACCCACAGCTCTATCTAACTGCCTACTGGAAATTAAATCATGGTTCTCAATCAACTTCCTTAAACTGAACAGTGACAAAACCGAGGTCCTCCTCGTTGGCACCAGATCCACCCTGGCAAAGCACAACCCCTTCTCCATGTCCATCGACAATTCCACTGTCTCACCATCACCCCAGGTAAGGAGCCTGGGTGTCATCCTGGACGGCACCTTAACCTTTGAAGCCCACATCAATAATGTTACCCGGTCTGCATACTTCCATCTACGCAACATCAACCGCCTCCGTCCCTCACTCACACCAGCCAGTACTGCTATCCTCGTAAACACCCTGGTTACATCTCGTCTGGACTACTGCAATTCTCTCCTCCATGGTCTTCCTCGGAAATCCCTCCATAAACTCCAACTGGTCCAGAACGCAGCTGCGCGTATCATCACCAGAACTCCCTTTGCTGATCACATTACCCCAGCCCTGCAGCAACTCCATTGGCTCTCTATCAAATCCTCACTTAGAAGATCCTTCATAACCTGGCACCATCATATCTTGCTGAACTGATCCATATCCACAATCCCTCCCGCACCCTCCGATCCTCTTCGACCATCCAGCTCTTTACCCCATCTGCCAACCGGATCACCATGGGGTCAAGAGCTTTCAGCCGATCTGCCCCCAGCCTCTGGAACTCTCTCCCACCAGACAGTCGCACTTCTGACACTGTCTCCACCTTTAAATCTCGCCTGAAAACACACCTATTCCGCGTGGCCTACTCTGTATCAGCCTAATCATATAATCACACTCCTGCCTATTCTCCATTCCACTCTATGGCACTATTCTCACCCTGGAAGCTCAACCCTGCCTAAACCGGCCCGGTTGACTTCCTATATGATGAGGACTGCAGAGCCTGAACTCTGTGCCGAGACGGCACCATGTAACTGCATCCTCTTACTGATTTATTTATTTGCACTAAATTGTCCTGTACTTGTACTGTCTTTTGTTGTACTGTTGTTGTTATGTGTGGTGTCCTTGAGTGCTTTGAAAGGCGCCTTCAAATAAAATGCATTATTATTATTATTATTATTATTATTATTATTAAATGATGAGTTCTGTAATTATTAAAGTTCTGTTCTGCACCGAGTCATAAAATACATTATTCAGAAGTCGTCCTGACGTTTATGTTGAGCGAAGCTCTTTTCAAAATGACTTTTCTTCTCCGTTCAATATCTTTTGTTGAATAAATCTTAATGAGGCGTCAGAATGAAGGTGAGGAGCTCCTCTGTGAAGAGTTCCACCTCTGGAGAAACAAAAAGTTCAAACATTTAAAATTCTTTCATTAAGTTTAGTGTCCGGCTTTCTTCGTTAGGAAAATTAGAAACATTCAGGTGCTCCGATATCTGGAGGTGACAAAATGATCCATCTGAGCAATTTCAAACATTCATCACGCCGTCTCATTATGTCATAAAGACGAGCCGTGAATCACATATTTTACTGGAGCCTCACATATCGAAGGGAATATTAAAGAGAGAAACTACCGCGCTGTATTTTTGTGTTATTAGATTTTTCCAGCTGACTCGACCGCCCGTCTGCTTTCATACGTTTTACGGGACGACTCCAGCTGAGTGGAGAGGAGGTGGAGGAGGTGAAAGAGGTGAAAGAGGTGAAGGGGGTGGAGGAGGTGGAGGAGGTGCAGGAGGTGCAGGAGGCGGAGGAGGTGGTGGAGGTGCAGGAGGCGGAGGAGGTGGTGGAGGCGTCGTACCTGCAGGACCTGTGTGACGGACAGACTTCTGAGGCAGCTCAGGTCTCTGCAGCCCGTCTTCTTCAGGAACACCAGGTTGTCGGACTCGGCCTGTTCCAGCGTGGCGTTGTAGACGTACGCGCCGCTCATGTCCACCGCCGCGTGGAAGAGACCCTTCGCCAGCGGTGACATCATCATGGTCCACACTGAAGTCCCACCTGAGACAGAGACAGACCGTCAGAGTCCTCGTTTGG
Organism: Diplodus puntazzo; assembly: GCA_963678695.2. Lineage (NCBI taxonomy): Eukaryota > Metazoa > Chordata > Actinopteri > Spariformes > Sparidae > Diplodus > Diplodus puntazzo. The sequence goes on along the minus strand of OZ023155.1, from coordinate 1,530,854 downwards.
TTTTGACTCACTTGCTTTGCTTTTTTTGCTGGTTTATTTCTCTCCTCTGTATAATTCTCCTGAATCTGAGCACAGTAATCTTCAGTAATCAAGACAAGGAATAAAGGAATAAAGGACGTGGATCCAACCCGACTACAGATAAGTAATATCTCGTAATAATAACAATTTAGATAAGAGGCTGGAAGACGCCAACCAGCCCGACAATGTTTCAGATAATCTGGACCTCTGAACTCTCATCAAATATCATCAAATATCATCAGATATCACCATTGATCACTTGGTGTTATTCATCTATATATTTTCTCATTGTGTCCAAAATAAAAGATGTTTCTCTTGTGGTCGAATGACGAAGAGCTCATTTTTGACGATGTATTTAAGGTTGCATGTAATCAGAACTTTGATATTTATTTACCAACTGACAACTTGTTTAAGCCCAATTTCCAAATACAGCTGAGAAGTTTAATTTCTTTGTAATTCATCAAGTTTAAATGTTAGTTTATGTTTCGTATAGAGCTCGGTCGATGTATTGATGGGATGAAGATAACGGCGTTTCACAGATGTATCAGTATCTGCGTATATGTTGTCTTACATGAATCCTTTTAAAAACTCATTATTATAAAAAAAAAAGCCTTTTAAATTCTTAAGGTTACAGTTTGATCAATCGATCAATTGATTGACTGATTGATTGATAACCAGACAGATAAGCAGACTGGAGGCAGATTTGATCTCCAGCACAGATTCAGTTGGAGCTGGAGATGAAATGAGGAACTTTATTCCAGGTCTGACAGAAACGAAACATCATGTACTTTTTATTTTTGACAGTTTTGTACCTGAGCTATGTCCAAATATGGTCACTCTCCCAGGATCTCCTCCGAACAGGTGGATGTTCTTCTGGACCCACTTCAGAGCGGCGATCTGGTCCAGGAAGCCGTAGTTCCCTGTGAAGGAGTGGATCGATCAGAAACCTGCTTTTGATGTGGCCTTGTTTCTGCCGTCCCATTTTCTCTGTCAGGAAACAGAACCAGCTCGATGTAGCTGGAACTAAATTTAACTCTTTTCAAGCCGAGGGAGCGAGTAACTGGGCCACGAGATCAGGAGGATTCAAAATTAGAAATGTGAGAGCGGGACGAGCTGCACCCGGAAGATGAGAATCACCGCCGTATTGCGGGAGGCTCGCTCATTTAACGGGTCTCTTCACATCAAGGTCCCAGCAGCAGATCTGGATTATGTAACAGAAATGACGCAGCTTGACTTACATTTTGAGTCTCAGTGAAGGAAAAAAGAAAGTTTAAGAGACGGACACGTTTACCTGAATCACATTAACATTCGTCAAGTATTCACATCTTAATGGAATCGTGTGGACTCATACAGTCGGATGTGGAACGCGTACAGTCTGTTTAATTTACGTCCTCTTCACCAATAACAACTTCTTAACCACAACACAATGAACTGAAACAGTCACATATAAGCTCTTAAAAGTTTTCTGGAGCTCGACAACAACTCAAAGGAAATCCTGAACTTCTTCATCCTAATTTGTATCCTTATCTGAGCACGTGAAGAAATGTACGTTCAAACTCTTATTTCATTGGCACCAAAGTACGGAGGACTGAAACCAACAAAATAAAAATAAAAACGAAAGAAATGCTTCACTCTAACCCTAACCTGACATTTTCCATTAAATACACCAAAAATAACTTTTCCACTGTTCTTCTTACATCCCCACGAGTTCTCAGTTAATCTGTACGACGGCATTAATAAAAGCACGTGATCTATTTTCAAATGCCCGGGTCCAGGGTCCAAGTTCTGTATCGAAGTCAGCTCGACGCGTTCAGTTTCTTGGAGACGTTTCACCTCTCATCCAGGAAGCTTCTTCAGTTTTAACTAACTGGAGCCGAGACACAGGGTTTTAAACTATGTGCGGGAGTGTCCTTAAAGAGTGCGAGAGTGTCCTTACAGAGTGCGGGAGTGTCCTTACAGCGTGTGGGAGTGTCCTTACAGCGTGCGGGAGTGTCCTTACAGGGTCGTTAAGGACAGGTGTGAGTTCTCAGTTCCAGAGGCATCAGGCCCACTTATGATACGTCTTCAAGAAACTGAAACATGTCCAGTTGGCTGCGATACAGCACTTAGAATAAATGGTAAACAGACTTGGAAATGGAAAAAGCTCCTGGCAGCAAACTGTAGCATGAAATAGCTGCTAGCTACTTTAGCTTAAAAAGATTTGGCAGGAGTGGAATGTTTTTCACTAAACAGATGCAGAAACCTCGCTGCAGTTGTTTGTTCACTGAAGACAAACGTAATTGGACTGTTACGGGTTTAAAAACAGGCCTCATCATGTTGTTTCTTCAGGAGTGTATCGTGGCTCAAACAGAGGGATGTTTGTGTCTCAGGCATCACTTTGTGATGTTTGCTCACCTCACTTTAACTTCCACTTCACAGCAATGTTTACATCATCCCTCTACAGTAAAACTGCCCTGAGATCAACACCAGCAGAGCTCCTCTCTGACTGACCTGAGGTGTTTTTCGGAGAACCTTCTCTCAGCAGCTCCAGCGCCAGGAAGCCCAAGGCGTTGAGTCTGTAGTTGAAGCTGACGTAAACCAATCCTGTGTCGGCCGCAAGCTGCTCTGTGGGCGAGTAGGCCGGCTCTCCTCCACTGAATGTGCAAAGCCCTCCTCCGTGGATCAGGACCACGACGGGCAGCTTGGCATCGGGCTGCAGCGTGGGCGTCCACACGTTGATAAAGAGGCAGTCCTCCTGGCCCATCATCCTCCCTGTGCTCGACTCTGGACGCACCTGAGGGCAGATGCTGCGGAAGTGGCCGGCGTCCATCACCCCGCTCCTGCACACTGGCTCGGCTGGAGGGGCCCAACGCAGGGTACCAACGGGCGGAGCGGCGTAGGGCATGCCTTTAAAGGAGTAAGCGCCATTCTTCTGTAAGAGAAAGATTCAACAGTGACGTTAAAGCTCCATCAGCCCCCCGCAGAGAAAGATAAAGTGACAACAGTATATTAACGTTAACAGTCTGAACTCACATGACTTCCTCTGAACTCGCCGCAGTGAGTCGTCACCTGGGCGACGGCCGGCGGCAGCGTCTGGGTCACGGAGCCCAGGTAGTCGGCGAGAGAGAGCAGAGCGAGCGCGCTGACGCAGATGAGGAAGATGCAGCGTCTGGAGAGCACCAGGAGGGGGTTGATGTAGTGTCTGTGACGGACGTACTGCAGCTCCTCCTCGCCCTCCTCCTGCACCAGGTAGCGGTACTCCGTCCTCTCCGGGACCTCGAACGCGTCCTCATTCATTTCACTCTGACGCACAGGAACAGAGAAAACTCAAGTTCAACATCTGATCTGAATGCAGGAACATCTGTCAGCCTGGTGTGCTGGTAGATATTTTGCAAAAAGTCTTACTTCTTTTCTGCATCCAACAAGTTAGTTTGAATTAGTAAAATTCCCTAGTAAACAGATTTTAGGGTTCAGTGAAGGCAGTTGAATTGCATCAGCCTATACTTTGCATTTAAAGTAGCAACAACTTGATCTAATTCATTCTAAATGGAGACAGAAAAGCTGTCTGAAAACACGTGATTGTTCTCAAGTCTGTTCATCAAAAGTCTCTTTATGTTGATGTTGTGTCAATGCAAAAAGAGTGATTCCTACAGCACTGTCACTTCAATTCAGGTGAGACTTCAATGTTCTGTTAAATATTGTGTATCACGATGGAGCCGTAAAACACTGTCAATAATAATAATCATGATAACATCGTAATATCTGAGTAAAAGTAATACATACAATTAGATGTATGTATGTGTAAGATACATGCATATCATTAACAAAAGTATTGCAGTTAGATGAAACTTAAGTGAAAACACTTGTTTACTTCAGTGCTTCAGTCTAGACCAAAGACAGCTCAGAGGCCGCTGATGACAGTGACTCCACCTGCCTCTCTCCCGGCTACCTGGACCAGCCAGCACGCAGTGGAGAGAATACCTCATAATGTGTGATGTGAGTGGGAAAGGAGACGTGGACAGAGTATTTTTAGATATAACAGAACTGAGACAAGGAACATATCCAGAGTTTGCGCCAAGCGGTAAGAGCTAATCTGTATAAACTGTATTATTCATTGTTAGCACTGTGTTGTATATGACGTTGCTGAGGTTTGGATCTCTGTAGGCAGCATGTAATGCTCGCCAGTGTAATAATGTCCGCAAACGTAATAAACCAGGTCATAAAAATCTGCAGCATTCGATGTAATAAACCCACAAATGTAATACATTTTCCACAAATGTGGAGTAATATCCGCTGCGTTCTACAAACGTAACACGCGACTTCCCACAAATGTAGTGACGCGTCAGGGCCTCTTCGGTTCAGCACCGTGGACAGCGGTGAGAGAGATGATCCTCAATAACAAGAAGTATTTTGCTCATGCAAAGAAATAAATCTGTTTAACAACAGAAGCGCCGGAATTCAACACTTGCTAGAACGGCCGTAAACGGTCATTCTGACCGCTAGATTTATACCCTATATTCTCTCATGTAAACAGCCAACTGAGTGATGAATGTGTTCATTCACTGTGCCATGGTACTTTGTCAAAAAACAAAATAACACCAAAATGTACATTTTAACATGTATCAATATTCATATCATCGCATATAGTAAACCGTAATCATGAATTTACACAAGATTTTAATAGAGAAAACTCAGAACACGAAAATTAACAATTAAAAATAACTTTGATTTGATTGATTTGATCATGAAACATTTTGACACTTAATAATATCTCTCTATAAAAGCAAGGAATCTCTGTCTGTGTGTGGCTCAAATATCTCTGCGGATCAGGATCAGACTGACCTGAGAGTTTCAACATGGCTGCCGTTTGGTTCAGTGGTGTGCAACTTCGCATTTGTTTGGACTGCAATGATACCGTGAATAAATTATTTCATAAATGCTTTACACATTCTGGAGCATAGTCCAACACAGTGACATGCGCATTAGAGCCAGTCACTGCAGAGCTCAGGACTACGACACACATTAAGAAACAAGCGGATTAAAACCTGCGGCAGCGCGAGCTGGACCGGGAGTTAGCCGGCGGTTCGGTCCCGTTCTGTTCTGTGCATCTAAACTGACTGTTGTGGATTAATGTGACTAAACAAGACCGGACCGGTCTGTTCGGGTCTGAGGAGATGCGGAGACGCGCGGACAACAAAGTGTAATCGTAATCTGTGGATGTTCGTGTGTAGCTAGCTGCTAGCTGCTAGCTGCTAGCTGCTAGCTGCTAGCTGCTAGCTGCTAGCTGCTAGCTGCTAGCTGCTAGCTGACCCAGACGGCCCAGCTCCCGAGCTGACGGACCGGACGCACCGATAAGTCCAAAACCGGACTTTTGGTAAAGAATGTCCGCCACGCTTTTTCGCGAACATTACCGTCACGTTTGCTTTGTGTCTGGTGCAGAAGAAACTGTAAAAACGGGCTTTAGTCATTAAAGTGTTCAAGCAGCAAGTTTGGTTGTAGAGGAACAGGAAGTTGTGGGAGGGACGTCGGCGGATGATTGACAGGCAACGACGGTCGGCGTACAGACAGCGATATTGACATTTAGCGTGTTGGAGTGTATAGTTAGTGTGTTATGTAGTGTTTGATGTGTGTGTTTAGTGTGTAGTGGAGTCGGTTTTTTGTTTAATGAGTCAAAACAGAAGAAGCTGAATGTGCAGCAGGCAGTGCAGCTCTTCATTCAGCTGGAAGGAGCTCAGGCAGACCTGAGCATTGCCTGCCTTTAAATGTAAATACTTACACAGAACTTTGTAATTTTTATAATGTATGCACTTATTCAGCAAACAACAATGTATATTTGCATTATAAGTAATAAAAAATGGTTTGTTAAACATATTTGTGGTTTTCACAGTAAAAAAAATCTAACTTTTTCCACTCGGATTTGATGGTTTTTTGTGATTTTAGGTCCATTGTGTTAGTACAATATGTCAAAATGAAAAAAAATAACTGTACAGTCACACGTGAGGTTGTGCTGAAAGTAATCACACCAAGTAAATAATTTTAAGGTGAAATATAATGGCAAAATCAAAAATAGTCACAAACGGCCAATTATTCCCTGGAATATCAGATTTCACAACAAACCTAAATATCCCTGACGTTCCACCTTCAAACAGCCTCATTTGGCCATCCATGAAAAGGCTTCTTAACCTCCCACTTTTCTATAGGAACACATATTTCCTACGGGCACTGCACTAGTACATTTAAAAAATAAGAATAATCGATAAAGCTGGAAACGAGCTTGTCTAAAAAATAAATAAAAAAAAACAGCCGTTGTGTTCACAGGTCACAGTCTGCAGATCACCTCCGCTCTCCGCAGTTACCACACTGGCTTGAGGCATTTCAAGTGTCTGACATTTTACTCTGTTTGCAGCTCTTTCTGACCGGCACTGGTGATGCTGTTATAGTATTTCAGAGGTTATTTTGCGCGTGTTAATGCGGATTTGGTTCCTTGTAGCCAGACTGGCATGTTTTAGTTTTGATTAGATTTGATGCGTGTGTGGAAGTTGGATGTGATTTGTGCCAATATGTGCTGAGATAAGGCATTTAGGGTACAGGCTTGTTATAATGGACGTGTTTTAAGTCCTCGCTCTGAGGCACGCGCAAGCGTCGTCCGTCCGTCCGGAGTCACAGAGTTGTGCTGTTGTGTAATTTTGGGCCAGGACGCGCGCGCGCACATGCACGTGTACCCCCCAAAAAAGGGAGCAGTAAAATCTGTGTGGAACAATCAGAGGAAACGATGAGAGGAGAGTCAGACTGCAGTAACAGTGAATATTAATATAATAATACACGTTTATTCTTTATATATATTAGGCTTCGTGTTATAGAAGAAAAACATCAGTCACACGCCCGACAGCGTCACTGACTGAAAAACTGCCCCAACAAACTCAACACACCAGACTCCGTTCATAAAACACTCATTTTTACTGCTTTAACGAGCGTTGAGCATCTTTCATGTTTTCAGCCCCAAACAAAAACTTCTTCTGCAGTTTTCTTTAAAAAAAAAAAAACCTTCGTCCAACTCGACGCACAGAAACACACACACACACACACACACACACACACACACACACACGCACACGCACACGCGCACACACACACACAGTCAGATACTCACCATGTCCTGTAAACACAACACATGGAAGAAGAAAGTGCCCAAAAGTAAAAGTTGACTCACTTCGTTTGCAGTCTGGGCGGAGCGCAGTGCGCATGTCCTCTGTGACAGTTAAAGGGACAGTACACTAATCTGTCAGTGTTGGAGGAACTCGCTTTACTCCAGTTAAAGCATTAATACTTTACCATAAAAATAATCTCTTACAAGCAAAAGTGCTGCAGTGAAAATGTCACTTGAGTAAAATTATGTAATTATATTCAGGATAATGTACTTAAAGTACTCAGAGTAAAAGTACACAGTGCAGTAAAATGTCCTCTGTAACTGTTCAAATGTTTTATCTGAACTCATTAGATGATTGTGACTCATACATTAATGTAAATGATCAACCAGATCAAGATCAATCAGACTCAGAACCACAACATCACCAGACTCCCTTTACAAACTGCACAATTCTGAAAGTTGTTGAGTTTAGAGAAACTTTAAACACATTGTGAAACATAATCTCTGACAGATTGTAACTCATTGTGTCCTTGTTGTAAATTCAGCATTAAATCTTTCAGCTGCAGTTGTTTGTCTCCTTGTAAAAAGTGTCAGTTTGTGGCAGCATGTCTGTACCAGCCTGTCTGCTTCTGTGTCTAAAGTGCTAAAGTCTTACCTGCCAACATTGATCAGCTGTTTGAACACACTGTTTACACTGATTTCACCATTTACACTCCATTAATGAAAGAAGAAACATGTTATTGATCTAAACATGTCACATGTTACAAAGACACTAAACAGGAACAATATAGGCTCCTTCTTTGTCCCCGTGGAGAAAGTCCCCAGACTCCCTTAACAAAACACTCAATTTAGTGAGTTGTTGAGTTGGAGACACTTTATAAACTCTGTCTCATCTGTCTCATGACTCATTATTTATTATGCACTCATTCTTGTAAATTCAACAGATGTTACTACATTGACTTCTATCTCTCTTCGTGAAGAAACATGGAGTCTGTTTGTCCCAGTATGTTTTCATATAAAGTGGGAAAGTGAGATCACAAGTGGTCACTCAAGATTCATATGTTCAGTCTAGGTGTGATCAGGTAAGAAGATATATCGGCTCTGGTGTCGTCGCTGGACAGATCATGAAAAATAATAAGAAATCCCACAGAGGGAACTAGAGTGAAGCAAACTTCTGTTAGCTACAAAAATACACAACATCGCTCTATTTCAGGCATCTAACCAAAGACCCATAGAGGGAGCTGGAGGGGCAACAATGCAAACTTACTTCCAGTTTTTAGCTTTGGTAAATTAATTAAAGTATTTCCCACAGTTGTTGAAAAATGTGGTGCCTTTTTTAAATGTATGACAGCTGACATTAACATTTAGCTCCTGTCTGAGAAACAAAACACGTTTCATCATCGTATCTTAAACGTTTTCTGTCAAAGATCTCTTTAGCTCATTTTGATTGTGGCCACCATATTGAAATATTTCCGATCCTCGTACTGTATTGACATCCTCTTACAGATTTAACACAACAGACTTCACAGTCACTCAGTATCATCCTGAGACCTTGAAGATAATATCAATTTAAATCCTTCGCCGTCAAGCATCAAGTCCTCATAACTTTCACATACAATGCCCCATCTCCACCAACTTACTCATACATGTAGACAGTGTCACCCCGTTCATAACTGCTTGCAGTTCTAGTTAAATATTGAAATGTTTGGCTGCCCCAGACTTTCCACTGCGGCTCTCCTGAACGGGCCTGTGGTCTATGAAACTGTCAATGACATCACTCTGTGACTGGATCAGGTTCCATCCAGAACACGGCCTGAATACCTCTCTCACAGTCGGCACAAGTTCACACCGAGGTCTCAAACTCACAGCCTCCACAGTCAAGATATCATTAAAATGATATTAAAGTACGTTTTCACAGACGAGGTGCAAAACAACAGACTATATCAAAAACAATTTAAAGTTATGATAAAAAATATGAATAGAGATGAAACATTTTAAAATATTGAACCGACAATAACGCACAAATGGACAAAAATATTAAAAATGTAGTTAAGTCACTGAAAAATAGACAAGAAGAAGTTAAAAGAAATAATAAAATGAAATAATTTGTACGTCTTTTTCTTTTTTCAGTGTCGTACTGGGAAGTAGTAACACTGACTATTAAAACAACATTATTTCATTTTATTTAGGTATTTTTTTACTATCGTTCTGTTGTGGAGATCAGCTGTTTCACTTCCAACAGAACTGTTACAATAATAAATAATATAATAATAAAGTTCACTGTTTTGCCTCCAAACTGGATTTAATTGTTCCGATCATCGTGAATCTGCAAATGTTTTAATTAACATGTTAGATATTTATTTATTTGCTGTTTACTTCACCTTTTGGAAGTTTTATACAACTTTAGAGGCAAAGTAGAACAATTTCAAAAAGTGTTTTTATATATATATATATAAAAGGATTCAATTAACAGAAAAATGCTGAATATCCTTCCATCCATCCATTTTCTTCCGCTTATCTGGGTCTGGGTCGCAGGGGCAGCTGTCTGAGCAGTGTCCTCTTCCTTTCTTCCTCTAGCTCCCCCGGGAGGATCCCAAGCGATCCCAGGCCAGCTGAGTGACACAGTCACTCCAGTGTGTCGTGGGTCTTCCGCGGGGTCTCCTCGTGGTGGGACATGCCAGGACAGGGGGCATCCGATACAGATGTCCGAGCCTCTCGATATGGAAGAGCAGCAGCTCTACTCCGAGCTCCTCCCGGGTGACAGAGCTCCTCTCCTTATCTCTAAGGGCGCCCCGCCACCCTGCGGAGGAAACTCATTTCGGCCGCTTGTATCCGGCTTACGGGCCGAATGGCAGTGCAGAGTACCCGGCCTTCTTGGAGGCCCTGGGAGGGGTACTGGAGAGTGCTCCAACTGGGGACTCCGTCGCTCTACTGGGGCCTCCCCAATCTGAACCCGAGTGGTGTTTTGGTACTGGACTTCTTTGCAAGTCACAGCTTGTCTGTACTTTGTGGTCGTGTCATCTGCCCTCCGGCCGTATGTCTTGGACACCAGTGTTAAGAGAGAGGCTGAGCTGTCAACTGATCACCACCTGGTGGTGAGTTGGATCCGCTGGCAGGGGAGGAAGCTGGACAGACCCAAACGTATTGTGAGGGTCTGCTGGGAATGTCTGGGGGAAACCTCCATCAGGGAGGTCTTTAACTCCCACCTCCGGGAGAGCTTTGACCAGATCCCGAGGGAGGCTGGGGACATTGAGTCCGAATGGACCATTTTCTCCACTTCCATTGTTGAAGCGGCTGTCCGGAGCTGTAGCCGTAAGGTCTCCGGTGCCTGTCGTGGCGGCAATCCCCAAACCCGGTGGTGCACTCCGGAAGTAAGGGATGCTGTCAAGCTGAAGAAGGAGTCCTATCGAGCCTGGTTGGCCCGGGGGAATCCTAAGGCAGCTGACGGGTACCGGCAGGTCAAGCGAGCGGCAGCACGGGCGGTGGCGGAAAGAAAAACTTAAGTCTGGGAAAAGTTTGGGGAGGTCCTGGAGGACTACCGGTCGGCCTCGAGGAAATTCTGGTAAACCATCCTGGGCCTCAGGAGGGGGAAGCAGTCCTCCAACAACACTGTTTACAGTGGAGGTGGAGAGCTGTTGACCTCAAATGGGGACATTGTCAGTCGGTGGAAGGAATACTTAGAGGATCTCCTCAATCCCACTGACACGCCTTCCATAGAGGAAGCAGAGGCTGGGGACTCAGAGGTGGATTCAGGGTACTGGAGAGGAGAATTCGGCCGATAGTCGAACCTCAGTTTCAGGAGGAATAATGCGGTTTTGGTCCGGGCTGCGGAACACTGGACCAGCTCTATACCCTCTGCAGGGTGCTCGAGCGTTCATGGGAGTTTGCCCAACCAGTCCAAATGCGTATTGTGGACTTGGAGAAAGCATTCGACCGTGTCCCTCGTGGCATTCTGAGGTGCTCTGGGAGTACGGGGTCGGAGGCCCTCTGCTAAGGGCTGTACGGTCCCTGTACGACCGGAGCAGGAGCCTGGTTCACATTGCCGGCAGTAAGGCAGAAAAATGCTGAATATTGGATCTAAAATCAGGCACGAGGATGAGTGTACATATATTTATATACTCATGTGTAAACATGAATGATTTACTTTTACTTGAACTTTACCAAAGTAACATTTTAACTCGATATCTTTACTGTTACTCGAGTACGACTTCAGGACACTCTAAACAAAACTGAAATCATGTTAAACTTTAAACGTCTGTCAACTTTTTCTTTTTCCCACTAAAATATTGAACAGTTTAAGATTTATGTTCTGTATCCAGTGACAGAGATAATCTGACAGTGTAGAAATATTTGGTTACAAGGAAAAGTTCTGTAAAAGTATAAAAATCATTAGCATCAAAATACGAATGACATGAAGAATCGTTCATGTGATGTTTATTGAGCGTATAAAGTGATCAAGTTTCAGTTCATCAGCACACAACAGAGCACAAGTTGAACATACTGACTGCTGGTAAACAGTAAACACGGATAAACTGAGAGTGATAAAAAAACACTGAAACACTGAAAAAAGCTTCAGAAACAAACAAACGTGACTGCTGTGAAATACAAAACACAACACGATCACAGGGCAAGTACAAAAGCCTGCGTGGCCAGCAGCTTCACAAAAACATACATCTTAATTCACAGATTCAACAAATCGTCTCACTTTCTCTTCAGCAAACATTTCCCTGAATTTAGATTCTCAGTCGTTGTCAAATCACCGACACGCGAGTCCAGTTCCTCTCTGAACCGCCGACGTCCACACCAAGCAGCCGCGTCACCTCTGAGCTGCAGCTCCCCGAGTGGTGCAAATATTTATCAAGTGGTTTAAAAAATGAATATTTAATGACGCATTACTAAGCTAATATTTACACTGATGAAGCAAATGTTCATTTCATTTACTTCTGCTGCTGATAGAATCTCTTCAGATACAGCACGAAGCAGAGAGAAGTTTGTTCTGTGTTTCATCTCATGGACTTCATGTTGATGGTTTAGTACAAATACTCAGTTACTCTCCTTCAGTAGATGTTTTATGTCTCTGTACTCTGAGTATCTGTGTGACTTCTCCTCTCTGCATCTGAACTTTCTCCTCCTCACAGCTTCAGAACAGCCTCGTTACTTTAGTTTGAAGCATCTGAGGTGAATTCTGGATTCCTGTTATTTCCCAGCATCAGCAGACTGATGTGGACCAATCAGAGCACATCACGCACGGCAGACGCAGCGAGACGAGACAAAGACGTAAAAGCCGTAAGAAGCCGTAAACAGACAGAGAGGGAGACTGGAATGTGGAAAAAAGGCGTGTTAGTGTCTCGTATCTGCAGAGAGTTTCTGATTTTCTCTCTTTGTTGCTGCTCAGGACGCTTTACCAACCCAACATGTGTCTGTTTGACGTCCTGGGAATGAGACTCAACAATCAACTGTCTTTGTGGTGCGTTCAGGAACAGCTGGGACAAATCCTACTGATTCTACCTTTAACTTTGGACAGACTGTGTGGACTCTGGTTGGGTGTAGCGGACGGTTCAGATGGAGCTGACTCATCGTGTCCGGTGACTTCGACTGAGTTTCTGCTGACGATCGAATCAAAGAAAACTTACTGAAATATTCCTTTAAAGATTCTGGACGTAAATCTTTCTGTAATACTTTTTTAATTAAGACACTTCACACTAACCTGACATAAAAAAATAAGACTGTCTCTTTGGTCTTTGTGCTCCTTCAGTCTCAGTCTGACGTTCAGTCACATCAGCAAATAACAAAACAATGAAATACTTTGTCATCGCCCTCTAGTGGCATGCAGCTTTAGGTGAGTTTAGTTTTCCATTTTTGATTAGAAAATAGTCCAGATGAAGGTTTGTGGATTATCTGGATCTTTTCTAAATAAATTCCATCCACTTTCATAGTACTGAGGAGAAGAAACGTCAGAGAACCTGGACGAATAACACCAGAATCACCACACAAGACGTGTTTATGAACTGTGGTGAACTGGCCCTTTAAATGAAAGCTATTTAAACACATATATGACTGTTGTTAATACTTCATTATAGTTAAAATCAGCCGTCAGTCCTCGCTCAGTTCACCCAGGCGTAGGCGTACATGCCGTTCTCCTTCCACAGCTGACACCGATCAGCTGAGTAGTCCTGGACCGCCGACAGGTGATCAGACAGGAGAGCAGTGACTGATGGGTATTCGGGCCATTCAGCCTCCATCTTACCTGCATGAAAGAGAAAGGAGCGTCAACAATCATCAGTTCAAGCTTTACCTTCATCCTCATTAGCCAGTACTGAGGTCGACCCATTCGAAAGGCAGGAAGTGTCCGGACCTGTCTTGGCGAAGTGGACGAGGTGGCGTGTGATGAGACTCTGGAAGTTCTTGTCTTCAGCAGAGAGCGGTTTGCCCAGGATGAACTCCAGCCCTCCGAAGAACGAAATGGCGTCCAGACCGTGGAAGGAGAAGCGGCTGGGGAATGGCAGCAGGTCGTTGGAGACGTTCGCCGGGCCTGACGGTGTATAGGTCACCAGGTACCGATACACGGGACTGTTCAGGGCCGCTGCAGGCAGAGAGAGGGTCAACATGGTTAACTTAAAGGAACAGTTCACCTGAAACCTGTCCTCCTGCCGTGCTGATGACAGTGTGTTCATGGTGACACACAACACGTCTCAGCAGATACATTCACTGTGGCTTTGATTCGTTTCATGAGATATTAAAGAAAACACAGAATCGTCCTTTATGTTGCTTTGCTGATGTCATTCAGTTAGAGAAGCTTCAGGAAACAGAATATTTAGGTTGTTCTGCTCTGAGTCTGATTTCTAAAGAGGAAAAGAAAAAAACAAGGCTGTGCGACGTATAAAACCCAGCGAGGCGTGCGGCAGAATCACCCAGGATGCCCTGCAGTTGCCTCTCACAACAGTTAAATGTCAGTTTACTCAGAGCTTCAGTGCTGACTGAGCCTAACGAGCCCCACAGGCACCTAAACCTCCATGAAGCTCCATCCTGCTGCACCGAGACTCACCGAGCAGCCGCAGCAGACAAACAGCAGGATGTGGGCTCATGTTCGTCAGTCAGAATGACACAAACTGCATCCTTTACAGTTACTCTCATAATCTACTGACCTGCCTGGAGGCCCATCATCTGACCTCGGGTGTGAGCACTATATTCATACAGACTCCAGAACTGAAACGAAGCCCGTCTTTGTTTGTTCACTCTGACAGCTGTGTTACTATCATTCGGCGGATGACTAACATTCACACAGACGGCGGGGCAGAATATCACCACTACAGAGCGAGTGGGGGTGGAGTTTACCTGCAGCCCTCTGGGCCAGGTCGTTGTTGGGACAGGTGAGCCTGATGTCGGACACCATGGTGGTGTAGGCCCTCTCTGGGCAGCGGTCCGTGGTGGGGCAGGGGGCGGAGTGCGGGTACAGCTCCAGAGCGGCTGCTGGGAGACTCTCGTTGAAGGACTGAAGTTTATCTGTGTGGAGGAGAGAAGAGACAGAACAGCATCGACCTGAATATGAAGCCGGAGCTTTTTAATTTAAGTACGCTGACGTCCACAACAACCTCCATGTTTGAACCAGGACGGATTATTACGCTTCACTTTGATGACTTCACTCAGTTCTTGTCGAGTCTGGATTTAAATTTAATGGGCCCTATCTTGCACTCGGCGCAAGTGACTTTGTTCACTGGCGCTTGTGTAATTCCTATTTTGCACTCGGCGTACATTGGAGTTATCCCTCCACAGACGCGCGTCCTTAAATTAGGGAATGACTTTGCGCTCCCGGGGGCGGTTCAGCGAAAAGTGGAGGCTTGTTCCGGCGCAAACGTTCACTGGTGCTATTTTGCCGTTTCAGAAAACACTTACGCTACGGACAAGGAAAAACCATATTAAGAAAAATCACCAACTCCGCTTTAGGAACCTGAAAAACATCAACCTAGAAAATTTGACTGTGGACCTCCAGTGCCTTCTTTCTGCTCAGCTTTCATCAGCCAGTGATTCTGTGGATTTCTATAATAAAACCCTGGGTAACATCCTGGATCTCCATGCACCTGTTAGGACCAGAACAGTCAGCTTCTCCCGTTCAACACCCTGGTTCACTAATGAACTGCGGAAAATGAAGACAGCTGGGCGTGCTTTGGAGCGCCGTTACAAAGCCTCGGAACTCACTGTGCATAAACAAGCCTATCGGGAACATCAAAGGGCCTACTCTAAATCCCTCAGAGAAGCACAATCAACATTTTACTCCAACATAATTAAAGAGAATACTGGAAACTCTAAGCAGCTATTCTCCACCATTAATCATCTCCTCAAGCCACAAACAGCCCCGCACATAGAAACTACAGAAGAACACTGCAACAAGTTCATGGACTTTTTCAGCTCCAAAATTGACTCCATCCGTGCCATCCAATCTGAATGTCTCTCCACTCTACCTATCCTGGCTGTTGACCCACAGTCTGTGATCTCCCAGCCTCTCCACTGCTTCCCTGAAGTCTCACAGCAAGAGGTTGAGGACACCATCAGGAGGATGAAACCCTCTACTTGTGCCCTTGACCCCTTTCCTACAGTCCTTGTGAAAACAAACATCTCTATTATAAGTCCTCTGATCACCACAGTGATAAACCACTCCATCCAAGCTGGCCATGTTCCACCTGCCCTAAAAATGGCCATAATCAGACCAATCCTTAAAAAACCCTCCTTGGACCCTGAAATCCTTGCCAACTACAGGCCCATTTCCAACCTTCCATTTCTCTCCAAGGTTCTAGAAAAAGCTGTTTCTGCCCGCCTACAGGATCACCTGAAACACAACAACCTTTTCGAAAGGTTTCAGTCTGGTTTTCACTCCGCCCACAGCACTGAAACAGCTCTGATGAGGGTCACAAATGACTTGCTGATGACGGCTGATGCTGGCTCACCCTCTCTCCTCATCCTCCTTGACTTGTCTGCAGCATTCGACACTGTCGACCACTGTATACTTCTCAACCGCCTACATCACACCATCAGACTTACTGACACCGCTCTCGACTGGTTCCACTCGTATCTCACCGACAGGTCAGAGTACGTCTCCATTGGAGGTGCAAGATCAGGGACACACACTGTCACCTGTGGGGTCCCTCAAGGGTCAGTCCTTGGCCCCACCCTCTTCACACTCTACATAATCCCCCTTGGCCAGGTCATCAGTCGCTTTGGAGTCTCATTTCATTGTTATGCAGATGACACACAACTGTACATTAAAATGGACTCAAGCCCCTCTGCAACTTTGCCTCAAAGTATATGCGTGGATGAAGCACAACTTCCTGCAGTTAAACAGCTCCAAAACAGAAGTCATACTTGTTGGCACCCCTCACCAGATCCAGTCATCCTCCATAACCAGCATCACGTTTTCCGGGCAGGTCATTCCCCTCTCCACATCCGTCACTAACCTTGGTGTCATATTTGACCCTCACCTCACCTTTGAGGCTCACATCAAACGTCTCTGCAAAAACTCCTTCCATCACCTCAGAAATATTGCCAAACTCCGACCCTCACTCTCCTTTCCTGATGCCGAAAAGCTCGTCCATGCCTTTGTCTCCTCCAGGCTGGACTACTGCAATGCACTACTGATTGGAACCCCCAGCAAGAGCATCCAAAGGCTCCAGTATGTGCAGAACAGTGCTGCTAGGATCCTGATGAGAGTGTGAAAGTATGAACACATCACACCCATCCTCCATTCACTTCATTGGCTTCCCATCTCTGTCAGGATTGATTACAAGGTCTCCCTCCTCACTCACCAGTGCGTCCATGGCAACGCCCCCTCCTATCTTAAAGAACTACTAACCACACAAACCTCATCTCGACCCCTCCGCTTGACCAACTCTCCACCCTGTCTCCACCCCCCAGGACTAAGTTCCGCACCTTAGGAGACCGAGCATTCTGTTCTGCCGCCCCTCGTCTATGGAACAGCCTCCCTGAATACCTGAGGGCACCACAGACTGTTGAATGTTTTAAAAAAGGACTTAACACTTTCCTTTTTAGCAGATCCTATGACCACTAAGTTGCTTTTGACTTTCAGATGTTTTTCTTTTTTTCTTTTACTAATGTTTTCTTTTATTGGTGCTTTTCCTGTAGCACTTTGAGATTTATTTAAATGTAAAGTGCTTTACAAATTAAACATATTATTATTATTATTATTATTATTATTATATGGTCGTGACCGTTCACAGTCGTTACCTCGGCCGAGGAGGAAACTTGGACGGGTCCCAGCCCAGAACGGAGCTCATCAGCTCTCAGTGCTGATCCAGATCAACAGACCAATCCAGGATTTTATTCTTGCTTTCTTTAACACACACGACATTTTTTGACATTTTCCCTAAATTCTCAGGAAATGATGCACCTTGATGAAAACTCTTCACGTCCATGTGTGACTCCTTATTTTGCACTTTGCATCATCAGCAAGCTAATTAAACTGTTGCTGTTTATTTTCTTCAGCTTCAGGTGCAGTACCACCGTCCTCTGGACCAGAGCCGGGTCGACACCAATGTACATGATTCAATATCTGGCCACACGTACAGTGTGTCGCTAAGTGTATATAAAAGTGTCTTGAATCTAATTTTGATAGAATCCAAATATGAGACACTTCCATCAGAGCGGTCTGTGTGTTGACGTGGGTTGTTGATGTTAAAATAATAAAGTTTGCTGTCAACAACCATCATCCACATCTGTAAATCCTTCATCAGTGTTACATCATCAGCGTCATGTTACCTGTCACAAACCAGCTGTAGTCCTCCCACGTCCACGTGGAGATGTTCTGCGCCGCGGGGCTGCAGAGGAAACACGGAGGTCAGACTGATCACAGTAATGACTGACAGCGATGAAGCTGAACCAGACGAGCTCTCACCTGTAGTCTTCCTCCTGCTCCGTTGTCCCGATGACAAACGGAACGTCGCTGAAGTTTCCTTTCTGCTCCCAGACCTCAAAAGGTGGAGCTTCCAGGACGTAGCCGTCCACCACCGCAACCGGGCCGGGGAAGCTCCCTTTGACGGGGAGGTCGATCAGTTCATCTGCTGCCCAGGACGGGTACTCCTGCCACGGGATGGCCTGACGACAAACAGAGGAGAAAATGGAGCTCGTGTTCAGCTCTAATCATTTGGTTGTTATTTTTTTTATTTTCCCAGACTTTGTTGATGATGTGAGCGTGGAAAAAAATCAGATTTCTTCAGATCACAAGAACATTTCACTGAGGAGGCCAATCAGTTGACAAGAAACATTCAAACAGTTTTTTTTATGGATTATCAGAAATCATATTCATCACGATCATGATCATCAATAGTTTTCAAAGTTTTCTATCGAGGTTGGAACTTTCAGCATTGTGACACTAAAATCTGAACTGTAGTTAGTTCACATCTCTGGATATTTACATTCTAACAACTAGGTTTAATGTTTACTGCCCAGTTCCAAATATCAGTTATCGATCTCCATATTGATCTTTAATCAACACCTGAGTAAAACATATCGCTTGTTCTGTTTGGTTTTTAATCTTTTCATTGGAAAATAAAGAGGTGGAGGAAAATCTTATTCTTCTTTGGATAAATAAACTAAACACTAAATTCTGACATAAATTTCTCTCCTGGTTTATTTCCTGAAACCAATAAATCAAATAAAACATTTGAATAAAAGCAAATTAAACTCTCTTGATGTATAAGAGCAGCAACTGATGAGTTCTGTAATTATCAAAGTTCTGTTCTGCACCGAGTCATAGAATACATTATTCAGAAGTCGTCCTGACGTTTATGTTGAGCGAAGCTCTTTTTGAAATGACTTTTCTTCTCTGTTCAATATCTTTTATTGAATAAATCTTAATGAGGCGTCAGAGTGAAGGTGAGGAGCTCCTCTGTGAAGAGTTCCACCTCAGGAGAAACAAAAAGTTCAAACATTTAAAATTCTTTCATTAAGTTTAGTGTCCGGCTTTCTTCGTTAACGATTGCAGGAAAATTAGAAACATTCAGGTGCTCCGATATCTGGAGGTGACAAAATGATCCATCTGAGCAATTTCAAACATTCATCACGCCGTCTCATTATGTCATAAAGACGAGCCGTGAATCACATATTTTACTGGAGCCTCACTTATCGAAGGGAATATTAAAGACAGAAACTACCGCGCTGTATTTTTGTGTTATTAGATTTTTCCAGCTGACTCGACCGCCCGTCTGCTTTCATACGTTTCACGGGACGACTCCAGCTGAGTGGAGAGGAGGTGGAGGAGGTGGAGGAGGTGAAAGAGGTGGAGGAGGTGCAGGAGGTGGAGGAGGTGCAGGAGGCGGAGGAGGTGGTGGAGGCGTCGTACCTGCAGGACCTGTGTGACGGACAGACTTCTGAGGCAGCTCAGGTCTCTGCAGCCCGTCTTCTTCAGGAACACCAGGTTGTCGGACTCGGCCTGTTCCAGCGTGGCGTTGTAGACGTACGCGCCGCTCATGTCCACCGCCGCGTGGAAGAGACCCTTCGCCAGCGGTGACATCATCATGGTCCACACTGACGTCCCACCTGAGACAGAGACAGACCTTCAGAGTCCTCGTTTGGTTTTAACTCACTTGCTTTGCTTTTTTTTGCTGGTTTATTTCTCTCCTCTGTATAATTCTCCTGAATCTGAGCACAGTAATCTTCAGTAATCAAGACAAGGAATAAAGGAATAAAGGACGTGGATCCAACCCGACTACAGATAAGTAATATCTCGTAATAATAACAATTTAGATAAGAGGCTGGAAGACGCCAACCAGTCCGACAATGTTTCAGATAATCTGGACCTCTGAACTCTCATCAAATATCATCAAATATCATCAGATATCACCACTGATCACTTGGTGTTTTTCATCTATATATTTTCTCATTGTGTCCAAAATAAAAGATGTTTCTCTTGTGGTCGAATGACGAAGAGCTCATTTTTGACGGCGGCTGTGGCTCAGTGGGTAGAGCAGGTCGTCTGGTGATCGAAAGGTCACCAGTTCGAATCCCGGCTGTCGAAGTGTCCTTGAGCAAGATACTGAACCCCAAATTGCTCCTGGTGAGCAGTTGGCGCCTTGCATGGCAGCCTCTGTCATCAGTGTATGAATGTGTGTGTGAATGGGTGAATGCGGCATGTATTGTACAGCGCTTTGAGCTGTCGTTAGACTGGAAAAGCGCTATAAAAATGCAAACCATTTGACGATGTATTTAAGGCTGCATGTAATCAGAACTTTGATATTTATTTACCAACTGACAACTTGTTTAAGCCCAATTTCCAAATTCAGCTGAGAAGTTTAATTTCTTTGTAATTCATCAAGTTTAAATGTTTTGTTTATGTTTCGTATAGAGCTCGGTCGATGTATTGATGGGATGAAGATAACGGCGTTTCACAGATGTATCAGTATCTGCGTATATGTTGTCTTACATGAATCCTTTTAAAAACTCATTATTATAAAAAAAAGCCTTTTAAATTCTTAAGGTTACAGTTTGATCAATCGATCAATTGATTGACTGATTGATAACCAGACAGATAAGCAGACTGGAGGCAGATTTGATCTCCAGCACAGATTCAGTAGGAGCTGAAGATGAAATGAGGAACTTTATTCCAGGTCTGACAGAAACGAAACATCATGTACTTTTTATTTTTGACAGTTTTGTACCTGAGCTATGTCCTAATATGGTCACTCTCCCAGGATCTCCTCCGAACAGGTGGATGTTCTTCTGGACCCACTTCAGAGCGGCGATCTGGTCCAGGAAGCCGTAGTTCCCTGTGAAGGAGTGGATCGATCAGAAACCTGCTTTTGATGTGGCCTTGTTTCTGCCGTCCCATTTTCTCTGTCAGAAACAGAACCAGCTCGATGTAGCTGGAACTAAATTTAACTCTTTTCAAGCCGAGGGAGCAAGTAACTGGGCCACGAGATCAGGAGGATTCAAAATTAGAAATGTGAGAGCGGGACGAGCTGCACCCGGAAGATGAGAATCACCGCCGTGTTGCGGGAGGCTCGCTCATTTAACGGGTCGCTTCACATCAAGGTCACAGCAGCAGATCTGGATTATGTAACAGAAATGACGCAGCTTGACTCACATTTTGAGTCTCAGTGAAGGAAAAAAGAAAGTTTAAGAGACGGACACGTTTACCTGACTCACATTAACATTCGTCAAGTATTCACAGCTTAATGGAATCGTGTGGACTCGTACAGTGGGATGTGGAACGCATACAGTCTGTTTAATTTACGTCCTCTTCACCAATAACGACTTCTTAACCACAACACAATGAACTGAAACAGTCACATATAAGCTCTTAAATGTTTTCTGGAGCTCGACAACAACTCAAACGAAATCCTGAACTTCTTCATCCTAATTTGTATCCTTATCTGAGCATGTGAAGAAATGTACGTTCAAACTCTTATTTCATTGGCACCAAAGTACGGAGGACTGAAACCAACAAAATAAAAATAAAACGAAAGAAATGCTTCACTCTAACCCTAACCTGACATTTTCCATTAAATACACCAAAAATAACTATTTTCCACTGTTCTTACATCCCCACGAGTTCTCAGTTAATCTGTACGACGGCATTAATAAAAGCATGTGATCTATTTTCCAATGCCCGAGTCCAGGGTCCAAGTTCTGTATCAAAGTCAGCTCGACGCGTTCAGTTTCTTGAAGACGTTTCACCTCTCATCCAGGAGGCTTCTTCAGTTTTAACTAACTGGTGCCGAGACACAGGGTTTTAAACTATGTGCGGGAGTGTCCTTACAGAGTGTGGGAGTGTCCTTACAGAGTGTGGGAGTGTCCTTACAGAGTGTGGGAGTGTCCTTACAGCGTGCGGGAGTGTCCTTACAGCATGCGGGAGTGTCCTTACAGAGTGTGGGAGTGTCCTTACAGAGTGCGGGAGTGTCCTTACAGCGTGCGAGAGTGTCCTTACAGTGTCGTTAAGGACAAGTGTGAGTTCTCAGTTCCAGAGGCATCAGGCCCACTTATGATACGTCTTCAAGAAACTGAAACATGTCCAGTTGGCTGCGATACAGCACTTAGAATAAATGGTAAACAGACTTGGAAATGGAAAAAGCTCCTGGCAGCAAACTGTAGCATGAAATAGCTGCTAGCTACTTTACCTTAATAAGATCTGAAGTTGGTCTGTTTGTGTAGGAGGGCAGGAGTGGAATGTTTTTCACTAAACAGATGCAGAAACCTCGCTGCAGTTGTTTGTTCAATGAAGACAAACGTAATTGGACTGTTACGGGTTTAAAAACAGGCCTCATCATGTTGTTTCTTCAGGAGTGTATCGTGGCTCAAACAGAGGGATGTTTGTGTCTCAGGCACCACTTTGTGTTGTTTGCTCACCTCACTTTAACTTCCACTTCACAGCAGTGTTTACATCATCCCTCTACAGTAAAACTGCCCTGAGATCAACACCAGCAGAGTTCCTCTCTGACTGACCTGAGGTGTTTTTCGGAGAACCTTCTCTCAGCAGCTCCAGCGCCATGAAGCCGAAGGCGTTGAGTCTGTAGTTGAAGCTGACGTAAACCATTCCTGTGTCGGCCGCGAGCTGCTCTGTGGGCGAGTAGGCCGGCTCTCCTCCACTAAACGTGCACAGCCCTCCTCCGTGGATCCAGACCATAACGGGCAGTTTGGCATCGGGCTGCAGCGTGGGCGTCCACACGTTGATGAAGAGGCAGTCCTCCTGGCCCATCACCGTCTCCCTGTTTGACAGCCGACGCGCCTGAGTGCAGATGCTGCGGAAGTGGCCCGCGTCCATCACCCCACTCCTGCACACCGGCTCGGCTGGAGGGGCCCAACGCAGGGTACCAACGGGCGGAGCGGCGTAGGGCATGCCTTTAAAGGAGTAGGCACCATTCTTCTGTAAGAGAAGGATTCAACAGTGACGTTAAAGCTCCATCAGCCCCCCGCAGAGAAAGATAAAGTGACAGCAGTATATTAACGTTAACAGTCTGAACTCACGTGACTTCCTCTGAACTCGCCGCAGTGAGTCGTCACCTGGGCGACGGCCGGCGGCAGTGTCTGGGTCACGGAGCCCAGGTAGTCGGCGAGAGAGAGCAGAGCGAGCGCGCTGACGCAGATGAGGAAGATGCAGCGTCTGGAGAGCACCAGGAGGGGGTTGATGTAGTGTCTGTGACGGACGTACTGCAGCTCCTCCTCGCCCTCCTCCTGCACCAGGTAGCGGTACTCCGTCCTCTCCGGGACCTCGAACGCGTCCTCATTCATTTCACTCTGACACACAGGAACAGAGAAAACTTAAGTTCAACATCTGATCTGATTTGAATGCAGGGAAATTTGTCAGCCTGGTGTGCTGGTAGATATTTCATATAAGTTAAAAATGGTTGCCATATTTTGGTAGTTGAATTGTATCAGCCTATACTTTGCATTTAAAGTAGCAACAACCTGATCTAATTCATTCTAAACGGAGACAGAAACACTGTCTGAAAACACGTGATTGTTCTCAAGTCTGTTCATCAAAAGTCTCTTTATGTTGATGTTGTGTCAATGTACAAAGAGTGATTCCTACAGCACTGTCACTTCACTTCAGGTGAGACTTCAATGTTCTGTTAAATACTGTGTATCACGATGGAGCCGTAAAACACTGTCAATAATAATAATCATAACAACATCGTAATATCTGAGTAAAAGTAATACATACAATTAGATGTATATGTGTAAAATACATGCATATCATTAACAAAAGTATTGCAGTTCGATGAAACTTAAGTGAAAACACTTGTTTACTTCAGTGCTTCAGTCCAGACCAGGTGCGGCGGAACACTTTACGGCCCTGCCCCGACGCCCGGTTCCACCAGTCGCACACGAACCTACCATATGTCATTAGGCCAGGACCCGACTGTACTGAGAGGCTGTGACTGAGAGACGTCTCTCTCTCTCTTAAACGTCACTTTAAATCAGACATTGGAAACAAAAAAAAAAGAGACCGCGCTGGAGATGCTGGACCTGCTCAATTTCGGTGCCTGTTAGAGGTGGGCGATACTGTAAATTTTGGTATCGATCCGATACCATGTAATTACAGGGCCAGTATTGCCGATACCGATACTGATACCGATACCGGTACTACTTGAAAATTCCTTATCATTGAATGATTTTGTACTTTTCAGGACAAAGATTTTAACCAAATAAGAAAATAATATTTCACATAATTAAATCTTTAACCCATCTGCATTTGGCCTAAATAGGAATACTAATGTACCTTCAACAGATACACAAAAGAGTTATTATATTCTGCCATATTCATACTTCAGAGTGAACCTGAGTGAGCAGAGTGAGAGAGGTGGAGAGGAGCACTGCACATAGAGACTGAGAGAGACGCTGCGATCACACAAACGATTTGCTGAGCTTACAGAAGAGAAACTACGACAAAAATGACAGTTTGCGCCAAGCGGTAAGAGCTAATCTGTATAAACTGCATTATTCATTGTTAGCACTGTGTTGTATATGACGTTGCTGAGGTTTGGATCTCTGTAGGCAGCATGTAATGCTCGCCAGTGTCATAATGTCCGCAAAGGTAATAAACCAGGTAATAAAAATCTGCAGCATTTAATGTAATAAACCCACAAATGTAATACATTTTCCACAAATGTAGTAACTATTACGTTAGACTTGGCAGGTAGTGACGTGTCAGGGCTTCTTCGGTTCAGCACCGTGGACAGCGGTGAGAGAGATGATCCTCATTAACAAGAAGCATTTTGCTCATGCAAAGAAATAAATCTGTTTAAGACTAGAAGCGCCGGAATTCAACACTACTAGAACAGCTGTAAACGGTCATTCTGACCGCTAGATTTAAACACTATATTCTCTCATGTAAACAGCCAACTGAGTGATGAATGCGTTAGTTCACTGTGTCATGATACTTTGTCAAAAAACTAAATAACACCAAAATTAAATATACATGTATCAATATTTATATCATCGCATAGTAAACCGTAATTATGCATTTACACAAGATTTTAATAGAGAAAACTCAGAACACGAAAATTAACAATTAAAAATAACTTATTTGATTATGAAACATTTTAACACTTAATAATATAAATTAAAAAAATAATAATAATCGAAAAAGCTGGAAACGAGCTTGTCTAAAAAATAAATAAAAAAACAGCCGTTGTGTTCACAGGTCACAGTCTGCAGATCACCTCCGCTCTCCGCAGTTACCACACTGGCTTGAGGCATTTCAAGTGTCTGACATTTTACTCTGTTTGCAGCTCTTTCTGACCGGCACTGGTGATGCTGTTATAGTATTTCAGAGGTTATTTTGCGCGTGTTAATGCGGATTTGGTTCCTTGTAGCCAGACTGGCATGTTTTAGTTTTGATTAGATTTGATGCGTGTGTGGAAGTTGGATGTGATTTGTGCCAATATGTGCTGACATAAGGCATTTAGGGTACAGGCTTGTTATAATGGACGTGTTTTAAGTCCTCGCTCTGAGGCACGCGCAAGCGTCGTCCGTCCGTCCGGAGTCACAGAGTTGTGCTGTTGTGTAATTTTGGGCCAGGACGCGCGCGCGCACATGCACGTGTACCCCCCAAAAAAGGGAGCAGTAAAATCTGTGTGGAACAATCAGAGGAAACGATGAAAGGAGAGTCAGACTGCAGTAACAGTGAATATTAATATAATAATACACGTTTATTCTTTGCACACAACATGCTGTTATTATCATTATATACATTAGGCTTCGTGTTATAGAAGAAAAACATCAGTCACACGCCCGACAGCGTCACTGACTGAAAAACTGCACCAACAAACTCAACACACCAGACTCCGTTCATAAAACACTCATTTTTACTGCTTTAACGAGCGTTGAGCATCTTTCATGTTTTCAGCCCCAAACAAAAACTTCTTCTGCAGTTTTCTTTAAAAAAAAAACAAAAAAAAAACCTTCGTCCAACTCGACGCGCAGAAACACAGCCTGCTGCAGAACCACACACACACACACACACACACACACACACACACACACAGAGTCAGATACTCACCATGTCCTGTAAACACAACACATGGAAGAAGAAAGTGCCCAAAAGTAAAAGTTGACTCACTTCGTTTGCAGTCTGGGCGGAGCGCAGTGCGCATGTCCTCTGTTACAGTTAAAGGGACAGTACACTAATCTGTGAGTGTTGGAGGAACTCGCTTTACTCCAGTTAAAGCATTAATACTTTACCATAAAAATAATCTCTTACAAGCTAAAGTGCTGCAGTGAAAATGTTACTTGAGTAAAATTATGTAATTATAATCAGGATAATGTACTTAAGGTACTCAGAGTAAAAGTACACAGTGCAGTAAAATGTCCTCTGTAACTGTTCAAATGTTTTATCTGAACTCATTAGATGATTGTGACTCATACATTAATGTAAATGATCAACCAGATCAAGATCAATCAGACTCGGAACCACAACATCACCAGACTCCCTTTACAAATTGCACAATTCTGAAAGTTGTTGAGTTTAGAGAAACTTTAAAAACATTGTGAAACATAATCTCTGACAGATTGTAACTCATTGTGTCTTTGTTGTAAATTCTGCATTAAATCTTTCAGCTGCAGTTGTTTGTCTCCTTGTAAAAAGTGTCAGTTTGTGGCAGCATGTCTGTACCAGCCTGTCTGCTTCTGTGTCTAAAGTGCTAAAGTCTTACCTGCCAACATTGATCAGCTGTTTGAACACACTGTTTACACTGATTTCACCATTTACACTCCATTTATGAAAGAAGAAACATGTTATTGATCTAAACATGTCACATGTTACAAAGACACTAAACAGGAACAATATAGGCTCCTTCTTTGTCCCCGTGGAGAAAGTCCCCAGACTCCCTTAACAAAACACTCAATTTAGTGAGTTGTTGAGTTGGAGACACTTTATAAACTCTGTCTCATCTGTCTCATGACTCATTATTTATTATGCACTCATTCTTGTAAATTCAACAGATGTTACTACATTGACTTCTATCTCTCTTAGTGAAGAAACACAGGAGTCTGTTTGTCCCAGTGATCTGTATATTTTCATATAAAGTGGGAAAGTGAGATCACAAGTGGTCACTCAAGATTCATATGTTCAGTCTAGGTGTGATCAGGGAAGAAGATATATCGGCTCTGGTGTCGTCGCTGGTTTGGTTTGTAAATTACATTTGTTTACACTAAGAGAAAGAACAAACACTGGACAGAGAGTGAAAAATAATAAGACATCCTACAGAGGGAACCGGAGTGATGCTAACTTCCGTTAGCTACAAAAATACGCGATCACGACATCGCTCTATTTCAGGCATCTAACCAAAGACCCGACTAAGAGGGAGCTGGAGGGGCAACAATTCACTTACTTCCAGTTTTTAGCTTTGGTAAATTAATTAGAGTATTTCCCGCAGTTGTTGAAAAATATTGTGCCTTTTTTAAATGTATGACAGCCGACATTAACATTTAGCTCCTGTCTGAAAAACAAAACACATGTTTCATCATCGTATCTTAAACGTTTTCTGTCAAAGATCTTTTTAGCTCGTTAACGTCCCGTCTTGTCATGAAAAAAGGTGGTGAACAACAAAAATCAACACGGAATCCAACATGGGGTCTCTTCCTCTCCGCTTTACGTTACGTTGGCTGTGGCAGATTACAACAGTCTCTGTAACTGTAGATTCAGTCACAGACTGACTCACTCTGGGATCAGGACTGTTTCCTTCAGCTCAGACTTTCTGACTGATGTGAGTCTTGGTTTGGAGCTGCACGCTGAATCAGATCTGCACAATTCAGATAGAAGCTCAGCAGGTCGTGGTGCGTTCAGGTTCCTCTCAGCGGTCTGGATGCTGATCTGAATTTTTTGGCTTTGAATGTCAGTCCCGACGGCATGGGCTGGCATTGGCGGGCCGTGCCTGCGCACAGAGTAAGCCGTGCCCGCCCTGGGCTGGAAGCTGTTTATTAGGGACCTCACAGGTCTCAGACCTGCGAGGTCCCTATTGTAATTGAAAGAAGTATTTTATTTTCCGACTTTGACTGCAGTTTTGGAAGCCTGAACATTCCAGAAAACTCACCAAATTTGGAATGTGCGTCACATCTGACAAAAATTGCGATCCTGCATTGTCACTCGGCGTGGTCGTGACCTGCCGGCTCTTGTCCTTCCCTGCCTTCTACATGCACATCGATGAACGAAATTCGTTACGCAGATTCATTATGAGCAGACGCACAAAAAAGGTCATTGGGAGCAATACTGTCACTCCAACGGGAAGTCAGCCATCTTGATGTGTGGCAGCGTTTTTGACAAATTCATGCCTACTTTGAAAACTATCTTGTCCTAGAGCTTAAACACCACAGTCTTCACACTCACTGAGCATCATCTTCATGCCTTAAAGATCAAGAGTTATGGAAATCTTTCCACTACATCATACCTGGTGGGTGTGATGGTGGAAACCATTTTTCCCCCTTTGCTGTGAAGCATCAAGTCTTTATAACTTCAACATACAATTTCAAATCTACACCAAATTGCACATACATGTAGACGGTGTTGCCCGGAATACGTCTCAGCATCAACTTTAAGTCGGCCATTTTGATTGTGGCCGCCATATTGAAATATTTCTGATCCTCGTACTGTAATGACATCCTCTTACAGATTTAACACAACAGACTTCACAGTCACTCAGTATCATCCTGAGACCTTGAAGATAATATCAATTTAAATCCTTCGCCGTCAAGCATCAAGTCCTCATAACTTTCACATACAACGCCCCATCTCCACCAACTTACTCATACATGTAGACAGTGTCACCCCGTTCATAACTGCTTGCAGTTCTAGTTAAATATTGAATCGTTCTGCTGCCCCAGACTTTCCACTGCGGCTCTCCTGAACGGGCTTGTGGTCTATGAAACTGTCAGTGACATCCAGGGGCGCCACCAGGGGGGGAAAGGTTAGGACGATTCCAAGGGCCCGGCACTGACTGGGGGCCCTTTGAGACATGGGCAACCTATACAAGGGCCCAACTAGATTTCTTTTCATGGGGCCCAAATCCCTGGCAGTGCCCCTGGTGACATCACTCTGTGACCGGATCAGGTTCCATCCAGAACACGGCCTGAATACCTCTCTCACACTCGGCACAAGTTCATACCGAGGTCTCAAACTCACAGCCTCCACCACAGTTTGTGTTTTTAACCGGCACAGAAAACCTTCTGATTCTGAACTGAATAACAACCAGAACCCGTGGACACCTGAGACCGGGTCATGTTTCTGAACCTCCAGGAAAAGAATGCGAGTCCGAACGTTTGGCTCAGATGTAAATTAACGACAGATGGGGAATTCATCTGACGCGTTGGTTTGAACACTGAGAAACTTACTTGACTCCGAAGCGATCCATGAACATGATGTGGTTCCTGAAGGTTCTGTTGATGTCCAGGTCGATCTGTTTGATCTCAGACGAGTACCGCCGGGCCTGCTCCTTCATTTTCTGAGCACAAAGGACGAGTAGAGAGATCATCATCTGATTCATTCAGCAGTTTCTAAAGTGTCAGCTTGTATCCAACAGAGGAAACTTCTTGTTTTATTCATATCTGAGATCAGTTTCCAGAAATCATCGACTGCTCTGTGTTTACATCTCGTCTCCTACATCTGATCTTCTCCTGCTTCTCTCTCACTTCTTGATGCTTAAAGAACATCGTCTGTGTTTTCACCTCATATTTTCTCTCGTTCTTCTTGGACTGCTCCACGTCCAGCATCAGGACCCAGACCCGGCCGTTCAGCTGCAGGGGAATGCCCTTATAGACCCGGCTCCGGCTCCTCTGGGCATGCTCCGGTGAAAGTGCAGCTCCAGCAGAACAAACCACCGGGCTGACAACAAAAGCCTTCCTCTGTCAATCCATAGGTTAACCATCACACAGCGCGCACACACACATGCACAGGATGCTGCAGCAGCAGACGGGGGGACGGAGCAGCTCCTGGTCCGGGATCCGAGCAGTCAGTCTGCCGGGAGGGAGCGGAGAGACCGGGCCTTAAAGAGACAGGACACACACACACACACACACACACACACACACACACACACACACACACACACACACACACACACTCTCTCTCTCCTGCCTCCATCTGCTGGACAGACGCGGGACTGCAGCGACACGATGCAACAACAGAGCTGAGAACAGTCAAGATATCATTAAAATTATATTAAAGTACGTTTTCACAGACGAGGTGCAAAACAACAGACTACATCAAAAATAATTTAAAGTTATGATAAAAAATATGAATAGAGATGAACATTTTTTAAATATTGAACCGACAATAAAGCACAAATGGACAAAAATATAAAAAGTTTAGTTAAGTCACTGAAAAATAGACAAGAAGAAGTTAAAAGAAATAATAAAATGAAATTATTTGTACGTCTTTTCCTTTTTCAGTGTCGCACTGGGAAGTAGTAACACTGACTATTAAAACAACATTATTTCATTTTATTTAGGTATTTTTTTACTATCGTTCTGTTGTGGAGATCAGCTGTTTCACCTCCAACAGAACTGTTACAATAATAAATAATATAATAATAAAGTTCACTGTTCTGCCTCCAAACTGGATTTAATTGTTCAGATCATCGTGAAACTGCAAATGTTTTAATTCACGTTATATATTTATTTATTTGCTGTTTACTTCACCTTTTGGAAGTTTTATACAACTTTATTTTGATTGACAGGATGGCAAATAAAACTAATGCAATAGTGGAATGTAACTAAGTACATTTACTCACTGCGGCCGGGTCGCGTGGCAGCTGCCTGAGCAGGGACGCCCAGACTTCCCTCTCCCCGGACACTTCCTCCAGCTCCTCCGGGAGGATCCCAAGGCATTCCCAGGCCAGCTGGGTGACAAAGTCACTCCAGTGTGTCGTGGGTCTTCCGCGGGTTCTCCTGATGGTGGGACGTGCCAGGACAGGGGGGATCCAATATAGATGTCCCAGCCACCTCAGCTGGCTCCTCTAGATATGGTGCCCAACTAGTCCACATGCGTTTTGTGGACTTGGAGAAAGCATTCGACCGTGTCCCTCGTGGCATTCTGAGGAGCTCCGGGAGTACGGGGTCGGAGGCCCTCTGCTCAGGGCTGTATGGTCCCTGTACGACCGGAGCAGGAGCCTGGTTCACATTGCCGGCAGTAAGGCAGAAAAATGCTGAATATTGGATCTAAAATCAGCCACGAGGATGAGTGTATATATATTTATATATTCATGTGTAAATACATCAATGATTTACTTTTACTTTACCAAAAGTAACATTTTAACTCCATATCTTTACTGTTGCTCGAGTACGACTTCAGGACACTCTAAACAAAACTGAAATCATGTTAAACTTTAAACGTCTCTCAACTTTTTCTTTTTCCCTCTAAAATACTGAACAGTTTAAGATTTATGTTCTGTATCCAGTGACAGAGATAATCTGACATTGTAGAAATATTCGGTTACAAGGAAAAGTTCTGTAAAAGTATAAAAATCATTAGCATCAAAATCAGAATGACATGAAGAATTGTTCATGTGATGTTTATTGAGCTTATAAAGTGATCAAGTTTCAGTTCATCAGCACACAACAGAGCACAAGTTGAACACACTGACTGCTGGTAAACCTTAAAACAGTAAACACGGATAAACAGAGTGATAAAAAAACACTGAAACACTGAAAAAAGCTTCAGAAACAAACGTGACTACTGTGAAATACAAAACACAACACGAACACAGGAAAAGTACAAAAGCCTGCGTGGCCAGCAGCTTCACAAAAACACACATCTTAATTCACAGATTCAACAAATCATCTCACTTTCTCTTCTCACTTCAAACGTTTCCCTGAATTTAGATTCTCAGTCGTCGTCAAATCACAACACGCGAGTCCAGTTCCTCTCTGAACCGCCGACGTCCACATAAAGCAGCCGCGTCACGTCTGAGCTGCAGCTCCCCGAGTGGTGCAAATATTTATCAAGTGGTTTAAAAAATGAATATTTAATGAGGCATTACTAAGCTAATATTTACACTGATGAAGCAAATGTTCATTTCATTTACTTCTGCTGCTGATAGAATCTCTTCAGATACAGAACGAAGCAGAGAGAAGTCTGTTCTGTGTTTCATCTCATGGACTTCATGTTGATGGTTTAGTACGAATACTCAGTTACTCTCCTTCAGTAGATGTTTTATGTCTCTGTACTCTGAGTATCTGTGTGACTTCTCCTCTCTACATCTGAACTTTCTCCTCCTCACAGCTTCAGAACAGCCTCGTTACTTTAGTTATTCACTAAAGTACTTACTTTAGTTTATCAGAGCACATCACGCACGGCAGACGCAGCGAGACGAGACAAAGACGTAAAAGCCGTAAGAAGCCGTAAACAGACAGAGAGGGAGACTGGAATGTGGAGAAAAGGCGTGTTAGTGTCTCGTATCTGCAGAGAGTTTCTGATTTTCTCTCTTTGTTGCTGCTCGGGACGCTTTACCAACCCAACTGTCGTCAACGACGTCCTGGGAATGAGACTCAACAATCAGCTGTCTTTGTGGTGCGTTCAGGAACAGCTGGGACAAATCCTACTGATTCTACCTTTAACATTAGACAGACGTGTGGACTCTGGTTGGGTGTAGCGGACGGTTCAGATGGAGCTGACTCATCGTGTCCGGTGACTTCGACTGAGTTTCTGCTGACGATCGAATCAAAGAAAACTTACTGAAATATTCCTTTAAAGATTCTGGACGTAAATCTTTCTGTAATACTTTTTTAATTAAGACACTTCACACTAACCTGACATAAAAAAAATGAGATTTTGTCTCTTTGGTCTTTGTGCTCCTTCAGTCTCAGTCTGACGTTCAGTCACATCAGCAAATAACAAAACAATGAAATACTGTGTCATCGCCCTCTAGTGGCGTGCAGCTTCAGGTGAGTTTAGTTTTCCATTTTTGATTAGAAAATAGTCCAGATGAAGGTTTGTGGATTATCTGGATAATTTCTAAATAAATTCCATCCACTTTCATAGTACTGAGGAGAAGAAACGTTGGAGAACATGGACGAATAACACCAGAATCACCACACAAGACGTGTTTATGTACTGTGGTGAACTGGCCCTTTAAATGAAAGCTATTTAAACACAGATATGACTGTTGTTAATACTTCATGATAATTAAAATCAACTTAAAAGCAACTTGAAACCAACAAAATGTTTCACTCACAGCGTGTTTTCAAACTCACAGCCGCAGTGTGACATCACCTCAGAGTAACGAGGCTGTGGCTTTATTAATTACACTTATTAATTAAGCTCAGTGATTAGAGGAACTGAAAGCTGCCGTCAGTCCTCGCTCAGTTCACCCAGGCGTAGGCGTACATGCCGTTCTCCTTCCACAGCTGACACCGATCAGCTGAGTAGTCTTGGACCGCCGACAGGCGATCAGACAGGAGAGCAGTGACTGATGGGTATTCGGGCCATTCAGCCTCCATCTTACCTGCATGAAAGAGAAGGGAGCGTCAACAATCATCAGTTAAAGCTTTACCTTCATCTTCATTAGCCAGTACTGAGGTCGACCCATTCGAAAGGCAGGAAGTGTCCGGACCTGTCTTGGCGAAGTGGACGAGGTGGTGTGTGATGAGACTCTGGAAGTTCTTGTCTTCAGCAGAGAGCGGTTTGCCCAGGATGAACTCCAGCCATCCGAAGAACGTCATGATGTCCAGACCGTGGAAGGCGAAGCGGCTGGGGAATGGCAGCAGGTCGCTGGAGACGTTCGCCGGGCCTGACGGTGTGTAGGTCACCAGGTACCGATACACGGGACTGTTCAGGGCCGCTGCAGGCAGAGAGAGGGTCAACATGGTTAACTTAAAGGAACAGTTCACCTGAAAACTGTCCTCCCGCCGCGCTGATGACAGTGTGTTCATGGTGACACACAACACGTCTCAGCAGATACATTCACTGTGGCTTTGATTCGTTTCATGAGATATGAAAGAAAACACAGAATCGTCCTTTATGTTGCTTTGCTGACGTCATTCAGTTAGAGAAGCTTCAGGAAACAGAATATTTAGGTTGTTCTGCTCTGAGTCTGATTTCTAAAGAGGAAAAGAAAAAACAAGGCTGTGCGACGTATAAAACCCAGCGAGGCGTGCGGCAGAATCACCCAGGATGCCCTGCAGTTGCCTCTCACAACAGTTAAATGTCAGTTTACTCAGAGCTTCAGTGCTGACTGAGCCTAACGAGCCCCACAGGCACCTAAACCTCCATGAAGCTCCATCCTGCTGCACCGAGACTCACCGAGCAGCCGCAGCAGACAAACAGCAGGATGTGGGCTCATGTTCGTCAGTCAGAATGACACAAACTGCATCCTTTACTGTTACTCTCATAAACTACTGACCTGCCTGGAGGCCCATCATCTGACCTCGGGTGTGAGCACTATTTTCATACAGACTCCAGAACTGAAACGAAGCCCGTCTTTGTTTGTTCACTCTGAGCCCAGCAGCTCCACAACGCTGAGATCTGTGTGTTTTAAGAACAAGTTTCCACCCGTACATCTAAACATGGATGCTGGTATCAAGAGCTGAGACTGAGCTCCTGACTCATCAAACATCCTGGAGGTGACAAAGTTTTCTGCTATAATAATAATAATAATTACTTCATCACCATCAGTAAACAGAGGACTCGTCTCGCTCTCACTCCTCAGAGAGAGGCTGTTTTCAGGAGGAAGACTCGGATCTGTTAACTGTCAGACTGAACGCCATCACGCCGTCACACACAGTTACGTCTCGCCTCTGTTGCAACTGTGTTGCTACAGAGCGAGTGGGGGTGGAGTTTACCTGCAGCCCTCCTGGCCAGGTCGTTGTTGGGACAGGTGACCCTGATGTCGGACACCATGGTGGTGTAGGCCCTCTCTGGGCAGCGGTCCGTGGTGGGGCAGGGGGCGGAGGGCGGGTACAGCTCCAGAGCGGCTGCTGGGAGACTCTTGTTGAAGGACTGAAGTTTATCTGTGTGGAGGAGAGAAGAGACAGAACAGCATCGACCTGAATATGAAGCCGGAGCATTTTAATTTAAGTAAACTGACGTCTACGTCCTCAACAGCCTCCATGTTTGAACCGGGACGGATTGTTATGCTTCACTTCGATGACTTCACTAAGTTCTTGTCGAGTCTGGATTTAAATTTAATGACTCTAAAGACATTTTTCGTTTCTTCTAAAAGGAAACACTGCTCCCCCGGCTGAAGGCGTTTTCTCAGACTCGGCAGCAGCACACGTTCATTAAATATTCAGCTGCTTTCTGTGCACATCAGCTAGCATGACATGCTAACATGAACGCCCGGACCAAGTCGACTCTCTGCTGCTCTAAGTGCTGCAGAGAGCCTGAGAACAGTGCAGTAACATGTAACTCTGCTCTGTGTACCGTGTCGTCCAGCATCACATCTTAAACCCACTGATCTAAATGTTTTTTTGTCTTTATTTATTTCTGCAGATGTTTTTTATCTCAACATTTCATTTTGCCTCACGGTGAAAATAAAGACTCTGACCGACGTTTGTTTGAAGGACTGAACTGATCGTCCTGATTGTTGATGGATGCAGATCTGGGATCAGACATCACGATGAAACAGAGTCTTTGTCTCCAGTGATGTGTGTTATTAAGAGTCCTTACACCAGGAGAACAAACCTCCTCCTGTGACATCACTCAGCAGGTGAAGCACCATTTTATAAGACGGATGGGTTATCTTGTCGCCCTACTTACATTTTATTGGGTAATTTAATATTTATGTCCCTGAGTTCAAGATGAGTCACCAGAAACATGGATATGTCGAACTCGAGGATTCTGATATGAAAAATATTCTCTGACATGTATTTTTTTTCACTTCAAAGCTCGAGATTGGTCAGTTATTATAAAAACATTATTCATTTTACTAAAATAACATTTACATCAACAATAAATCTAATGCTCTGACTGATAAAAGAACAAGAATCCTGTTCACAGCCGCTGAGCCTAAAAATAAGCAGCTGCAGTGACGTCCAGCAGCTTACAGGGAAACGCTAGCACGTTAGCACGTTAGCATATGGTCGTGACCGTTCACAGTCGTTACCTCAGCCGAGGAGGAAACTTGGACGGGTCCCAGCCCAGAACGGAGCTCATCAGCTCTCAGTGCTGATCCAGATCAATAGACCAATCCAGGATTTTATTGTTGCTTTCTTTAACATTGTGACATTTTTTGACATTTTCCCTGAATT
The DNA here is from genome assembly GCA_963678695.2 of Diplodus puntazzo. NCBI lineage: Eukaryota > Metazoa > Chordata > Actinopteri > Spariformes > Sparidae > Diplodus > Diplodus puntazzo. Next base: position 1,494,526 of record OZ023155.1, on the reverse strand, counting down.
CTCAGGGAATGATGCATCTTGATGAAAACACTTCATGTTCATGTGTGGCTGCTTATTTTGCACTTTGCATCATCAGCTAGCTAATTAAACTGTTGCTGTTTATCTTCTTCAGCTCCAGGTGCAGTACCACCGCCCTCTGGACCAGAGCCGGGTCAACATCAACGTACATGATTCAATATCTGGCCACACGTACAGTGTGTCGCTAAGTGTATATAAAAGTGTCTTGAATCTAATTTTGATAGAATCCAAATATGAGACACTTCCATCAGAGCGGTCTGTGTGTTGACGTGGGTTGTTGCTGTTAAAATAATAAAGTTTGCTGTCAACAACCATCATCCACATCTGTAAATCCTTCATCAGTGTTACATCATCAGCGTCCTGTTACCTGTCACAAACCAGCTGTAGTCCTCCCACGTCCATGTGGAGATGTTCTGCGCCGCGGGGCTGCAGAGGAAACACGGAGGTCAGACTGATCACAGTAATGACTGGCAGCGATGAAGCTGAACCAGACGAGCTCTCACTTGTAGTCTTCCTCCTGCTCCGTTGTCCCGATGACAAACGGAACGTCACTGAAGTTTCCTTTCTGCTCCCAGACCTCAAAAGGTGGAGCTTCCAGGACGTAGCCGTCCACCACCGCAACCGGGCCGGGGAAGCTCCCTTTGACGGGGAGGTCGATCAGTTCATCTGCTGCCCAGGACGGGTACTCCTGCCACGGGATGGCCTGACAACAAACAGAGGAGAAAATGGAGCTCGTGTTCAGTTCTGATAATTTGATGTTTATGCATTTTTTCCCCCAGACTTTGTTGATGATGTGAGCATGGAAAAGAATCAGAAACAATGTTCTTTGTTTGTGTATTTCTTCAGATCAGAAGAACATTTCCCTGAGGAGACACAACTACAGACACACATTTCATATCAGCGCTGGAACTGTTATAAATACATAATCGTCTCTGTCTCACTCTAAAAGCTTCTCTTTGTGTTGTGCCTCCTCCTGTCTGGAACATGTTTTGTGATTTTAATTTCATTTTTATGAAGCCTGGGGCCACCGAAAGGTCATATTAATAAATAATATTGATAGTTAAATAATTCAAACGATCATAGGAAGAAATGCTTTTCCTTAAGCCACCAATCAGTTGACAGGAAACATTCAAACAGTTTTTTTATGGATTATCAGAACTGATATTCAGCATTTCTGATTATCGGTATTTTTTGTGACAAACTTGAATAAATTAAATGAATTTAAAAATGCACAACTCCGTCTTCTCAACACAATCTGACTGGTTACACACAGTGGAGGAAAGAGACGTGTTACATATTTGAATATCAGTGATGTCGTCACGATCATCAATACTGAATCAATATTTTTCAAAGTTTTCTATCGAGGTTGGAACTTTCAGCATTGTGACACAAAAAACTGACCTGTCGCTAGCTCACATCTCTGGATATTTACATTTTGACAACTAGGTTTAATGTTTACTGCCCAGTTCCAAATATCAGTTATCGATCTCCGTATTGATCTTTAATCAACACCTGAGTAAAACATATTGCTTGTTCTTTGTTTGGTTTTTAATCTTTTCATTGGAAAATAAAGAAGTGAAGGAAAATCTTATTCTTCTTTAAATTAATAAACTACACATAAATTCTGACATAAATTTCTCTCCTGGTTTATTTCCTGAAACCAATAAATCAAATAAAACATTTGAATAAAAGCAAATTAAACTCTCTTGGTGTATAAGAGCAGCAACTGTGATGAGTTCTGTAATTATCAAAGTTCTGTTCTGCACCGAGTCATAGAATACATTATTCAGAAGTCGTCCTGACGTTTATGTTGAGCGAAGCTCTTTTTAAAATGACTTTTCTTCTCCGTTCAATATCTTTTATTGAATAAATCTTAATGAGGCGTCAGAGTGAAGGTGAGGAGCTCCTCTGTGAAGAGTTCCACCTCAGGAGAAACAAAAAGTTCAAACATTTAAAATTCTTTCATTAAGTTTAGTGTCCGGCTTTCTTCGTTAACGATTGCAGGAAAATAAGAAACATTCAGGTGCTCCGATATCTGGAGGTGACAAAATGATCCATCTGAGCAATTTCAAACATTCATCACGCCGTCTCATTATGTCATAAAGACGAGCCGTGAATCACATATTTTACTGGAGCCTCACATATCGAAGGGAATATTAAAGAGAGTAACTACCGCGCTGTATTTTTGTGTTATTAGATTTTTCCAGCTGACTCGACCGCCCGTCTGCTTTCATGTGCTTCACGGGACGACTCCAGCTGAGTGGAGAGGAGGTGGAGGAGGTGGAGGGGAGGTGAAATAGGTGAAAGAGGTGGAGGAGGTGCAGGAGGTGGAGGAGGTGGAGGAGGTGCAGGAGGCGGAGGAGGTGGTGGAGGCGTTGTACCTGCAGGACCTGTGTGACGGACAGACTTCTGAGGCAGCTCAGGTCTCTGCAGCCCGTCTTCTTCAGGAACACCAGGTTGTCGGACTCGGCCTGTTCCAGCGTGGCGTTGTAGACGTACGCGCCGCTCATGTCGACCGCCGCGTGGAAGAGACCCTTCGCCAGCGGTGACATCATCATGGTCCACACTGACGTCCCACCTGAGACAGAGACAGACCTTCAGAGTCCTCGCTTGGTTTTAACTCACTTGCTTTGCTTTTTTTGCTGGTTTATTTCTCTCCTCTGTATAATTCTCCTGAATCTGAGCACAGTAATCTTCAGTAATCAAGACAAGGAATAAAGGAATACGTGAATTCGACCCGACTACAGAAGTAAGTGTAGGAAATGTTTAAATCATAATAACAAGAATTTAGAAAAGAGGCTGGAGGACGCCTACCGGCCTGACAGGTGTTTCTGTAAGTGCTTCAGATAATCTGGACCTCTGAACTCTCATCAAACATCATCAAACATCATCAAATATCATCAAATATCATCAAATATCATCAAATATCACCACTGATCACTTTAAGTGTTTTTCATCTATATATTTTCTCATTGTGTCTAAAATAAAAGATGCTTCTCTTGTGGTCGGATGACGAAGAGCTCATTTTTAAAGATGTCTTTAAGGCTGCATGTAATCAGAAATTTCATTCATTCATCATTTTATTTATTTACCAGCTGACAACTTGTTTAAGCCCAATTTCCAAATACAGTTGACTAAAAGTAAAAGCGTTTTATGTTTCGTATAGAGCTCGGTCGATGCATTGATGGGATGAAGATATCACAGATATCAGATCAGTATCAGTATCTGCGTATATGTTGTCCCACATGAATCCTTTTAAAAACCCATTATTATAAAAAAAAGCCTTTCAAATTCTAGGTTACAGTTTGATCGATCGATTGATTGATCTCCAGCACAGATTCAGTTGGAGCTGGAGATGAAATGAGGAACTTTATTCCAGGTCTGACAGAAACGAGTCATCATGTACTTTTTATTTTTGACAGTTTTGTACCTGAGCTATGTCCTAATATGGTCACTCTCCCAGGATCTCCTCCGAACAGGTGGATGTTCTTCTGGACCCACTTCAGAGCAGCGATCTGGTCCAGGAAGCCGTAGTTCCCTGTGAAGGAGTGGATCGATCAGAAACCTGCTTTTGATGTGGCCTTGTTTCTGCCGTCCCATTTTCTCTGTCAGAAACAGAACCAGCTCGATGTAGTTGGAACTAAATTTAACTCTTTTAAAGCCGAGGGAGCGAGTAACTGGGCCACGAGATCAGGAGGATTCAAAATTAGAAATGTGAGAGCGGGACGAGCTGCACCCGGAAGATGAGAATCACCGCCGTGTTGCGGGAGGCTCGCTCATTTAACGGGTCGCTTCACATCAAGGTCCCAGCGGCAGATCTGGATTATGTAACAGAAATGACGCAGCTTGACTCACATTTTGAGTCTCAGTGAAGGAAAAAAGAAAGTTTAAGAGACGGACACGTTTACCTGACTCACATTAACATTCGTCAAGTATTCACAGCTTAATGGAAACGTGTGGACTCGTACAGTCGGACGTGGAGCACGATGTAAACACCATCAATATTTCAACAGCCTGCTTAAGTAACGGCCTCTTCACTCTTAACGCTTTTTTAACTGCAACACATTGAACTGAAACAGTCACATGTAAGCTCTTAAAAGTTTTCTTGAGCTCGACAACAATTACAACGACTTCCTGAACGTTTTAATACTAATTTGTATCCTGAGCATGTGAAGAACTGGACCGCCTTCAACACCAAAGTACGAAAGATTGAACCAACAAAATAAAAAATACAAACAGAAAAAAACGCTTCACTTAATAAATACATTTGCCATTAAAATGCACCAAAAATTACTATTTCCAACTGTTCTTACATCCCCACGAGTTCTCAGTTAATCTGTACGACGGCATAAAAGCATGTGATCTATTTTCAAATGCCCGGGTCCAGGGTCCAAGTTCTGTATGGAAGGCAGCTGGACGTGTTTCAGTTTCTTGAAGACGTTTCACCTCTCATCCAGGAGGCTTCTTCAGTTCTAACTAACTGGAGCCGAGTCACAGGGTTTTAAACTATGTGTTAAAATATGATTTAAACAGGGTCGTTAAGGTCACGTGTGAGTTCTGAGTTTCAGAGTCATAAACTCCTGGCAGCAAACTGTAGCATGAAATAGCTGCTAGCTACTTTAGCTTAAAAAGATTTGGCAGGAGTGGAATGTTTTTCACTAAACAGATGCAGAAACCTCGCTGCAGTTGTTTGTTCAATGAAGACAAACGTAATTTGACTGTTACGGGTTTAAAAACAGGCCCCATCATGTTGTTTCTTCAGGAGTGTATCGTGGCTCAAACAGAGGGATGTTTGTGTCTCAGGCACCACTTCGTGATGTTACTCACCTCACTTTAACTTCCACTTCACAGCAGTGTTTACATCATCCGTCTACAGTAAAACTGACCTGAGATCAACACCAGTAGAGCTCCTCTCTGACTGACCTGAGGTGTTTTTCGGAGAACCTTCTCTCAGCAGCTCCAGCGCCAGGAAGCCGAAGGCGTTGAGTCTGTAGTTGAAGCTGACGTAAACCACTCCTGTGTCGGCCGCGAGCTGCTCTGTGGGTGAGTAGGCCGGCTCTCCTCCACTGAGCACGTGCAGCCCTCCTCCGTGGATCCAGACCATGACGGGCAGTTTGGCATCGGGCTGCAGCGTGGGCGTCCACACGTTGATGAATAGGCAGTCCTCCTGGCCCATCATCCTCTCCTTGCTCGACAGCTGACGCACCTGAGGGCAGATGCTGCGGAAGCGGCCGGCGTCCATCACCCCGCTCCTGCACACCGGCTCAGCTGGAGGGGCCCAACGCAGGGTACCAACGGGCGGAGCGGCGTAGGGCATGCCTTTAAAGGAGTAGGCGCCATTCTTCTATAAGAGAAGGATTCAACAGTGACGTTAAAGCTCCATCAGCCCCCGCAGAGAACACTGCATGAAAAGTGGGATTTTCGTCCCCGTAAAAGCCCAGAAATCTACCTAGTTTTCGGCAGTTAATGACAATTTACAGCCTGCGAATGTCACGTTCACAGTGCCACATACTGTCGGAAACGAACCACGACGTATGTGGAGCTCCGGGAGGTGCGAAAGGCTCCAATTTGCATATGAATAGCAGCGAAACCACGCCTGGCCAGAGAATGTGAGGGCTGGATTGAATATCCTCACTCAGTATTGGATGAAACGACTACTTATAAACAAGCAAAATCACTTGTGATTGGTCACCCTGGGTCATTATAAATGTAAACCCCAGTAGAAATATACATATACATATATATATATATATATGCATTCATTTATATTTATGTTATCACCAAGGACATGAATGAATTTACTGAGGAAGGTGTTGTTTATTCAAACAAAGAGCTTTATTAGCACAAACACAATAACACCACAACTATGTACAAAGCATAATCTGCCCACACAACAAACGGGAAGCTCACAAGGAGCCCAAAATCCTGCAGCACCGCGAAGTGTTGGTTTTTGCAGACGTCTGTGGTGCGCTGCCCTGTACTTTGGAATCGCCTCTCATGTGACTGCAGCGTGGCTCAGAGCTCGGTGAGCTCCCGGCTGCGAAAGGACGGAGGTCGCACAATCCATCCAGACACCTCCTGGATGGACATCATCCAGACATGTCCTCAGACATCAGGTCCATGACGGTGCACTTCCAAAGCTCCACCTCATCCTCAGCTAGCACTCTGTCTCGCTTCCAGCAGCTGCAAAAACAATCAATAGAGACGATCAGTACTGCGTGATGCACTGCGTATGGACACAACACATCTATTAATGCGCCCGAATAATAGTCACATTGACCAAAAACGGATTTAATCTAATGAGTCTTACCCTCTTTGTTCTTGATCAACTCCGAGCTGAACTCCTCGCGGCTGCTTCTTCTTCTTCTTACACAATTCCGGCAGTTTAGACGCTGTTTAGCGTATTACTGCCCTCCACAGGTCAGATGATGATCTAGATTTTTACATGTAGTCCTGTATTGCGCAGGAATCGCAAAATTGCCTGGGAGATCAATTTATGGTTCTCACAGTGTCCAAACAAAGAAAAACCAGAAAAAACTTGAACTCCAAGTGACGTCCTAACAGTCTGTCAAACATTGTTTGTCCTTCTGTCCTTCATTTTCTACACTCAGGAAAGCCATGTTTTACTGTCTCAAGCCTCCCACACTCACATAAACCAGACACATGTTTGCCTACAATAAACAAAGAGTGATTTAGCCCACAGTGACCCAGTCTTACTCTACACAGTTTAACTGAACACCTACAGGACTGAAAGGTGCAGGTACATCTTTTTTTAACTTGAGGTTGTAAAGAGAGGTAGTGTCTGCCCCTGCTTTCTTTTTCCCACCCTCTCTGCCATTCCTTCATTAAGCCCTCTTTAATTATTTCTCTCAGCTCCACTCTTCCCCAGGAAATATGAACATCTACCTCTCTATTGAAACTCAATCTGATCCACCTGCTTCCTCACAGCTTCAGCCTGCGATGGAAGATCTGGTTGTTTGTTGTCCTGCGTAACTTGCTGTCTCATAATGTCTTACAGGCAGCCGGAAAACAGTTAAAAGAGAGTGATATGGATAAAAAATCGTAAGTCACTACAAAATTAAACAAGGAGAAAACAGTAACAGTTACCAGGGTTCGTACACTTTTTTAGCAATAGTTTTCCATGACTTTTCAATGACTTCTCCATAACCTTTCATTGAATTTCCAAGACCGAAAATCGGTGCCTCTAAATCAATCCACAGACACATCTTGATCCTAGGAGTGATTGGCAAAGGACAAAAAAGCAGGAAAATATACGGCTCCACTATGTCTCTCTTTACATTTATTTTGTCCCATTGTTGGCTTCAGCTAAGAAAGATGAAGTTCGCCCCACACGTCCAAAATTCTTAGAACAGTGTCTCCCCGAGAGTTTTTGAGTCCCTAACCTAGCAACACTAGGGGGGTCCAGGGGTTGCCCCCCGGAAGAAAATTTTGAAAAGTAACCCTTTAAATGGTGACAAGTGGTGAGATTTTTGAAAATAATCAATAAATCATTTTAAGAATTTCAGAATCAGAATCTAAGACATGAGACTAAATAGTGTAGAGGTTGACACTGCTGCTTGAAAATATGTGAACCTTGAGCAGAAGTGCCAGTGGGTCACATGACATGGATGCTATTGAGAAAAAAAATCATAATTTCTGCATATTAATATTCATATAAAATAGAAGAAGCACTAAAATACAATTAAAAAAAGGGCTGTGTCTCATTCGTCCAGTTTAATAATACAATCTGCTGCTGGATGACATGGAAGATATTGACAAAACAATTATTTTGTATTAATATATTTATGCTAAGTAATTTAATGACGGTCCCTAAATCAGTCTCCAGTGATTCAGCGAGGCTTTGGGAGGTGAGCTAACCGTCCTCCTGCTGCTGACACTGGGAGAACCTCAGTAAAGTCTCGGCTGGACCCGAGTGAATATCCGCCGAATATCCAACCTGAAACTAACTTCAGCCCGGTTCTATGAGTCGCCTGTTGCAGCCTTTGAATAGGATGACGAGGATTTCAGTCACTCAACTTAAACGGTGACTTGTAGAAATTATACAAATAGCAGTAATGACAATAATAATCGATTTCAAGACAACTTAGGCTGTAGTGCTTTCACTGTGTGCAACTTAAATTCGCCATTCGCCCGTGATATTACACCTACAGAAATCACGTCTTTTTTTTCTTTCTTTTTTTGGCAGCAGCGCTGAAAATCCCGCAGCAGAATGCGTACAGGGGAAACACTGACACATCAGAGAACCTTCCGCAACGACTGCAGGCTCTTTGGTAGAGCTCTGCTTTGAATGAAGTTCCGTCGTGACAAATGAATGGACGACTTGCGGAGTGACATGAAGACATGAATCAGAGGCACAAACAACGTTGACAACGGTGGCCGGTTTACTAATATCCGACCGTGCCCGTTTTAATAACACAACATCATTTTATTTATGCTTTACGTATCCTGAATATTATCCACGCAATATTTCCATGACTTTTCCAAAACTTTACAGGAAATGTCATTTTTCATGAACTTTTCAAGGACTTAGAAAATGCATTTTCAATTTCCAAAACTTTTCCAGGTTTTTCATGACCGTACGAACCCTGAGTTACTTACACACGATGGGATCATTATCGGCATCATGTAAATCTGGACTTGCGGACATAGCTCCGAGCTAATAGGAGGTCGCGGCCTCGTTGTGATGCAAGGTTAGTCTGTGAGAACAAAATGCTCGCAGCGATAAACCTCCGTGTCCCTCTGCGGCAGCGAAACGACCTCCGTCGGCGACACTCTGCGTGGCGACCCGGCAAAGCTCCTCCCGTCAGCGCAGGCCTCCTCTCGACAATGGCCGGGCCGCTAGCCTAGCTTAGCCCCTGCTAGCTAGCTTAGCGCCTGCTAGCTAGCTTAGCCCCGGCTAGCTAGCTTAGCCCCTGCTAGCTAGCTTAGCTCCTGCTAGCTAGCTTAGCTCCTGCTAGCTAGCTTAGCCGAACTTGCTTCGTGCCCAATAAAACACTTCGACTGCGATGGAGAGTCCAGCTCACACACTCACAGCACGTCGTCCGACAACAGTTCACAGTCTGTTAGTGATAAAACACTGACGGACACACACAGTTCACTGTTAGCTGCTCGACGCCATTAACTCTCCGCTCCTTCTTCCTCGTCACTAACGCTCCGGCGAACCCGGAAGTGTAAAAACTCTTAAAGGTCATGAACTCTCACACGTAATAACAATTACTTCAACTTCTAACCCATGAAATTATAGAAATACTTTCTACATACATACATTTTGATATCTTAGTTCATCTCCAAATATTTCAAGCACATTTTAACTTCTTAACAGCTGGCGTCTTAATCTAACTTGTTCCCAGGAGAGAGAGAAAAAAAAAAATCTTTTTACATAACATTGGCCATTGCTAATGACATACACAGTAATTAATCCAGCATACTTTCATTAAATAAATCAATTCAAGCTAAAATACAAGTGTCTATAATTAGGCTATACTGAGCCTGATCTATTTATACCAGAGATTTTCTTAAAATGAAGTTAGTACCTTTTAAAAAAAGGTAAAACTCCCCCTGCTACCCTGATTTGCATTTGTATAGCTCACAGCATTTTCATTTACATGTTAAAGCCTCCCCTAGAATCAGGGGGAGGGGGGTCATGGGGGGACAACTGCCAAGCGAGGCCCACGTCAGTTTCCGACAATTCACGGCAGTTTTCGGTGTTGCCTGCAAATTGCCGCGTGCAGTCGCAAACCTGAAATTCCACGTCAATCTACAGTGCAGCATACTGACGAAAATCCCACTTTTCATGCAGAGAAAGATAAAGTGACGGGCAGCACTTGAAAGAAACCTGGAGTCACGTTAACAGTCTGAACTCACGTGTCTTCCTCTGAACTCGCCGCAGTGAGTCGTCACCTGGGCGACGCCCGGCGGCAGCGTCTGGGCCACGTAGCCCAGGTAGGTGGCGAGGGAGAGCAGAGCGAGCACGCTGATGCAGATGAGGAAGATGCAGCGTCTGGAGAGCACCAGGAGGGGGTTGATGTAGTGTCTGTGACGGGCGTACTGCAGCTCCTCCTCGCCCTCCTCCTGCACCAGGTAGCGGTACTCCGTCCTCTCCGGGACCTCGAACGCGTCCTCATTCATTTCACTCTGACACACAGGAAGAGAGAAAACTCAAGTTCAACATCTGATCTGATTTGAATGCAGGGAAATTAGTCAGCCTGGTGTGCTGGTAGATATTTTGTAAAAAGTCTTACTTCTTTTATGCATTCAACAAGTAATTTTGAATGAGTAAAGTTCCACAATAAACAGATTTTAGGGTCCAGTACAGGAAGAAGTGTATCAGCCTATAGCTCACATTTAAAGTAGAGGTGACCCTATCTCTGCACAAGCTCCTCCATAACTGCTCCTCAAAAGTTATTCCCAGGTCCTTCTCCCATTTAACCCTTGATCTATCCATATCTGGTATTGATGAGTCGACATAAGACCTGTATTCACCCTTGAGATAGTTCTAAATAATGGTTGGTTAGCATGACACAGGTGCTCGACTGGAGACATGAGAGGTAAATTCCAATCTCCTTTTTGATCCACTATCTAATAAAGTCACGTAACTGGAGATAACGAAGGAACAACAACCTGATCTGATTGATTCTAAACGGAGACACAGAAACTGGCTGAAAACACGTGATTGTTCTCAAGTCTGTTCATCAGAAGTCGCTCTGTGTGAATATTCTGTAGACGTACAAAGAGTGATCCCTACAACACTGTCACAACACCGATATCCACAATAATTAGGGATGTATACCGAGGACCGGTACTTTTTCGCACCGGCTCCTAATTGGATCGGTACCAGGGTACGATTAAGATTCGGGACAAACAGTACTCTTATCGGTACTTTTTTTTTTTTTAAACAACTTTTTTTTGATGATTTTTTTAATTGGTTTTTGACATGGATGGTCTCTGAACGTCTACCCGACCGTAATGACTACAAACTTAACAACAACCTCTGTGACTTGATGTTGCAGAAAAATGAAACCGGGTGCCGCTGCCATGGCGCTGCAGTCTTTAGCGTTAGCCAGGGTGCTAACTTTACTCACTTTATTGTTGCAATCAAACACACCGCACTCCTTTAGTATCATACTATGTGCGCGCTCCACGTGTTTGGTGTGGTTTTGCTCCGCTGTACGCCGTCTGGTAACCCCCACCGGTAGTACTGCAGTACGGCAGACAGCTGCCGTCGTGAGGCCGAGGAGTTTCCGCAATAATCTCATAATCGCTCCCGACCGCAGTTATAGGTATGTGTCATTAAAACAACAGGAAGTGTTCCCGACCGAAGGATCAGCAGAAGAGCTTGTGTTTGTCTCTTTTTTGAGATTTGTGTGCTGGTGTCAACATAGAGTGTTTTATTTTGAAAAGCAACCGGATGTTATATTGTTATTTTGGTACTTGACTTCCTGTCTGCTCGGTGCTAAATTCAGCTGAATTGCTGCGTCGTGCTCCAGCATCCACCAGATATAAAGTGGTTATCTGTTGCAGAGAATTGTAATAGCTTCTGTTCTGTTGAAGCTTTATTATTACCTTGTGGTCATAAAAAGAAGGTTGAATCTTTTAACATCTTTTAAAGTCTTCATTTTTTTTACACAAAATTACATGTTGTAGTATCGATAAGAGCATCGATAAGTATCGGTACCGATAAGGAGTATAGGTAACGGTATTGATAAAATCCTAACGATATACATCCCTAACAATAATATTGCAATATTTGATTTTACTATCCAGTCTTCACATTTCTGAAGCTTCAGGTGAGACTTCAAATGTTCTGTTAAATATTGTGTAACACTGTCAAATCATAATAATTATAATAATATCACAATATCCGAGTAAAAGTCATACATACAATTAGATGTATATGTGTAAAATACATGCATATCATTAACAAAAGTATTGCAGTTCAGTGAAACTCAAGTGAAAACACTTGTTTATTTCAGTGCTTCAGTCCAGACTCACTGTGTGCTGCTGCTGCTGCTCCGACACAAGTTAAGGATGTGAGCACTTCCTCCACCACTGGACACTGTTGTGTTCTCACTGTTGTGTTCACACTGCTGTGTTCTCACTGTTGTGTTCACAGAGTTGTGCTGTTGTGTAATTTTGGGCCAGGACACGCGCGCGCACATGCACGTTTCCCCCCCAAAAAAGGAAGCAGGAAAATCTGTGTGGAACAATCAGAGGAAACGATGAGAGGAGAGTCAGACTGCAGTAAAAGTGAATACACGTTTATTCTTTGCACACATGTTGTTGATATTATTATATACATTAGGCTTCGTGTTATAGAAGATAAACATCAGTCACACGCCCGACAGCGTCACTAACTGAAAAACTGCCCCAACAAACTCAACACACCAGACTCCGTTCATAAAACACTTATTTTTACTGCTTTAACGAGCGTTGAGCACCTTTCATGTTTTCAGCCTCAAACAAAAACTTCTCCTGCAGTTTTCTTTAAAAAAAACAAACCTTCGTCCAACTCGACGCGCAGAAACACTTCAGCCTGCTGCAGAACCACACACACACACACACACACACACACACACACACACACACACACACACAGAGTCAGATACTCACCATGTCATGTAAACACAACACATGGAAGAAGAAAGTGCCCAAACTTCAAGTTGACGCACTTCGTTTGCAGTCTGGGCGGAGCGCAGTGCGCATGTCCTCTGTTACAGTTAAAGGGACAGTACACTAATCTGTCAATGTTGGAGGAACTCGCTTTACTTCAGTTAAAGCATTAATACTTTACCATAAAAATGATCTCTTACAAGCCAAAGTTCTGCAGTGAAAATGTCACTTGAGTAAAATTATGTATTTATATAACTATATCCTATATACTATAGGATAATGTACTTAAAGTACTCAGAGTAAAAGTACACAGTGCAGTAAAATGTCCTCTGTAACTGTTCAAATGTTTTATCTGAACTCATAAGATGATTGTGACTCATACATTAATGTAAATGATCAACCAGATCAAGATCAATCAGACTCGGAACCACAACGTCACCAGACTCCCTTTACAAACTGCACAATTCTGAAAGTTGTTGAGTTTAGAGAAACTTTAAACACATTGTGAAACATCATTTACGACAGATTGTAACTCATTGTGTCCTTGTTGTAAATTCAGCATTAAATCTTTCAGCTGCAGTTGTTTGTCTCCTTGTAAAAAGTGTCAGTTTGTGGCAGCATGTCTGTACCAGCCTGTCTGCTTCTGTGTCTAAAGTGCTAAAGTCTTACCTGCCAACATTGATCAGCTGTTTGAACACACTGTTTACACTGATTTCACCATTTACACTCCATTTATGAAAGAAGAAACATGTTATTGATCTAAACATGTCACATGTTACAAAGACACTAAACAGGAACAATATAGGCTCCTTCTTTGTCCCCGTGGAGAAAGTCCCCAGACTCCCTTTAGAAAACACTCAATTTAGTGAGTTGTTGAGTTGGAGACACTTTATAAACTCTGTGAAACTCTGTCTCTGACCAATTCCTCATTATTCGTTCCTTCTTGTAAATTCAGCAGATGTTCTACATTAACTTCTCTCTCTCTTAATGTAGAAACACAGAGTCTGTTTGTCCCAGTGACCTGTATATTTTCATATAAATTGGGGAAGTGAGATCATAAGTGGTCACTCAAGATTCATATGTTCAGTCTAGATGTGATCAGGGAAGAAGATATATCGGCTCTGGTGTCGTTGCTGGTTTGGTTTGTAAATTACATTTGTAGACACTAAGAAAAAGAACAGACACTATCAGACTTTGAGAACACACAGAAGAACATCAACTTCTAATTTGACAGATTGTTTTTTTAATAAATCAACTCGCTGATCGGCTGATTAATAACGTCTTCAGTTGAAACTATATGAGTGACAACACAAACTCTGCTCCGTCTCTTTTCTAACAGCTTGAGGTGTTTTCAAGTCTCATTTAACGACGGAGCAGCGAAGCCTCACCTGGCTCATTGCTCAATTATCTACCTTTAGTCTGTTGTTTACCACAATCAATGAAAGCATCCATAATGAGCTCTGAGACCTTGGAAGTGGCTCTGTCACCGCCGGCCTTACAGAAACCACATTAGTTAAAGTCAATGCGGGTCGATGTGGAGGACGGCCGCTGCTCACAGTTAAATGTTTTCACTAATTGTTTGATCAGAACGATTGACTGAGAGTCCTGCAGGACTGAGTTTTAGCCCCGTCAGCCATTTTCCTCTTCAACCTGCATCGAATGAGAACAGAAGCAGCGATGTCTGTAAATATTTTAATCACAAAGGGAATTATTCTTCTGAGTTTAGCCGATAAGTCCTCAGAGAGAAGTCAGGTGCTGTTGAGTCAGGGAAAGTAATAAAGTGGTAATCAGGTGTTATTATGGTCCCCCTGCTTCTCTTGGCATCACCTGCCAAACTCTGCTTCTGATTGGCTTACCCTGCTATTCTCATCTGAACCAATCACACTCCCGATGTCCAAAGCTGTGTTCAGACTGTCGGACCAAATCTGTTAAATACAGACTGTATTCAGATTGATTTGATGAACAAAAAACCCCACAAGAAATGCAATTTTGCAAATCGAATCCAAACTACATTTTGAAGTGATTTCTACACGTGTTCAAACACTCGTATCGGATTTCAAATCGACCTAGGTGTCGCACAAAGTCCGAACCAGAGAGACAGAAGTGCATTAAAGCTACGACTGGAGCAGTTTAGAAGAAAACAGTTCTGGAGTCTCACTGAAAAAAACTTGGTGAGCGACTGTGTTGTAGAGCGAAATGATCGATCTTTCTTCCTTGCTGGAAAGCCGCGTCATCAGTGTATGCAGTTACCGACACCTACATCGTTACCATAGCAACCTATGCAGATAAGTATTATGATGCCTGCATGGACCCCAAAAATATAAGCCGATCACCTCAGTCCAAAAAGACACGACATTCTCCTTACAGCTGTGGGTGGGTGTGTGCTTTGTGCTAACATTAGCCGCTGTTGCTGCCGCGGCGCTGTTCTTCAGCTCAGGGGTTGTGTGCTTTGTGCTACTGAGTTAGCGGCAATTAGCATCCCTAACCATATTCAGCTAGGATACCTCATGTCTCCCTCGCATGTCAGAAAACATCGAACATTATCATAATGAACATAAACAACCATTTTATTAGAACTCACCGCTGTCAAGCTAGCATGTTAGCATTCGGGAAATGTTGACTGCACTTTCTCTGCCATTCTTTGTGTGACAAACTTGCTAATAGCTTTAGCAATGCATCCTCCAGAACACAGGCAGGTTGGCAGGTTCGTAGGTCGACAACGATGTCATCTGTCGTTTAATCGTTTAAAACGCGTTGAATTAGATGATATGATTGGCTTGTTAGAGTCCGGCGACATCCACCAATACTGTATGTTTTTCTTTTATTTGTCAGAGCATTTAATGTATTAATTGATGTCAAATATTGAGATAGTTTCTATAAATATGACAAACAATGCTTCAGGTATAATTTACCAACCATAGCTTTAATTCCCCTTTGACAGAAACCGACAGATTTTGTTGATGGTTCAGTTTTTTTTCCGTCTTATTGTTTAACATTTAATTCAAGCTGTGTGATGAGAATAAAGTTGGTAGAATAAAGTGCAGCAGCCGGTGGTGTGTGGAACAGGTTGTTAAGGGAAACGTATTGTTTGAAAATATGAACAATAAAAGAATAAATCCAGCCTCAATGTGACGTGTCCACATTTGTTTTTCTAAATATGTTTTTCGCCTGGTTGCGAGGAGCCTCACGGAGCGGCTGTCGTGACTACACAATCACGCAGTCGTGTTTTTAAAATTTCCTCCATTCCTCTTAAAACGTCCATTTAGCAGCAGCACCACTTCCCTCAACAGAGTGATGAGACGGGATTGGTGTGGAAGAGAAAAGAAAAGGGATGATTGGTTTCAGTTTCACCCAGCTGGATAATATTAACACAGATTCACAATCTTGTTTACTCTCCGGGTAGAAACATTCATCTACAGCAGCCAGCCAGGAGGCCAGAATTACACTGTGACTTATGAACGGCAGGCGTGTGTGTGTGTGTGTGTGTGTGTGTGTGTGGATGATTGCAGGTTGCCTCCACATAAATGCGGCGCAGTCAGACCTCGTTCTGGTTTTTCGGTCTAAATTTATGGAGTCATCTTAAAAAACATCACAAGCTTGTTTCTTTTCCAAATATTTTCCTTCACGCTTTGAAAGTAATTTGAGGAGAAATTGGAAGCAGAATTCATCGGAACCAAATATAACTGAACCGATGTTAAACTGTAATCAGGCAAAAAATACTTTTAAATATCTGTTTTGCTGCAAGAGAGGATGGCGTGGTGGTTCTCCAGGCTGAAGGAGACGTGGAGGGAAGTTTTCTGTCATGTTTACATTCCTCTTCCCTTATTTAATCTTTCGGACCCGCCATCATGATGACGCTCCGGTCTCCTTATTAAGGGGTCTGACTGGACCAGCACGCCTCTTCCTCAGAGATCTGCGTGCGATTGGACGCTGCAGCTGATCGTATTGATCTGATTCACCATCACAACAGTTTTTATAAACATTTACTCCAGAGCTTTACTTATTCTTTGACTCCACAACATTTACACAACATCATCTGTGGATAAATGTACAGATGTAGTTAAAACCTGAAATAATCGTATAACATGAGACTCATTGTTTTACAGTAAATGAAGCTGCTTGATGAGCAACATCTGCTTCATCTCTATTCATGGCTGTAGCCAGATATGAGATTGTATTTCTGCTGGCACTCTGTGACTCTACAGATCAAAAAGACTAAAGGAAAATACAAAAACTACGGAGCCACAGCGATAACAAGCAAGAACACAGACGGGACATGTGGAATAATGCAGGACCAGAGAACAGTCACAAGAAGACACATGCGTTTGTAATCTACAAAATAAAACTAGAGATGAGGAAACTAATTTATCAGGCGCACAAAACTGATGTCAAAGAAACACGAAACTGCTGTCAAAGAACCAGCAGAGTTCACGTCGCCTGCGTCTCGGCCACTCAAACACACCACAAACACGACCTCTCCGTACCAGCAGGTGGCGACAGTCTGTCATCGTTCATCATTCGAAAAGTGGAAACTAGAAGACTCAAGATCGCAGATACAACAGCAACAACACTCCCATGTTTATCTGATTGACGGGTGGATCTGGGGGATGTCAGTTTGTGTGTGACACCAGAGATGAGCCCTAAAAAAAGATGTTAAAAAGGAACTTTTCAGAAACAGAACTTGCAAACCTCTGATGCAAACCGCTGCAATCACTCTCGAATCCAACAAACAAAGCGAGACACGTCGACGCGCCGACAACAAAGTCTCTCTATTTTTAGTTCTCTGCTCTGTTGTGAGGCTGAAAGCTAAAATACCGCCGATCTTTCAGATTCATTAAGTTGATTTTTAAGGACCAAAACTCTCTTATCGGCGGCTTCAAATGGATGTGAGACGGGACACCGTGCCGGCTGGGAGGACAACAAAGAGGAAGACGGCTTGTTAATAAGTGACAGCAACAGGATCCGAGCTCTGTGATCTGCCACTGTTGTTCAAAAATGGAAATATTTGCACAGTCATTCTCAATTATTCAGAGTTTCTCTTTAGAAACAATGGACGGAGACGAGTGCCGGACTGCAGTCTTCTGCTGCAACACCAGGAAATATTTTCTTCATATCGGACGTGTCCGCAGCACGTCTGCTTCACGGAGAGGTGAAGACGGGTGGAGGTCGGGCGGGTTGGTGTTGATGTTGCAGCTGTTAGAGGTGAAACTAATGACTCTGTATTCTGCAGGTATCTGTTGTGATCCTCACATTTATTATCTTGAATGCACAATATGTTCCTCCTGTCACGAGGGGTCCCTCTACCAAACAAGAAGATGTTTTGGAGTGTTGTTTGGCGACAGCGCTGCTCGGAGCCGGACAGCTCTGGAGGAATAAACACCCATCAGATTCTTACACATCGCCTCTTTAATGTTCGACACTACGTCGTCAGTTATTTACTGAATATATTTTGTGTTTCCTGAATCTGAAATGTGACTAGTTTGCAACAAATCTGTATTAAAGATTTGAGTTTGTCAGAACTGAATGTATTCACAACATGCAAGGTGACAAACTGCTAACAGGAAAACAGTGGAAGGGACATTTTTCAGTAGAAATCGAGCGCTTCAGACAACAAGGCTGCAGAACGGCCGACTGCAGTTTGAGTCACAGCACTGGATATTTTTAAGGACACCTGGAGAAGTCGGATCATCTTCATCCGTGATCGTGGCGACCAAGACAGGTATCCTTAATCCAAACCATGATGTTTTCTAACTCCTGAACCGAAGCAGAGCAGCAGCACAGCGTTATGACAGGAAGAGAAATAAACAGACAAGTTTCAACAGACACAAACTTTCAGGTTGAACTCGTTTGTGGTTTGGCAGAAGTGTACTTCGCTAACTTTTATTCTGGAGATTAGGTTGTAAATACTGTATTTTTCCCTTCAGCTTCAGTTACTAGTTACATTACAAATTAAGGTTTTTGCACACAAACAATATGAAGAGTTCATAAAAATGTGATGATGTTTTTTTTTGTTCAAGTTCAGATAAAGTGTTGGATTAGTTGATTTATGGAGTCGAGGTCCGCAGCTTCTCAGATTTTCTTCTTTTCCTTTGAATGATTTGATGGTTCTGGAGTTTGGACTAAACAACTCTGATTCTTTCTATCAATCAATGGATTAAAGGTGATTCTGCAGAAAGAGAGCTGATTGGTGAGTTTAGTCCCAGGTCATAAAGTACCGATGCTTTGGGTCGGTGTTCGGCCTGATATGAAAGTATCTGAGAGCGTTTGATTAACTATAAATGTGCCGTTTACTGATGACGATTATCACAAAGTGTCAGGACTTTTGGCTGAAGATCTCTGATGTTCGTTTCGTCTCCTGAGAACTTGACGATGGTAAAAACAGTGACGTGTCTGAAACCTCTTCTTATATTGACATTTTCTTTGGTGGCATTTTGTTTTTTTAATCCTCGTGTTCAGAAGTAATAAAAGGATTGTAATCCCCACAGAGTGTATAATGATTAAAGCCATTATACCGCCACAGACTGAGCGCTGGCTGCACTTTGATGGACACTTTATATAAATAACATTAAATAATGTCGTCCCTCCTCTTTGTTGCTGCTCCCAGCTGGTTTCCTTCATGTTGGCCTAAAACAAACCTGTCGCCGGGCTAAACACCGGGGACGCGTTGGCATTTGCTCTGCGGGCTGAAAAATGATGCTTTTTTATCATTTGGAGCAGAAACGTGTTTGCTGGAGGCTCTGTTTAGCATTCGAACACCACAGGGCACCGAGGGTTTGTTCCAAAACAAAGTCCAGGACAGAAAGTGAGTTCAGAGCGCCAGAAATCAGCAACCAGCAAGGTCATCGCCGCGATGCAGCCGCTGCCTCGGAGAAATACTACAGTCGGTGTGCTGCAGGATCATAAAAACTCTCTTATCTTTACGGTCGACATCTAGATGCTAACAGAGAGTGTGTCTCTGCGGGGGGGCTCAGTGTGTGTGTGTGTGTGTGTGTGTGTGTGTGTCACAGCTGCTGCTCTGTTTTCTGCAGCCAGCTGATCGCTAAAAGACACAAAACTACAAAGTGTGTTGTTGGCCCGAGGGTGCACAGCAGCGCTGCTGTCACCCAGAAGTCAGACTCAGTGAAGCAGCATCAGAACAGAGTCAGCAGGACGACGGCGACATCAGCACGCGTTAAAGACTCTCTGTTGTCTCGTGTCTTCACTCCAAACACACATTCACAACTTTTTAGACCTTCAGAGTTACTTTGTGTGTTCGTTTGTGTTTCTCTCGTTATGTCACTTCTGTTCCTTCTGCTTCAAGTTTCCACTGAGGACGAAAAGTTAAACGCCCGCTCTGCCCAGCAGACCAGTGCTGTCAAATATATCCTGAATACTTGAAATGGTTTTATTGCTTCACACACATAATGTTATATTTATCTTTTGATGAACATCTAGAATGTGACGGCCTTCACGTTGTATCCCTGTGTGGATCATTTTTCAAGTTATTGCATCAAAGGTCAAACACGAACCAACAACAGTGAGCAAAACATGAAACATAAAGCGGCTCTCACACTGCACGGCTCTGTTTCTGACTCATTTAATGCACCAAGGTAGTTTTTCTGTAGATAACAAGTAGTCGACCATCATAACATGACCGCGTGAGCGCATGAGAAACCTAGGATCAATATTTTGCATCACTGACAGACATCATGCAAGGCAAAGTTATTGCAAAGATACAAACATGATTGTGCATCCTGCATCGCTGAAATATAAATCATTAGCAACTCTTTTCTCATTATGTGGATAAAACAGTCACAGCAGAGCTTCGCTGTACGTTGCAAACATCGTGGTTTGGCTTAAAATAACCTTGTTACTTCTGCACCTTCAGTCATGATCGTACCCACATCATGCACGTTTTAGCTAAAATGCTGCTGACTTGCAGTTTCGCTCTGAACCTGGATGGAGATCCATCCCGACCCCCTCTATACGAGGTCTTTGTCACTCGTAGTATCACCAGGGTCTCTACACATGAACGAGCATTGAGAACATTGAGTACATACATTCACAAAAAAAGCCTCGGTTGCATTTTGGCGAGAGTTTCTCCTTAATCTTACTTCCTCCTTTGCTGCCATGATAATAACTCTGACCACTAGAGGTCGCCACATAACAAGAAATCTGGGCAGTAATTAGCTGCTTTCACAGCTGACCTGTATGCTCATTAATGTTATGAGGACCCGCTGGTTGCACTACAGCGGTGAAATGTATAAAAGCTGCATCAGAGAGTCGATAATTTCCACCAACACAAAGCAGTAACTGTACATTTTTCCAGAGAATGTGCCTCCTCAGCCTCTCTGCGTGTGGACCTCCTCACTCAGGCCTCTCTGACTTTATTACAGAAGATAAAGAAGACATCAGAGCTTCTAAAGTGGTTTAAGCGAGGAGCAGGAGACAGATTTATCCCTCAGAAGAAAACAATAAAGGCCTATCTCCCTGCAGCAGCGGACAGCGGCTGGCACATTTGGTCAATTACAGCAGAAGAAGAAGTGGAGAGCGATGCAGCAACGCCGACAGGAGCCGGGATGTTTGTGTCCGTCCACACGGTCCAGCAGAGACGAGGAGAGACGAGGGACGTGAACTGTCTCATGTGTGTCTCTGTAGTGGAAAGAAGAAACACACTGTGAGTGTTTTTACCTTCAAATCCCCGGGTGGAGACAGACGGAGGTGATGGTGCCGCGCTTTCATTCAGTCAGTTTGGTCGGCGCAGGACGCCACCTGAGAGTAAAGCTGGTCGTCCAATAGGAGAGAGTGTTTGTCTGACAGGCGGGTGTCATAAGAGGATTTAATGTGGAGACGGGACGACTGTAATCCTCACGTTACTGTCGAGAGAAACTGTTTATAGAAAACAATTTCAGCCTTAATCTTTCTAAATCTTCTGCCGCAGATTAAACTACAGAGGGATTTGGAGGTGATCGACCCGTCTGTGTGTCATCTGGTTCCTACAGACAGACTGAAGACACAATGCTGCAGCGTTACGACTGATTCATAATGATGCGTCAGTTATTTTACACTCTCACAGAAACGTCAAAGATCATTTCGTTCTTCAGCGATGCATCGATCGGTTTGATAGTTGCACCCTCACCGGCTCTCACCTGTGTCGGTGTTGGCCAGCAGATGGCAGCAGCAGCTCTGTGGGGTCAGTGTGGAGCTGTAATCTGTACATGAGCAGGTTACAGCAGGTTAGAATAACAGAGTGTAGGGATGATGTGTTTTTGAGGGCTTACCCAGAAATTAGCATCGCTCCGGCTCCATTGACAAAAAAGCTTGGGGGATTTTTTCAGTTGGATTTTGAATTATTGCACTTCATAAAATTGTGGCGAACGAGTTTATGACACGTTATGTTCGGCGTGATAATCGTCACAGATGAACAACGCTTTTATGATTTTTGAAGCCCAAACACCAGAAGTAAAACGCTGACGCTATAAACCAGCTACATCGCCATCACGTGACCTCGGTGTCACCGCCATGATTAGCGTCCTGCTAGCTTCATGTTAGCAGCCACCTTTTTTAAGACACGTAAACACTATTTAATTCAAACGTGGAGTATTTACCGATGTATTTTCTGTATCTTGCATTAACCACAGACCTTAGAGAGAGCAGCCCTTAAAGTCCTTCTAGACAAGTCAGGCCACTCGGCGGCCATCTTGGCGACGCCTCGAAAAGCCCAAAGAGACCAGACCCCTATCTAAATGAATGGAGCCATGGTCAAAACCACCCTTTAACGTGATAGCAGGACGGAAAAACATACAGACATGCTCGCCAGTGAAATAAGATACAAATAAAAACCAAAAAAATAACGACTTTACCGTATAAATGATGTTTAAAACGCTCTTTTCCTCCAGGGAGAACTCCACTGCGCATGCACGCGAATTACGACACCGACGTCCATCGTACGGCTGAATCTGTGCCGGCTGCTGTGCTCTGGCTCTACTCTGCCTGACCACTCATGTATGGACCAGATAATGTCTAATACATCATTTCTTATCATTCACTCTATAAATTAGATAAAGATCTGAAAGCAGTAAATGTTTTACAACAGTCGAACGTCTCTGATGGTCTCTGTCGTAAAAACTACTTGTGCGCATGCGCTGGTGAAACAACATGATTGGGCTATAAGTTTCCCGGTTCGGCTGTGACAACGCAGGTGATTGGCTGTTGGTGAAAGGGGCGGGATATGCGCCATCTTTGGCGTCGCAGATTTCCCCATTCAAAATGATCAGAGTGGCCAGTCTCTACAATAATAGAACGTCTCTGCTTAAACCCAGATCAGTTAGCATGTTAGCATGCTAGCACATCTGGTTCCCTTGTTTCAAAGTCTGTGAGTGTGTTTTGAAATAAGGTGTGTTGTTCCACAGGCTGAAGATGCAAAATCCATCATTAACGTCCCACAGTTTAATTCTGAAGCTCTTCATGTGTTAAAAACAGTTAGCGGTTGCTAACGAGTGTCTGAATGAGACTACAGAGGTTGTCGTGGACGTTAAACGTCCTCACAGCGAACACGGAGACTCATCTACTCACTAGTCCGTCTTTACAGCCACTTTAGTTACACACTGTTCTAACTGGACAGATCTGTGACGGATTACAACAGTCTCTAACTGTAGATTCAGTCTTCATATTTACCTTCAGGTTGTGACGCAGAGTAACTCAGTGAGGTCACAGACTGACTCACTCTGGGATCAGGACTGTTTCCTTCAGCTCAGACTTTCTGACTGATGTGAGTCTTGGATTGGAGCTGCATGTGAAACAGATCTGCACAGTTCAGACAGAAGCTCAGCGGGTCGCGGTGCGTTCAGGTTCCTCTCAGCGGTCTGGATGCTGATCTGATTGTTTTGGCTGTGAATGTGACGCCTGTTCGGCTCCCTGCTGCCGCGACGCTGCTCTGCTCCATTGTTGTGTGGATCAGCGCCCAGACTCTATTTAGCACATCTCATTTAGTACATGAGCTGTTTTACAGCACTATTAGATGGAATAATGGTTTTGAACCAGCTGTTTGAATAAGTCATGTAATGTTCACGTCACACAGCAGCACACAAACAAAGACAGGACGAGAGTCTGAGCTGCACAGAGAGACTTTCATCATCTCAACTAACGTTTGTGACACCAAAAAGATTAATGACATATATCCTCTGTAACTTTGTGAGAATGTTTGAAGCTTTATTGTCATTATAAGACGAGTAATAATGATGTAATAAAGAAGAACTCAACACATTTCTGTTTTAACTCCCATCCAGCTGCAGTGAGACATCTTCTGTGCAAACAAAAAGCTTATTAATGAATCATTTGAATGAATAAAACAAATTTATTTCACTTACAAACATCAAGAAACTTTTCTTTTCCTATTTTCCTACGCATCCATAAATAAATATGTGTTACTTTAAACTGTAATCCTTCATTAGTTCTCACTTTGCAGGTTTCAAAGACAAACAATCCTCTCAACGAAGAAAGTCTTTTGTTCATAACACGAGTGTTTTTAATGGTTTGAATAACAATATCTAGAAATTTAAAGGAGCCTGTAAAAAATAACAGACAGATAATTGTCTGCAATTTAAATAATTCATGCTAACAAGCTTTATTTATTAACAGCTCTGTTCTGAAGTCTAATGATCTGCTCTGTTTGTGTTTTATATGCTTTTTACCATCAAAATCCATGTTAGTGACAGCTTCTCTTTCAGATTCAGAATCAATACATTGAAAAATCTATATTTTGAGATGTAAAAATGAGCAATCTTACAAATCTGAGCTTTAATGACGTGATGAAGACGCTGAGTTTAAGAACATCTGGTGCAGCCGGCTCCAGATGTTGTTGTGAAGCAGAATTTGGTGTTGAAACTGAATTATTTTTAGCGTTTTTCTCAGCGGTCAGCTCGTCGATGACTCGTGTACTTCAGCTCCATGAAACACTCCGAGCGACGTCGTGAAGATCGCTGTGTGTGACGCTGTCGTCAGGATCTGACCTGGAGTCTGTGTTCACGGCTGCAGGTTGTGATGACGTCACCGTCTGAATGTCCTGCAGTCAGCCGATGAAAGTCGTCCTGGACAAACAGCAGGACGCTGCACTTTCCTCTCGTCTTCTGTCCCTTCCAATTTCTGTTCTGCTGTCTCCTCTCTTTTTTTTTCCATTTGCTCTTCTATCACTTCATCTGGCTGTGCGCAGTGCTCTGCTCTCCCAGAGGGGTTGA
This sequence comes from Diplodus puntazzo, assembly GCA_963678695.2. NCBI lineage: Eukaryota > Metazoa > Chordata > Actinopteri > Spariformes > Sparidae > Diplodus > Diplodus puntazzo. Next base: position 1,469,663 of record OZ023155.1, on the reverse strand, counting down.
GTGGGCAGATTTTCTCATCTCCATCTTTCTCCTCCCTCTGGAGGAGGCAGAGAGGCAGGAGGAGAATGAAGCAGACTAAATCTAAAATGCGGAAAAAGGTTTTTGATGTGCGGTACAGACGTTAAAGGAAACTATCCGCCTATTTTCCAGCGTTGTACATCGATGTCATGTTGAGATGACTGCAGGTGGAGAGCAGCGGCCTGTAACCAGCCGGGTGATAGAATGAGAGTGTGAAGATCTGATTTAGCATCTCATTCCTGAGTCGTGATGGACAGTTTAGGAAACAAATAATCTATAAAAGAAGCGTATTCCTCCGTGTCAAAACCTCGTTACCCAGAGTGCAACAGGATTGCGGACAGCTGAATCAAGGATTCGTGTGATGCTAATGTGTCCTGCAGCAGAGACGAGGAGCAGCTACAGACGTCTGGACGAAGACTCAAGTGACGTCACTCGAGGACTTTTATCAGACTAACACCTGGTCGCCTCTGCAAGCAGTCGTACGACCTGTTTCACCCGAATATACGCTGTGTTTTCCCACAGAGTGTTGTTTGGATTGTTTGGACTGCTAACTCCAGTTTCCAGCCACTTTAGAAATGATGCATAGTAAAGAACAGTTGCTAACTCCAGCAGTGGAGCTCTACGGCCCCGAGGAACGAGTAATAATAATAAAGAAGGTGATAAATGACTGTTCCTGGAACAGATCTGTGCTGGACTCAGCGTCCTGCTGAAGGACGTTTCAGCGGTTTAAAACCGTGATCCTGCGGGACAATCTTCCTGCTGCCGCCTCATTCTGCTTCCATATGCTTCTCACACACAGGCATCATATCTCCGAACAAATCTCTCTCCTCAGCCACCAGATGCGTGAATGTCTGCGGTCCTCGCGAATCCTCTCCCCCTCTCCTCTGCAGTCTGCCAGCAGATTCCCGGTGACGCCGGCGTCCCTCGGGGCTCCGCTGATTGGCAGGGATTTTAATTGCGACCACCTCTTTGTGAATAATAGATGCTCGTCTCACTAAGTGGAGCGATTAAATATTAAGAGGCTGAGAACATGCCACGCAAGTCTATTTTTGAACAGTACATGACCAGGAAACAAACCGGAGCAGGAACGGAAATCAAAGGTTGTCCTCGGTGTTCCAGCGGGGGGCTGCTGTTGTCTGCGCTCGGCTCCGGCTGTCAGGTTCACGCTCGTCTCCGCTCCAGAAATCCCTGCTGGAACACTCTCTCCTGTCTTTATCTTGGCAGAGTCCTCGCCCATCTCCCCTTCTCTGCCTGACAAAATCAAACTCACTTTAAGGCTGCTCCATCAGGTGAAGCTGCCAAAAAACAAACCAAAAGACTCCAAAATACACCGAGGTGATAAAAGCAGCTTTGACCACGTCTGACGTGTGTCATTGATTTATTCCAGAGTCGTATCTGCAGTGAGGTTGACATCAGACCTCAACATGTTCGACTGCTGCAGCTGCAGAATAATTCAGTTTTAATTTAACATAACAAACCTACCTCACGTCCGCCCGGTAACACCTGACCGCCATGATGTGCAAGACGAGTCTGAGGTGACGGTGCCACCGTCTCCATGGTTCTGATTACCTGCTCAGTAATGTTAGTGTAGTTAGCAAGACAACTGAAGAGCAGCAGGCAGACGTCACGTCACCGTATGATGTCACTATGTCCTCATTATACGGCTTTTTCTTGAAATATCACTTTTATATATTTTTTTTAGCAAAAATGCTAATCAAAAAGCACCAGGTTTATATAACGGACCTTTCTTTAATTAATGGCGTACTATCAGATTTCAATATATACAACATTAATGAGATAATAATACAAACTTTACAACACAATAAACATACAAATTAAACAATCAATAGACAAAAAAACTATAAAAATAAAGAAAGGAATATATAAACAAAATAATTAGACAGCAGGAATTAAATATTAATTTAAATCTGATACTTACAAGTCGTACTTTTGTTTCTAACGCTGGAACAAACGTCGGGATGTTTGATTTGTTCAGAGCTGTTTGTAGTCTGTGTGTTGCGGCTCTGGTTCTGGTTCTGGTCTGTTGGGTCTTTCCTCCGATGACGGGTTTGTCTCGTCTTGTAGGCCCGTTCAGGCCGGGCTCATTATCTGCGTATGACACAATAATGAAATGAATCAATTATTCAAATTCACTGATGTTGTGTAACAATGATCCCACGAAGACAGAATCTGAACACACATGAGGTTGTAAAGCCGTTAACGTGTCCCTGGGTGATGGTGTGTGGTCATATGCATGGATGCACAAGTGTGTGTGTGTTCCTGAGTGTGTGTGTGTCCCTGTGTGTGTGTGTTTGTAAACCATTTCAAGGGTAATGAAAGTGAGGAGATTGTTCTCAGCTCTCACACACCTGGTACAGGACAGAAATAGTGCTACAGCGACAACTACACTGAGTGCATGTGACAGCCGCATTCAAACAAGCTCCGTGTGTGTGTGTGTGTGTGTGTGTGTGTGTGTGTGTGTGTGTTGTGGACTGTGGTGAGGTGGTGTATGTAGGCCACTGTAGCTCTGCCTCGTGCACCGCAGACTCAGCGGACTCTGGAGGTTTCAGTTTGTGTTGTCAGAGTTTGTAATTATATTTTCCTCACCGCTCGTTGTTTTTTTCTCTTTCTGCTCCTCCTTCACATTCATTACAGCCACGTTGTGTCAGGTGGTCTGACTTGTGTTTCATCTTAATAAAAACTTGTAGAGAAGCCAGGAGCTCGGCAGAACCTGTTAGCTGATGGAAGAAAGGAAAAAAACAAAGATAAGTCTGCGCCGTGTTTTGCATGCGTAATGAGTCCTGTTGCATGAGAAGCATTGATATTTGGGAAGAATAATGTTAACCCATTTACATTTTCTCCTGCAAATGCAGAGAGGGGAACATTTCTTACTCCTTGTGGGAGGGTGATTCTTACAAAAATAACTCACAGTGCCTCCAGAAGTCAAAGTGAAACATTAGTATGCTGCAGACGGAGCCCGAGACCTTTGTGGTATTCACACAGACGTCCCATTAGAGCAGAACCTGCAGCGCAGAGAAGAAGAAAGACGCTGCTGGAGCCAAACGACTCGAGTCCGGCAGACCTGGAACACTTAGTGTCGTGTTGATGGAGATGAAAAGGGGAAATCATAAAGTCGTTCAATAACCTGAGGGACGAGAGGCCCTCTGCTGCCTCGCTCTGCCTTTCTGTAGATTTAAAGCTGGAAATTATAGCGAGAGTTATGCAGATAAACTGCAAACATGAATTTTAATCTTTCATCATTCTCCTTTTTTCCTCAGCATTAAATGAGGCATCAGTACCAAACGCCCACGCATCAGATTACAGAGTAACAAGAGTTTCATTTGAGCTGTTCCAGTCTGGACGAGTGTTGCTTCGTTACTGCAGCGACTAAAATATGCAGGAACACATTTTCACCACCTGATGTTCACTTGTTCTTTGTAAAGTTCTGATTTTCTCTCGACCGTGAACTTCTTTAATTTAGAAAACAGTCATTCTGAACTAAACTCACGTCCTTATCTTTGGTAATGTTATTTCAAAACTAAACAAAAATCTGTTCAACCAGCTGTGGAGGAGAGAGTCGGTGCAGATCCAGACCTTCTGGTGGAATAAACACCCGGAGTCTCATCAGGTTCTGTTCTGATCCGACAGGAGCGGAACTCAGAGACGACTTTCTCTTCATTCCAGCCTGACGGCAGCAGTGATCCGGAGCTGACCTCCACTGTCAGGTGGTTCTGTTCTGTTCTGTTCTGCTGACTGCAGCTGGAGGGGAAATGGACTTTACTTCATGAATGTAACGTTTCAGAGTGGAGACAAAGAACCAGAACCAGAACCAGAACCAGAGTCTCTGCCGAGTGCTGAGTTCACTCAGAGCTTCACCTGAATTCAAAAACAATAAAGGAATCTGGCTGTTTGCTCAGCTGGTGGTGAAGACGTCATTAAACAGCCGACATCACTGATGTGACATTTTAAAGTTTTCTTCTCGTTTTGTTTTGTCTCGTTCTCCGACATCTTCCTCTCTCCGACTCTCCTGGAAGCTCCAACAACAGACGACCAGATGAAACTCGGCGCTGAGTAAACTTGTAGATTTCTCTGGTTTGTTGGAAACATTTGGGACGATGTAAGAACACAATCCTCCTGCGTATGAACAGTGTAGTCGCCACTTTAATGAGGACTTCTTATATTTTATATCTTTAAGCTTCATGTTGATGCAACAGGTGGCGTTGATGTGTGATCACCTGAGTCTCTCTGAGCTGCTGATGTCAGTGAAACCAGAACAGACTGTCGGGTCCTCTCTCCTCTTCCAGAACTTTCTATCAAACCCGACCCTAAAGCATCTTTAACATGAATGTGCAGCAGCCTCGGCGGCGCTCGCTGGGCGGGCGCTGCTGTAAACTGACAGGTGAAGGATGAAGGCCGCCGACAGCTCCTCCAGGTCTCGTTCTCCAGAGCAGATTTTAATCAACAGCAGCTGTAAAGGTTATGCTTTCCATGCTGAATGTGTTTGACGGGGTTTTGAATAATTATGTCTCCCACATGGCTGTAGTCGGTGGAATAATGGGCTGATAAATCACAAACAAGCTATTTCACACGTTCGGCCTCCTGACACGGGCTGTTTTCTGAATTTTGGCTGGCGGCGCGATTTCTCTCCACCAACACAGGAAACTGATGCGAGGATGTCTTTTCTGACACGACTGTGAACATGTGGGGAAAACTTTGTGGAAACAGAAGAGCTGCCTCACACAGCCTACAGCTGTGAAGCTCCAGGGCTTCTGGGAAATGGAGTCTGGCAGCTAAAAACAAACAAACTATACGAACAATGAAATTAGCAAATCAGCAAAAATATAAAAGCAAACTCTGCAGACTTTGTTTGAAATCTAAAAATGTGTTGTGTGTCCATCCATCCACCTGACAGGTGTGACATCAACATGCTGATCCATCAGTGTGATATTATAGTGAGATGAACACTGTGGATGTTTCTACAGTCAGCACACCGACTGCACGCTTCAGGGCATCATCCGGGTCGCACCTGCTCACTAATCATGCTGCTCCATCAGCATCGGGTTACACCACACCTGTCAGGTGGATGGATCCTCTTCACAAAGTGCTCACTAATCAATTTCTGCTCAAAATGAGAGAGAAATTATGATTTTGTGTGCATGAAAACAGCCTTAAATCTTTCACACTTGTTTTGCTTATTTTTTGTTCCGTGTATGTTGAGTTTTGTTGGGTTCTGCTGGCAGTGAGGCTCATTCTCTCGATAACTTCTGGACCTTCATCTCCTCCTCAGGATGAACTCTAACATTTCATCTGCTCCATCATCACGTCACTACTTTGTTTTATGACTGAAAACCTGCAGAGCTAATGACGTACCCATCCGCCTCACAGCTGTACACCATGTTTTATTATTATTATCTTTAAGTGTTGTGGTGGCTTTGTGGAGTCATGAACACTTTTATTATCTTGTCTAATATCAGTTATGTTTCAGCGAAGCTTTTGTCCATATGGATGTCAAACGAAGCGACACATGCAGATGAAGGAACCTGAAGCTGAATGTTAGCATGTTGATGTTAGCATGCTGACGTTAGCGTTGAGCTCGGAGCACCACCAGAACCTCTAACATGGCTGCAGACTCTTCGTTGTGAACTGGACCGGGTCGTTGCAGCCCGGCGACGCCCGCTGAGCTACACAGATTTTAAAAGGCGCCTGACAGCGCGGCAGGGGAATCATGATTTCTAGGAAGTGAAGTCTGAGGACATCACAGCGCTCAGTAACAAAGACAAAGTCGAGACGAAGCGCCTCTCAAAGTGTTTTTGAGAGATTCAAATGTTCTTTGTCTCTAATTGAATAAAAGTGTTTTCCTAACAAACCAAATAATCAAATTAACGCTGGGTAGTCGTCTCTGAGAGCCACACGTCTGTCCTCCGGCTCGGGAAAGCTTTCTGAGGGTACTTTAGGAGCAGCTCTCGCTGGTCTCTGCTTGCTCTCTAATTCAGTAATTATGTTGAGAGATCACAGGGCTGCTTCATTATGAAGCCTCTGCAGAGCAGCGAAGAAATGGAAAAGGACTGCAGCACTTTTAGATTAAAATTTCTGTTCCCCATCTATTATTCTAAAAGGATATCTCGCCATTATCTCACTGAGCACATCGCCACATGTCTCGGAATAAAATGTTATCATTTAAATGTTCCTAATGTGAGTTTTTTAATTATCATTGGCCCGAAGCATAAAGACGAAATATAACAGCACATTACTTTTGTCAAAATGTGTGTAATCACTGTTTTTATTGACATAATTAAATTTTATATAGCATTGGAAACCACTTATATGGTTTCTCATTTGAATATTTTACTTGCTGGCAATTATTTAACACAAATAAAACATTCCTGCTTCATGTATTAAAGGTTTGTGTGTCTGTCGGATTGTTTTAGAGTCCGTCTGCCTCCCCGGAGCCCAGAACAATCATTCATACAGCTTTAAAAATTGAGAAGAAAGTTTAAATTTAACCATAAACCTCGATGTCTAACACGTAGTGCTCAAAGTGTTCCTCCTCAGACTGAGCTGATCGACACTGTTCTCTGTGTTTGATGCCCACGTTAAAGACAGGTCGTCTCTTCACAGCTCCCACTGCAGCGCTGAGAGCCCAGGGGAGCTGCAAAACGTCCTCCTGTGAAAATCAAAAAGCATGAATGTTAATATAATTGCTTAACGTTTAACCCCTCTGCTGTAGCGCATCAACAGCGTGGAGCTTGTATTTCATTTCTTTGCTGCTCCAGAGGAAGGAGAAGCGGAGAGAGCTCCCCGAGGAGCCTGGATGTAAGCGGGTGATTTACTCTGATCCCCGAGGATTCAATCCATTAATCGATGAAATGGCGAAGGCTGTGAGACGCAGTAAGGACCCTCTGAAGGGAGTCATCAGTCACCAGCTGAGCGCTGTGAAGCATGTTTAAGGACGTGAGGGGGGCTTCAATGTTTGATTGTCCTTTTCTTGTAGTTTTGTCAATCATTTCTTTTTTCATTATAACAATAACCCGACAAAAAAGATGACTGCGTGTGAAGATTAAACAACAAGTTTATCTGCTCCAACGTTAGCTGCGACCGTTAGCATGTCAGGCTAAAAGCTCACTAATGACCGAGCCTTGCTGTGGTCGGGTCAGGTTGAAGAAAACATCGTGTTTAAAATACCTGATTCTCACACGGATGGAAATCTTTTCAACGTTTTTTTGGCTGCAAACATTTTCACAGCAGACGTTCTGACTTGTTAAAGCAGGAAAAGCGCAGGTGGAATTTCTAACACTAACAATGGCCGCATTCCATTCAGGTGAGCTGGTTCTGGTTTCGTGCAAGCACCCTTGTTGAAATGCCTGACTGGGTCACTTGATAGAATCGAGCCATGGTGAACGTTACTGGTCAGGCCTGAGCTTCTGCCAACATTTGATCCTGGTAACTGGGCCGACTCGTCTTCATCTGACTGAAATCAGAATAAAAAGATTCAACAAGAATTGGAGTGGAGACCTTGGAGGGCATATCATTAGCAACACAGGGATTTAACAAACAGCTAATTAACCAGAATTAGCCTTTAAGGGAGGAAGTGAAGCCCTCTCAGTCTGTGTGGTTTCGCTCCCTGGTCCTCTGCGACTCCTCCTGACATCCAGGCAGCTTCCAGCAGACGTGAGAAGGTGAAACGAGGCGAGCGACGTCTCTCGTCCGGGCCACTGGTTCATTATCTCGATGCCTTTTTAAAAAGTTGCACTCACAGCCTCTTCCAGCGACAGCGTCAGGACCTGGTACGACATCTCTTCCTGACTCCTGCAGTAAGAATATTGGCAGTTTGTTGGAGGATCGCGCTGCTGAGGGCGGCTCGGGTGAAGTTAGTGAGGGGTGAGATGCTCCTCTTAAACATTTTGTCTCCTCGCTGCACCTTCAGGAGGGAGAGATGAGCAGTAAGTCTTCCTGTGGAGGTGAGGAGGTGAGACTTCTGATTTATCCTGACACTCTGTCATCCCGCTGCTCTCTTGTCAGGTTTGCCATCTCTGAACTGCCGAGCTGTATTTCAGGTGAGGGACTTTTCTTTTTTTTCTAACAGAGTTGCCAGCGGCTCACTGCTCCGGACTAATGAGCCATCTGGGCCTGGCGATGTACTTTGGCACCAAAGTCACACATGTCCTCGCAGGGATGACTCTCGCCTGCATGGCCTCAAACCCAGGAAAATGCATGCTGGGTGCAACGGGGTTAATAAAGCATACATGTGGACTCTCTGCAGTGCAGGCTGGTAATAAATGAAGAGAACAGAGATGTGCTGCATAGAAACAGGAGCGGCCTGTAAATACCTGCTGTGGAAGTTCATCCTGACCTGAGAGCGGACGCACCATCATGTCGACGCCTTTAACAAACCAAACAACCAGTAAATAACCTCATGAACAGCTCAGAGCTGCTGAATCAGAGCCGACATGTTGTTGTCTCCGTTCACCTGAGCGTGGCTTCGTATTATTCTCCTTATTTCTCACACCTTAAACTAATTATATTGCCTGCGGAGAACCCAGTTACAGCTGCTATTCAGATGTGATGTGTATCTGACACGTGATCAGATCTGCCTGAAGGTCGTCTATTAGTGTGAACACAATCCATACAACGTGCTGGCATCAACACACAACATGACACTGATGGATGGATGTTCTACAGCTTATATAACATAGAAGTTGTTGCATATTTAGAGAGAAAAGGTTGAAAGAGACTGACGCCTGACGGATACTGACGGATTATACGTTCATTCAGTGACATGTAAACAACAAAAGATCATTTGTCAGCTGTGTGGCGGAACAGTAATCAATATCTACAGTAATAAATATGTGTGTGATGAGTTTCATGACAAACTAAAAAACACATCTGCCTTTATTTATTTTTAATCCGTCAACGTTCCACTCACAAACCCTGCACGCTGAATCGTTTAATTATGCTACTTGTTGTAAAATTTCACAATTTAAAACCAAATAGGTTCGTTGGGCAGCGATGATGATTTTGTGGTTCCTCCAGGAGAGTTTCACCTGCTGTAGAAGTATCCTGATCACGCCTGATCATGTCAGTCAGTCCAGTTGATCCAGTGCTGGCTGAACTGGAAACACACAACAAAGAGAAGATGAATCCTGAGAACCAGCTGATCCTGACCAGCAGCTGTCAGACTGTCAAACCAGAATCCTTCCCCTGAACCCAACCACAGGAACGCCTGTCGTTGGTACGCTCATGTTGTTTTAGGAACGGCGATATGTGACGCTGGCAATCAACCTTTTCAGTTGTTAAGTATGAGGATGTGTTGCTCTGTAGAATTACAGTCTGGACACGTTTGCAGGTCCGCTCCTCCCTGAGACACCACATACTTCAGGAGGATTTCAGGAAACAATTTCAGTTTTTGAGTGAAGTTTTCCAAACGTGCAAACACACATGATTATTATTTGCTCTTCTCTCTGTATTCGACTATTTCAGGCTTTTTAAATGTCCACTGAAGCATTCAGACTGCATCTGAAGATATGAATCTGCGTGCTGTCTGTACACACTGAGGCTGTATCAGGTGTGTGGACTCGTGCTGGATCCCTCCTCACTCTCTCTGTGTGTTTACCTAATAGAGCAGTGTATTACACCGGTTCATTCATGCAAACAACACGACCCTGCTGCGGTTTCTAACCTGATCATTAGCATAGTAATCTCAGTGGAAGTTGTTCTCAGCTCATATCTGGTGGGCGGCTGGCTCAGCCTCCCATTAGCTCCTGGAAATAGACCCATTTTTTTTCTCTACCTGCGCTCACGCTGCTCTGTATGTAGATGTACGCTGCCGGCTGCAGCTGCTGGATAATGTGCTCCGAGCTTTTCTTACACTTTGCCTCCACTCACCGTTTATGAGGTGGGTGACTGTGTGTGTGTGTGTGTGTGTGTGTGTGTGTGTGTGTGTGTGTGTGTGTGTGTGTGCTGCGTGATGAGATATATAAAGTGATGAAGTGTTTGTCATCGTGCTGCACACGCTCAGTGCAGGCGAATATCTGAACAGCAGCAGCAGAGACATGAAGGGGAATAACCTCAACATCCAATCCAATCATTGATTGGATCAATGTCAGCATCCATCACATGTTTATTACTTCACAGAGTTCCAGTTCAGTGTGTTTGTTCTCCTCAAAACTGCGAAGCTAAAACTGAAGAACTTTGTGTTGATCATCAATAATTACACTGAAACATCAGGGTACAGTTTGGGATCAGGTCTCAGTCATTAGAAGGTTTTGAAGGTTTATTTAATAAAGTTATGTGAATAAAATTTTCAATTCACAACACTGCCACCACACTGACGCTGTACACAAGCAGGCAGTGTGGTTGGCTTGATTTGTTCAATTATTTGTTTTCTTTTATATCTAATATTATTATAATATTCCCTGAACAGTCTGATTCCTTATTTGTGGACACGTACTTGGCCAATAAATCTGATTCTGACAACAGAGAAAACAACAATCTGTCAAAACAAACCGTCTGCTCTGCGACCTGACGGCGTGACAGCTTGGACAGCACCGCGTCATCAGTGTGTTTGTCTACTGTAACTTTCAGTTTCGTGTCTTCTCTCAGCCCTCTAACAGATTCTGCATGAACAGACACACAGATCATTTTCAGTTGCTGGTGTTAAAACAAACCTGATGTCCAGTGACACCAACTGCAGGTTCACACTTCAGTGTCAGTGTTCACAGACAGGAAATACATAATGGAGTCATTTCATGAAGCAGCAGATTTCTAGTTCACCCTCTTGAACCCCCAACAGGGACATTTTATTAAAGCCACATAATTGCAGGATGTGGTGGAGAGCTGGGGATGTTGGGGATCGTCCACGAGGAAGAGCGGCTTTAATATGAACTGTGCCACAGCGGCACGGCTGATTCGCGGGCTCTAAATCACACGGCTGAGAGGTCGCCGTGCGCTGAATACCAGATAAAATCACTGTGAACTTCAAAGAATGACATTTAGCTGCAGCAGCGCCACGTGTGTCCTTGGCGAACAGAACCGGCTGACTGATGTGTGCTTGTATCAGTCGGCTGCATGGATAATGCAGCAGATTCTTCCTCGAGCTCTTCTGTGTCTGAAAGCTGCTTCTGAATCACTAAATCAATATGTGACAGCAGTTACAATCACTGGAATACTTAAGTATGTTTTCAAGGCAGGCTGGTGTACGTGGAGGCATAAAAACACATCATGACTTCAGACTCGTGTGACTTGAATTTAAATATGTAATCTTTTAATTTTCACTCAGTTTTTTTTTTTTTGGAGAAAACATAATTTTCTGTACAGAGAAGCCCCTTCAGATACAAAACCCACAAAATATAAAACAGTCACATATGAACAGTTTTCTTCACCCACAGTCCTTTCTATATGTAGACTGCTGCAGTTCTCAACAAACAAAAATATTTTTAAATGTGCGTCTCAGCCAGTTGTCTCCGGTGAGCGATGGCCACTGAGACAATGGCTGGAAAATCACAGAAGTTTAGACCAGACTACTCACAAGTCCTGCGTCATCTGTGTTCGTCCTCATGTGAGACAAAATACAACCTAAAAATAATAAAATATAGAATTGCTCCACAGTGCAATCAAACATTTACCAGAGTGTCTTTAAGTCCATCATCCAGCGAGTGTCCCGACATTCACACATCCCGTCAGAAAAGTCGGTTCAACGACTCTTCACTGATTTGATCGACAGATTCACTTCATCAGTTTGTCAGAGCAGAATCTCAGCCGTGTACGAGCAGATAACGACTGATCTCCTGATTGATGCTGATCATGTGAACTGAACTCATCATGAGCAGTGACGCCCTCTGAGGCTGAACACACACAGGAAGGAGCGCCGCCTGAACACACTCAAACATTTACAGAACAGCAAGGAGACGGCAAAGTACCGCCCACAATGTCTGATTGACAGGTGATCTGTGTGCAGTGAAGAAATGACACAACAATCAGCTCTCAGCAACAATGATGGAAACACAACAAGTAAGAAATGAAACACAGAATTTAACCCACTGACCCTGAAATGACTTCAGTCTATCTGAGTCTACAGAACTCAGCAGAAGCTCCTTTATCAACATGAAGTCCAGCATAGAGCGGCTGAGTGAATGTGGTCTGGACTCTGTGGAGGAGAGTCATGGTGTCAGAGACGCTGTAGAAGGACAGAATACCTGCACTGTGATCCAGGTACACTCCAACTCTGGAGGACAGAGGACCTGAGACGGGAGTGCAGACTTTGTTGTGATAGAAGTTGCAATGGCTTGTGGAACAATATAACATCCAAGATTTGTCATTGCGTCCAAATAAACTTTCCTGTGAGCACCCTGCTCTGCTGATACTCTTGCATGTGACTGCTACAGAAACTGCTCCTCCTCTCCACTCCACCTCCCAGTAACAACGTCCAGTCAGACTCTCTCTACTCAGGACCTGAAGCCAACGAGTGAATCTGTCTGGATGACGAGAATAAGACTGTGGTTGATTCACTTTTGTTGCTTTTCTGTTCCCCTCAGATAATAACAGCCATTTGTGTGCTGTGTTTGGATCCAGTGTGATTTCACATGAATATCTTAAGAAGTCAGTTCTGGTCTTGGGTTCTGGTTGTGGCAGTAAAACATCCACTTCAGTCTCTGTCAGTGAGACGTTTGTCTGTTTCTGTCTCAGGATGTCCTGTAGTTTGTCTCTGAGCTCTGACACAGCTGCTGTCACATCCTCAAAGTACTTCTGAGGACGGATGTTGATGCTGGATGAGTGTGTAGACTCACTGAGTGCTGACAGTGAGGGGTAGTTGTGTAGAAACTGGTTGTGATCCTCTGTGTGTGAGAGCTTCTTCAGCTCAGCGTCTTTGCTCTTCAGCTCAGTGATCTCCTGCTCCAGCTTCTCCTGAAGCTCTTTGACTCGACTCACTTCAGTTTCCTGCTGGGATCTGACCTGCTGCTTCACATCAGAGCGTCTTTTCTCCATGAGACGGATCAGCTGGGTGAAGATCTTCTCACTGTGCTCCACTGCTTTATCAGCAGAGCCATTGATGGCCTCCACCTCCTGTTGAAGCAGCTTCACATCTTCCTCTCTGTCCTGGATTCTCTGCTGGATGTTGTGTCGACTCCCCTCCAGCTCTCTCTGCCTCTCAGTCCTCTCTGCTGCAGCTGACACTGTGTCGTGGCCTTTGTGTTCGTCCATGGAGCAGAGATAACAGATACACTGCTGATCAGTACGGCAGAAAATCTTCATCACCTCATTGTGAAGAGAGCAGATGTTCTCCTGGAGCTACTCTGACGGCTCCACCAGCTTGTGTTTTTCATAGGCAGGAGATTCAAAGTGAGGCTGGAGGTGTTTCTCACAGAAAGAGACCAGACAGAACAAACAGGACTTAATTGCTCTCAGTTTCCTCCCAGTGCAGACATCACAGGCCACATCTTCAGGTCCAGCATAGCAGAGATCAGCAGGAGCAGCTTGGAGTCCAGTCTTCTTCAGCTCCTCCACTAAAGCTGCTAACATGGTGTTTTTCAGCAGCTCAGGCCTCGGTGTGAAGCTCTTCCTGCACTGAGGGCAGCTGTAGATCCTCCTCTCATCCTCTGTGTCCCAGTGGTCTTTAATACAGTTCTTGCAGTAGCTGTGTCCACAGGGAGTAGCCACCGGATCCTTCAGTAGATCCAAACAGATCGGACAAGAAATATTTTCTTCATCCAGCTGAACTCCTTTCTGCGCCATTTCACCTCTCAGTACATCAACTGTATGAATGTTTGTGCAGTGAACGAGTTCTGTCAGCTCAGTTTCACTCATCCACAAAACTGAAGGGGAGGGAACAAGGAAATACACTGACAGAGTGGAGCTGCTGTGTGAGAGGAGGAGGAGGACTAAGAGGGAGTGGTTATCACGTTTTGCTTCATTCCAGGACGAGGAGCAGCTCTCTGGATCTGAACTCTGTTTCCTGATTTACTGCATTTTTCTTGTTGTAAATGTTCGAGTGTGTCTGTAGGCAAGTTCTCATCCAAATGTATTTTGAATTTCAACCAAACTATGAGAAAATCATACAAAGAAAATAAGCTTGTTTTCATCCACTACAAGGTAACAGGAGCTGGCACAGATTCCTGAGGGCACAAGGTGAAGTAATTAAAGGAGCAATTTGTAGTTTTGGTGAAGAAATGTTAATGAGCAGTGTTTTCTGCCTAAACAAACTAAATAATCAAACTCTTTTTGTTTTCATGACAGAATAAACTGAATAAACAAACTGACTTTAAAGGACAACACAGTTTATACTGTTTGATTTTGGTTATATGTGGTGGACCCCACCATCTTTCTAGCTTCAAGTGTTCTAGGACATTATTTTCCTCTCGGAACAGCTGGATTATTCACTCAATGAAAAGTTAAATATTCCTGAGTTCAGATATAAATTTGTTGGGCTGAATTTGTTGTGTCCATCAACCTTTTCTAAAGAAATTATTTAAAATGCTCAATGCTCAGCTTGTGTGTTACTCACAATCAAATCTCAGTGTCAGTTCTAGTTGTTTAAAGTTGTTGTTAAAGCATTTTTTTTAAAAATATTTATAAGAAGTATGAACAAATATATCTCCTCCTTGAACCGGCACCTTATCGTGGTGAAGGGGTTTGAGTACCTGAATGATCCTAAGGGCTATGTTGTCCGGGGCTTAATGCCCCTGGTAGGGTCTCCCAAGGCAAACAGGTCCTAGGTGACAGGTCAGACTAAGATCGGTTCAAAAGCCCCTAATGACAGATATAAAATCAAGGAAGTTTATGTCGCCCGGATTGGCGTCACCAGGGCCCCACCCTGGAGCCAGGCCTGGGGTTGGGGCTCGCAGGTGAGCACCTGGTGGCCGGGTCTTTGCCTACGGGACCCGGCCGGGCCCAGCCCGAACGAGCGACGTGGGCCCGCCCTCCAGTGAGCTCACCACTCGCAGGAGGGTTCAGAAGGGGCTGGTGCGGTGTGATTTGGGTGGCAGTCATGGGCGGGGACCCCGGCGACCCAATCCCCGGACGGTGACTCTTGCCATGGGGACATGGAATGTCACCTCGCTGGGGGGGAAAGAGCCTTAGCTGGTTTGGGAGGTTGAGCGGTACCAGCTAGAGATAGTCGGGCTCAAATCAAATCAAATCAAATCAATTTTATTTATATAGCCCAAAATCACAATCACATTGCCTCAGTGGGCTTTACAATCTGTACGGTGAACAACATCCTCTGTCCTTAGACCCTTGATTCGAGTGAGGAAAAACTTCACATGTTGATGGAAAAAAAAACCTTTTAACAGGGTAAAAAAAACAATGGAAGAAACCTCAGGAAGAGCCACAGAGGAGGATCCCTCTTCCAGGACGGACAGATATGCAATAGATGTTGCGTGTACAGAAAAGAGCAACAAATCACAGTTTACAAGTTACATCAACAGAAAGTCTGATACAAGTTATATGTAAATTGAGTGGATCCAGGAGATGACCGAGCAGGACGAGGCATGACCAAGTGGTGCCCAAGCCAGATGACCTCCTATCCACCATGGTGACCTGAGAGAGGGCAGGCCACACAAGATCATTAGTAATAGACAGAGAGAGGCATCAAGATTTACAGAAATATAGATATGAGGAGGTGTTGAAGCAGAGGAGCAGGGATCCAGCAGGCTCACCTCCATGCACAGTCTGGGCTCTGGAACCTAACTCCTTGAGGTAGCTGGACTCTCTTCCATTCTGGAGTTGCCCGCGGTGAGAGGCGGTGAGCTGGTGTGGGCTTGCTTATAGCTCCTCAACTCAGCCGCCATGTGTTGGAGTTTACCCCAGTGAACGAGAGGGTCGCTTCCCTGCGCCTTCGGGTTGGGGATAGGTCTCTCACTGTTGTCTCTGCTTATGGGTCGAACAGCAGTGCAGAGTACCCGGCCTTCTTGGATTCCCTGGGAGGGGTACTGGAGAGTGCTCCAACCGGGGACTCGGTCGTTCTACTGGGGGACTTCAATGCTCACGTGGGCAGCGACAGTGTTACCTGGAGGGGCGTGATTGGGAGGAACGGCCTCCCCGATCTGAACCTGAGTGGTATTTTGTTACTGGACTTCTGTGGTAGTCACAGCTTGTCCATAACAAACACCATGTTCAAGCAAAAGGGTGTCCATATGTGCACGTGGCACCAGGACACCCTAGGCCGGAGGTCAATGATCGACTTTGTGGCCTTGTCATCTGACCTCCGGCCGTATGTCTTGGACACTCGGGTGAAGAGAGGGGCTGAGCTGTCAACTGATCACCACCTGGTGGTGAGTCGGATCCGCTGGTAGGGGAGGAAGCTGGACAGACCTGGCAGACCCAAACGTATTGTGAAGGTCTGCTGGGAACGTCTGGCGGAACCCTCTGTCAGGGAGGTCTTTAACTCCCACCTCCGGGAGAGCTTTGACCAGATCCCGAGGGAGGCTGGGGACATTGAGTCCAAATGGACCATGTTCTCCACTTCCATTGTTGACCCGGCTGCCCGGAGCTGTGGCCGTAAGGTCTCCGGTGCCTGTCATGGTGGCAATACCGGACCCGGTGGTGGATTCCGGAAGTAAGGGATGCTGTCAAGGTGAAGAAGGAGTCCTATCGGGCCTGGTTGTGCCGGGGGACTCCTGAGGCAGCTGACGGGTACCGGCAGGCCAAGCGTGCTACAGCACGGGCAGTCGTGGAAGCAAAAACTCGGGTCTGGAAAAAGTTCGGGGAGGCCATGGAGGAGGACTACCAGTCGGCCTCGAGGAAATTCTGGCAAACCATCTGGCGCCTCAGGAGGGGGAAGAAGTCCTCCACCAACACTGTTTACAGTGGAGGTGGGGAGCTGTTGACCTCGACTGGCGACATTGTCGGGCGGTGGAAGGAATACTTCGAGGATCTCCTCAATCCTACTGACACGCCTTCCATAGAGGAAGCAGAGGCTGGGGACTCAGAGGTGGATTCGTTCATCACCCAAGCCGAAGTCACTGAGGTAGTTGGGAAGCTCATTGGTGGCAAAGCACCCGGGGTGGATGAGATTCGCCCTGAGTACCTCGAGTCTCTGGATGTTGTGGAGCTGTCTTGGTTGACACGTCTCTGCAGCATCGCGTGGCAGTCAGGGACAGTGCCTTTGGACATGCAGACCGGGGTGGTGGTCCCCCTATTCAAAAAGGGGGACCACCACCTCAAAACATACAGCAGTCAGACACATTCACACAAGGCAAGGTGGGTGAGGTGTCTTGCCCAAGGACACAACGACCATAGCGCAATTGGCGGGGTTGGGATTGAACCACCTACCCTCCGATCATAGGCCGACCCGCTGTACCACCTGAGCCACGGTCGCCCCTCATTCCTTCATTCACCTACCTCAACCATCTTCCCCTTCATCCACCTACCTCTACCCGTTCCTCTTCATCTACCCACCTCGACTCCCTCCCTTTCATCGACCTACCTCGAACCTCTACCCCTTCATCAACCTAATCCGACCTCCTTCCCCTTCATCTACCTACCTCGACCCCCTTCTCTACATTCATCAAGCCTTCTGTCAATTCAAATGAAATTACCTTCAAGCTAAACGATGGCGTTTTTGCTAGTGAAAACTTAATGAATACACACCGTACATGCTTCAAAACTAGTTTTACTCCTGCTTTCTGCTGTAATGTAACTTCAAATTCAAGCTAACATGCGCATTTAATTAGTCACACTCGTTGTTGTTGCCCGATGAAACGAGAAGCACAAACTACAAAACAGAGATATGTTGTTTCAACCACAGAGAGTCTTCAGGTAAAAGTGAAGTCATGAAGTCAGATGAGTCGTCTGATATGAGACATTTTCAGATAGATAACAGACTGATGTGTCCACGTCTCTAATCTGACCGTCTTCATGTGATTGGACGGACCAGATGTGGGGGGTCAAACTGGGACTTGGGACATCTGTACTGGACTCATCAAAGTTTAAGGACACGAACATGTTGACAGCCTTTATATTTACTTGTAAAGTGTAATGATGATGTCATATTTTGAGACATACAATCTGTGAGTATTGTCCTGGGCCCGTATTCACAAAGACTTTTATCTTAACGTTAGGAGTACTCCTAAATCGGACTAAAAGTTTTTATCTAGGAGTTGTTTCTTAAAAGTAATTCACAAAGCCGCTGAGACCTACTTTTACTTTTGAAAACAGTGAACGCCTAAACTAGGAGTAACTCTCTGTTGCTATGGATGACGTCATTTTATAAGGACGCACTTAGAAGCGGTGACAATGGTGATTGGTTGTTGAGTGACAGGACAGCCCACTGAAAAGTCATTCAGGCTACGTAATGCAAGACGTGAAAATAAGGAAGTTGCCCACAAGCCCATGACAAGATAAAGAATAAAGAAATGCATTTATAAGGAGAATTAAGTGCCCCCCCCCCCAAAAAAAGCAAAAACGATTCGACGAAAATTACAAATTTGAAGATTGTGTGAAACGTGAATTGTCAATAAAAGCGGCATTTGCTCGAAAAGCTCGGGAATCGTGTGTTGATCCGGGCCATTTCACAACAATGTCCAGTATATTGTAACATGAGTCAAAGACAATTTGTGTATTAATGGAATGCGATTGACATTTCGCACAGGATTAGTATAACCTGGGGACCTCCAGTAATTTGTAATAATTGCGGAGGTTGTCTGTGATCTTAATCCCTTATGAATCTGCCATGTCTGTAATTTGTAAAGTAAAAATTCCACCGCAAATTACCCTATTTCACCACACACGGAGATCATTTGATAATGTTAGTCCCGTGCGAATCTGCTTCTCTGTGATTTGGGTTCGTTTTTTGTTTTTCTTAATGTTTTTTGTGTTTTCCACCTTTTTTCTGCCTTTTTCCCGGTCGAGAAATACGGAGGCTGGGTTGGGAATTATTATAAATGAATGTTTTGACAGCATTTTGGGTGCAAATTGAGGAGGCTCATCAGAAGAGCGAAATCTCTAAAGATGATTAGATGGATTACATGCATGGCAGCATGTGGTAAGGAACACTTTTCCATCTTTCAACAGGCTCACCAGTTATTATATTAATTATTATTATTATTATCTAACCGTTGTGCTGCTCCAGTAAGGGCTCCGGTGCAATCGACCCAGGGGATAATGTCAGTAAATTAAAGTTAAAAAACAGACTTCGCTTATCCTGTGCGAATGCGCCGCACGAATCACAGATGTGGTGGGATGATTTCTGAATCACTTGAGGTCCCCAGGTAATACTAGTCCTGTGTGAAGAGCTGCATTTTCCCTGTAGCCAAATACCGGAGTGTTGCCAAACATTTTAACTCCGGCGTTATTGGACTGTTTCGGTTGGTTGGAGACGTTATTGCGTCCCTCACCAACTCAACCACAACTTCAGTTCCTTCACGGTCCATCCGATATCGTTTTAATAATTCCCTGTCATTTAGCGTCTCCAACACATTCGGCTGTGACCAGGTCTTAGCGAGTTAGGAGTCCTCTGGACTACTTGTAAGGTCTCCCAGACTTAGGTGCTACTTTTAGGCCTAAAATGTTTTGTGAATAACTCTTATTTTCAAAAATTAGGAGTCCTAAAGTTACGACTGACACGCCCATTAATTTTAGGAGTTGGTCCTAAATTCGCCTGTTAGGAGCTACTTTTAGCCTTAAGATTCTTTGTGAATACGGGCCCTGGTGTTTATGTGTCATTTCATCCAATCAGGAGACGTTTCATTTGAAATAAATACAGATTTGTGTTCATGTCTTCACCTTTTAAAGAAGAAGACCATCTGTGGTTGAATTAATCAGATCAGTCAGATCCACTTCAAATAAAGACAGTCGAGCTCTTGATGTGTTTTTATTTCCTTTATTTTATTTCTGAAGTTACTCGACACTCAAGTCGTTCTCTTCAATAAGTACTTTCACACTCTGATATAAGTAGTTATTCTGATCACGACCTTTAAGTCATTACACAATTTAGTGCGATCAACTCAACTTTTAAAATCAATTTAAAATAAATACACAAGTTTTATTCATTTCGTGTTAATTAAACTTTAAATTTGTAGTTTTCATTTTCAGACAGAATTAACACACTTTAAGATGAATCAGGGTTTTCACTCACAATAATGATGAAAAGCTAACAATGATAAAGGTTCATAACAAATTTATTACTCATTTCATCAGTTTGTCGGAGCAGAATCTCAGCTGTGTACGAGCAGATAACGACTGATCTCCTGATTGATGATGATCATGTGAACTGAACTCATCATGAGCAGTGACGGCCTCTGAGGCTGAACACACACAGGAAGGAGCGCCGCCTGAACACACTCAAACATTTACAGAACAAGGAGACGGCAAAGTACCGCCCACAATGTTTGATTGACAGGTGATCTGTGTGCAGTGAAGAAATGACACAACATTCAGCTCTCAGCAACAATGATGGAAACACAACAAGTAAGAAATGAAACACACAATTTAACCCACTGACCCTGAAATGACTTCAGTCTATCTGAGTCTACAGAACTCAGCAGAGGCTCCATCAAAAACATCAAGTCCAGCATAGAGAGGCTGAGTGAATGTGGTCTGGACTCTGTGGAGGAGAGTCATGGTGTCAGTGACGCTGTAGAAGGACAGAATACCTGCACTGTGATCCAGGTACACTCCAACTCTGGAGGACTGAGGACCTGAGACAGGAGTGGAGACACTGTTGTAATAAAAGTCATAACTGTCTGAGTCACAATCTAACGCCCAAGATTTGTCATTGCATCCAAACACACATTCCCGTGGCTTCCCTGCTCTCCTGATATTCTTGTATGCGACTGCTACATAAATTCTTCCTCCTCTCCCTCTCCGCTTCACCTCCCAGTAACAACGTCCAGTCAGACTCTTTCTACTCAGGACCTGAATCCAGTAAGTGAATCTATCTGGATGACGAGAATAAGACTGTGATTGATTAATGTATGTTGCTTTTCTGTTCCCCTCAGATAATAACAGACATTTGTGTGCTGTGTTTGGATCTAGTGTGATGTCACGTGAATATCCTAAGAAGTCAGTTCTGGTCTTGGGTTCTGGTTGTGGCAGTAAAACATCCACTTCAGTCTCTGTCAGTGAGACGTTTGTCTGTTTCTGTCTCAGGACGTCCTGTAGTTTGTCTCTGAGCTCTGACACAGCTGCTGTCACATCCTCAAAGTACTTGAGAGGACGGATGTTGATGCTGGATGAGTGTGTAGACTCACTGAGTGCTGACAGTGAGGGGTAGTTGTGTAGAAACTGGTTGTCATCCTCTGTGTGTGAGAGCTTCTTCAGCTCAGCGTCTTTCCTCTTCAGCTCAGTGATCTCCTGCTCCAGCTTCTCCTGAAGCTCTTTGACTCGACTCACTTCAGTTTCCTGCTGGGATCTGACCTGCTGCTTCACATCAGAGCGTCTTTTCTCCATGAGACGGATCAGCTGGGTGAAGATCTTCTCACTGTGCTCCACTGCTTTATCAGCAGAGCCATTGATGGCCTCCACCTCCTGTTGAAGCAGCTTCACATCTTCCTCTCTGTCCTGGATTCTCTGCTGGATGTTGTGTCGACTCCCCTCCAGCTCTCTCTGCCTCTCAGTCCTCTCTGCTGCAGCTGACACTGTGTCGTGGCCTTTATGTTCGTCCATGGAGCACAAAATACAGATGGTCTGCTGATCAGTACGGCAGTAAATCTTCATTACCTCATTGTGACGAGAGCAGATGTTCTCCTGGAGCTTCTCTGACGGCTCCACCAGCTTGTGTTTTTCATAGGCAGGAGATTCAAAGTGAGGCTGCAGGTGTTTCTCACAGAAAGAGATCAGACAGACCAGACAGGACTTAACTGCTCTCAGTTTCCTCCCAGTGCAGACATCACAGGACACATCTTCAGGTCCAGCATAGCAGAGATCAGCAGGAGCAGCTTGGAGTCCAGTCTTCTTCAGCTGCTCCACTAAAGCTGCTAACATGGTGTTTTTCAGCAGCTCAGGCCTCGGTGTGAAGCTCTTCCTGCACTGAGGGCAGCTGTGGATCCTCTTCTCATCCTCTGTGTCCCAGTGGTCTTTAATACAGTTCTTGCAGTAGCTGTGTCCACAGGGAGTAGTCACCGGATCCTTCAGTAGATCCAAACAGATCGGACAAGAGAAAGTCTCTCGGTCCAGCTGAACAGTTTTCTGCGCCATTTCACCTCTCAGTACATCGACTGTGTGAGTTTCACTTCCTGATAAAGGAAACTGGGTGGAGCTCTGATCTGAACAGAGTGTTTGTGCAGTGAACGAGGGAGGGAACAAGGAAATACACTGCCAGAGTGGAGCTGCTGTGTGAGAGGAGGAGGAGTAAGAGGGGGAAGGGGGAGCAGTTATTGACGTTTGCTTCATTCCAGGACGAGGAGCGACTCTGTGGATCTGAACTCTGTTTCTCATTTACTGCATGTTTCAAGTTGTAAATGTTCGAGTGCGTCTGCAGTCAAGTTTTCATCGAAATGTTTTTTGAATTTGAACCAAACTTTGAGAAAATCATCCAAAGAAAATAAGCTTGTTTTCATCCACTACCAGTTAAACAGCAGCTGGCACAGATTCCTGAGGGTACAAGATAACGTCATTAAAGGAGCAGTCTGCAGTTTGGGTGAAGAAATGTTAATGAGCAGAGAAAGATATTGATTGTCTTGTGCTGAATTTGTTGTGTCCATCAACCTTTCTAAAAAGATACTTCAATGTTCAGAAAAACACACTAATGAAAACTAAAAAAAAAGTATTTTTTCAAAATATTTAGAATAAGTATAAAAGATAAATAATAACACCCAGTCAACATATTGTCACATCTCTCACCTTTAGTAGAAACATTCAACCTTCATTCAATAGTTTCTCAGTAGAGCTGCAATGATCGACTGATTAGTTGTCAACAGTGAAATGAATCCACAATTATTTTCGTGATCAATTATCCAAATTGATTTAAGTGATTCCTAAAGAAGTCCAAATATCTCTGATTTCAGCTTGTTAAATGTGAATCTGTTCTGGTTTCTTTCCTCCTCTGTGACAGTAAACTGAATATTTTTGAGTTTTGGACAAAATTGAACATTTGAAGACAAAACACTGATCGACATTTTTCACCAATTTCTGACATTTTATGGACCAAATTGCTCAGTTAAAATGTGAACTTTTACCAGAGATAAACAATAATGCAGATGTGTCTTATTTTACATTAAACCTATATATTTTCTAATATACAAGATTAGAATAAAACAACTGTCTCTATATAACTGTATAATCGGGAATTAAAATGTCTGGTCAATCAGTCAGAAGTCATCAGAGCACCGGACTGACAAAGAGCAGTAAGTGTGTCTGTTGTGTTAAATTAAGTTATTATA
Organism: Diplodus puntazzo; assembly: GCA_963678695.2. NCBI lineage: Eukaryota > Metazoa > Chordata > Actinopteri > Spariformes > Sparidae > Diplodus > Diplodus puntazzo. The sequence continues at coordinate 1,446,333 of OZ023155.1, read as the reverse complement.
ACTACAGTTCAGGAACTAGACAACATCTCTCTCCCTCCATAATTTGCCACCTGAGCCATCTATCCAAAACTTACTGGGTCCCTTCAACGCAGCACCTGTGCCTTTCCAATCCAATGACCTGTGCAGACTTATATAGGTGGGCCTAACCATATTTCACTCATCTCAAGTTCTCACAATCCTCTTCCCCAGACCCGTTACCTCTCCTGTATCCTCCCCCACAGGGCCACTAAGCAGGTCAGCTTTCGACATCACCCTCTTGCACCAAGAAGACTGTCAAGAATTGGACCCAGACCATCCAAGCACAGGAACCCCTGACCCCCTTCCATTCACCCACCTACCTCGACCCCATTCCCCTTCATCCACCTACCTCGACCCCCTTTCCTTTATACACGTACACTGACCCACTTCCCCTTTATCCACCTACCTAGACCCCCTTCCATTCATCCACCTACCTCGACCCTATTCCCCTTCATCCACCTACCTCGACCCCCTTTCCCTTCATCCACCTACCTAGACCCCCTTCCCCTTCATCCACCTACACTAACCCCTTCCTTTTATCCACCTACCTCGACCCCCCTTCCTTTCATCCACCTACCTCGACCCTATTCCCCTTCATCCACCTACCTGTACCCCTCTTTCCTTCATCCAGTGACCTCGACCCCGTTTCCTTTCATCCACCTACCTCAACCTCCTTCCCCATCAACCACCTACCTCGACCCCCTTCCCTACTTCCCCCTTCCTTGACCTCCTTTCCTTTCATCTACCTACCTCGACCCCCTTCCCCTCCATCCACTTACCTCGACCCCTTCCGATTCATCCACCTACCTCGACCCCCTTCCTTTCATCCACCTACCTCGACCCATTCCCCTTCATCCACCTACCTCGACCCCCTTCCTTCATCCACCTACCTCGACCCCCTTCCCCTTCATCCACTTACCTCGACCCGCTTCCGATTCATCCACCGACCTCGACCCCCTTCCGATTCATCCACCTACCTCGACCCCCTTCCTTTCATCCACCTACCTCGACCCCCCTTCCTTTCATCCACCTACCTCGACCCCCTTCCCCTTCATCCACTTACCTCGACCCCCTTCCATTCATCCACCTACCTCGACCCCCTTTCCCTTCATCCACCTACCTAGACCCCCTTCCCCTTCATCCACCTACACTAACCCCTTCCTTTTATCCACCTACCTCGACCCCCTTCCCCTTCATCCACTTACCTCGACCCCCTTCCATTCATCCACCTACCTCGACCCTATTCCCCTTCATCCACCTACCTCGACCCCCTTCCCTTCATCCACCTACCTCGACCCCTTCCCTTCATCCACCTACCTCGACCCCCTTCCTTTCATCCACCTACCTCGACCCCCTTCCCCTTCATCCACCTACCCCGACCCCCCTTCCTTTCATCCACCTACCTCGACCCCCTTCCCCTTCATCCACTTACCTCGACCCCCTTCCGATTCATCCACCTACCTCGACCCCCCTTCCTTTCATCCACCTACCTCGACCCCCCTTCCTTTCATCCACCTACCTCGACCCCATTCCCCTTCATCCACTTACCTCGATCCCCTTCCGATTCATCCACCTACCTCGACCCCCTTCCCCTTCATCCACCTACCCCGACCCCCCTTCCTTTCATCCACCTACCTCGACCCCCTTCCCCTTTATCCACTTACCTCGACCCGCTTCCGATTCATCCACCGACCTCGACCCCCCTTCCTTTCATCCACCTACCTCGACCCCCCTTCCTTTCATCCACCTACCTCGACCCTATCCCCTTCATCCACTTACCTCGACCCCTTCCGATTCATCCACCTACCTCGACCCCCTTCCCTTTATCCACTTACCTCGACCCCCTTCCGATTCATCCACCTACCTCGACCCCCCTTCCTTTCATCCACCTACCTCGACCCTATTCCCCTTCATCCACTTACCTCGACCCCCTTCCGATTCATCCACCTACCTCGACCCCCCTTCCTTTCATCCACCTACCTCGACCCCCTTCCCCTTCATCCACTTACCTCGACCCGCTTCCGATTCATCCACCTACCTCGACCCCCTTCCCCTTTATCCACTTACCTCGACCCCCTTCCGATTCATCCACCTACCTCGACCCCCCTTCCTTTCATCCACCTACCTCGACCCTATTCCCCTTCATCCACCTACCTCAACCCCCTTCCGATTCATCCATCTACCCCGACCCCCCTTCCTTTCATCCACCTACCTCGAACCCCTTCCCCACCATCCACTTACCTCGACCCCCTTCCCCTTCATCCACCTACACTAACCCCTTCCTTTTATCCACCTACCTCGACCCCCTTCCCCTTCATCCACTTACCTCGACCCCCTTCTCCCTCATCCACCTACACTGACCCCCTTTTTTTCATCCACCTACCTCCACCCCATTCCCTTTCATTCACCTACCTCCACCCCCTTCCCATTCATCCACCTACACTGACCCACTTTCTTTCATCCACCTACCTCCACACCCTTCCCCTTCATTCACCTACCTCCACACCCTTCCCCTTCATTCACCTACCTCCACCCCCTTCCCCTTCATCCACCTACACTGATCCACTTTCTTTCATCCACCTATCTTGACCCCCTTCGCCTTCATTCACCTACCTCGACCCCCTTCCCCTTCATCCACTTACCTCCACCCCCTTCCCCTTCGTTCACCTACCTCCACCCCCTTCCCCTTCGTTCACCTACCTTTACGCTAAATGATGGTATTGTCTTGGTTAGTGAAAACGTATATGTTTAATAAATACACACCGCACATGATTCAAAACTACTATTACCCCTGCTTTCTGCTGCAATGTAAGTAAATATTCAAGCTAGCGTGTGCATTTATTTAGTCCCACTCGTTGGTGTAGCCTAATGAAGAGAAGCACAAACTACCAACACTGATGTGATGTTTCAACCACAGAGGGTCTTCAGGTAAAAGTGAAGTCATGAAGTCAGATGAGTCGTCTGATATGAGACATTTTCAGACAGATAACAGACTGATGTGTCCACGTCTCTAAATTGACTGTCTTCATGTGATTGGACGGACCAGATGTCGGGGGTCAAACTGGGACTTGTGACATCTGTACTGGACTCATCAAAGTTTAAGGACACGAACATGTTGACACTCTTTATATTTACTTGTGAAGTGTATTGATGATGTCATATTTTGAGACATACAATCTGTGAGTATTGTCCTGGTGTCATTTCATCCAATCAGGAGACGTTTCATTACAAATAAATACAGACGTGTGTTCATGTCTTCACCTTTTACCCAAAGAAGACCATCTATGGTTGAATTAATCAGATCAGTCAGATCCACTTCAAATAAAGACAGTCGAGAGCTTGATGTGTTCTTATTTATTTTATTTTATTTCTGAAATTTCTCAACACTCAAGTCGTTCTTTCAATAAGTACTTTCACACTCTGATTTAAGTAGTTATTCTGATTACAACCTTAAGTCGTTACACTATTTAGTGGAATCAACTTGTCTTTTCAAATCAATTAAATGTAAATATACAAGTTTTATTCATTTCATGTTGATTAAACTGTACATTTGTAGTTTTCATTCTCAGACAGATTTAATGTTCTAACTTGAAGTGTCTCCACTTGAAATGATGAGTAGGATGAATGTACTGTACAGTAGGGCTGCACGATTCTGGAAAAAATGTGAATCACGATTTTTTTGCTTAGAATTGAGATCACGATTCTCTGGCATGATTTTTTTTTCACAAAATGTTTATTGCACTGATGAACTTGAACAAAACAAAACAAACATTGTAGTATGGAAACGGAAGCATTGTTTGTTTTTTGTTTTGTTCAAGTTCTATCATTAGATGAGAAATTATTTGTACAAAAGTAAAAAAAAAAAAATTAATCTCCAAGATGAGAGAGCATCCTCTAACACCTCATGTTGTACAGTGTTTATTGGGGCTGTATCTTGGCTAGGTGATATGTGATAGCTGCTGTGATCGGCTTACTAAAACGGAGGCGTAATATTCCTCCTTTTCCAAAAGCCACCTGTGAGGTAGGCGTACACATGTGACGTGACGTGAAGCTCGAAGTTGGGCTGTGAACAGTGACAACGAATTTGTCTCCAAAATAAGAGCTTTACATTGCACCACATTGGATTTTAGAACTGGGTTCTTAGCAGGGGGCTTTTAATTTGAAAGTAGCGACCGTTCCTGGCTTGTTGCTACAAGCGGACACAACCAAACAGCTAGAGATCCAGGAGACGCTAGCATCTCCTGTGTAGCTAAGTGTAGCTTTTAGGAGACGCTAGCATCTCCTGGATCTCAGCGGCCGTCCGTTGCTCATCTTAATGTCCGCGGATGAAGTGATGGACTGGCTGCTGTGATCAGCTGTTTCTTGGTGAAAGAAACAGTGCAGGTCATCGACACCTCCGCCCACCTCACGCAGGGGCCCGCACATTGACGGCTCGGATTTAGATAGCAGGCGAACCAGAAATAAGTGTAGCTTCCGAGCTGACAAATCGGCGGACCAAAACAGACCCCAATTTGCCGGCCTCTGTCTAAAACTGCGGACCGAGCCGCCAAGCGGGCGGGCAGATTGGCGGCTTGCAGCCCTGTATAAAACGGCTTCTCACTCACTCCTTCCAAACACTCAACTGCAGGCGGGCTTCCTCCACTGAATAACGTGTTGTGATGACGCTTTACCGTAAGTTGAGGGAAGAGGCAGCAGCAGTGCTGCGTTTGGGGGCGCTTCAAAAAATCCGGGAGGAAAAGAGGAGCATTTGTTTGAGCTGCAGCTCGAGATATAAAATGCCTCAGAATCGCTGTGTGTTGAAATGAGATCACGTGTATGTGCGAATTGAGATCGCGATTTTTTAACGATTTTTTGTGCAGCCCTACTGTACAGAGTTCAATCAACAAATCAAAAGAAGTTTCTACAGAAACATCTTTAGCACATTGGCAGACTTCCCAGCATGCACTGCTGAGTTCAAACTCTCCTGACACTCTTTTTCATACTTTGACCAAAACATAAATGATGGAAACTTTCTGATTGTTTTTTTTATTTTATGATGAATCAGGTTTTTTTCACAATCATGATGAAAAGCTAACAATGATAAAGGTTCATAATGAATGTATTCCTCACTTCATCAGTTTGTTGGAGCAGAATCTCAGCTGTGTACGAGCAGATAACGACTGATCTCCTGATTGATGATGATCTTGTGAACTGAACTCATCATGAGCAGTGACGGCCTCTGAGGCTGAACACACACAGGAAGGAGCGCCGCCTGAACACACTCAACATTTACAGAACAACAAGGAGACGGCAAAGTACCGCCCACAATGTTTGATTGACAGGTGATCTGTGTGCAGTGAAGAAATGACACAACAATCAGCTCTCAGCAACAATGATGGAAACACAACAAGTCTGAAGAAATGAAACACAGAATTTAACCCACTGACCCTGAAATGACTTCAGTCTATCTGAGTCTACAGAACTCAGCAGAAGCTCCTTTATCAACATGAAGTCCAGCATAGAGAGGCTGAGTGAATGTGGTCTGGACTCTGTGGAGGAGAGTCATGGTGTCAGAGACGCTGTAGAAGGACAGAATACCTGCACTGTGATCCAGGTACACTCCAACTCTGGAGGACCGAGGACCTGGAGCGGGAGTGCAGACTTTGTTGTGATAGAAGTTGCAATGGCTTGTGGAACAATATAACATCCAAGATTTGTCATTGCGTCCAAATAAACTTTCCTGTGAGCACCCTGCTCTGCTGATACTCTTGCATGTGACTGCTACAGAAACTGCTCCTCCTCTCCACTCCACCTCCCAGTAACAACGTCCAGTCAGACTCTCTCTACTCAGGACCTGAAGCCAACGAGTGAATCTGTCTGGATGACGAGAATAAGACTGTGGTTGATTCACTTTTGTTGCTTTTCGGTTCCCCTCAGATAATAACAGCCATGGGTGTGCTGTGTTTGGATCCAGTGTGATGTCACATGAATATCTTAAGAAGTCAGTTCTGGTCTTGGGTTCTGGTTGTGGCAGTAAAACATCCACTTCAGTCTCTGTCAGTGAGACGTTTGTCAGTTTCTGTCTCAGGACGTCCTGTAGTTTGTCTCTGAGCTCTGACACAGCTGCTGTCACATCCTCAAAGTACTTGAGAGGACGGATGTTGATGCTGGATGAGTGTGTAGACTCACTGAGTGCTGACAGTGAGGGGTAGTTGTGTAGAAACTGGTTGTGATCCTCTGTGTGTGAGAGCTTCTTCAGCTCAGCGTCTTTCCTCTTCAGCTCAGTGATCTCCTGCTCCAGCTTCTCCTGAAGCTCTTTGACTCGACTCACTTCAGTTTCCTGCTGGGATCTGACCTGCTGCTTCACATCAGAGCGTCTTTCCTCCATGAGACGGATCAGCTGGGTGAAGATCTTCTCACTGTGCTCCACTGCTTTATCAGCAGAGCCATTGATGGCCTCCACCTCCTGTTGAAGCAGCTTCACATCTTCCTCTCTGTCCTGGATTCTCTGCTGGATGTTGTGTCGACTCCCCTCCAGCTCTCTCTGCCTCTCAGTCCTCTCTGCTGCAGCTGACACTGTGTCGTGGCCTTTATGTTCGTCCATGGAGCACAAAACACAGATACACTGCTGATCAGTACGGCAGTAAATCTTCAGTACCTCATCATGACGAGAGCAGATGTTCTCCTGGAGCTTCTCTGACGGCTCCACCAGCTTGTGTTTCTTGAATTGAGCCACATCAAAGTGAGGCTGCAGGTGTTTCTCACAGTAAGAGACCAGACAGACCAGACAGGACTTAACTGCTCTCAGTTTCCTCCCAGTGCAGACATCACAGGCCACATCTTCAGGTCCAGCATAGCAGAGATCAGCAGGAGCAGCTTGGAGTCCAGCCTTCTTCAGCTCCTCCACTAAAGCTGCTAACATGGTGTTTTTCAGCAGCTCAGGCCTTGGTGTGAAGCTCTTCCTGCACTGAGGGCAGCTGTAGATCCTCCTCTCATCCTCTGTGTCCCAGTGGTCTTTAATACAGTTCTTGCAGTAGCTGTGTCCACAGGGAGTAGCCACCGGATCCTCCAGTAGATCCAAACAGATCGGACAAGAAAAAGTCTCTCGGTCCAGCTGAACTCCTTTCTGCGCCATTTCACCTGTCAGTACATCGACTGTGTGAGTTTCACTCCCTGATAACAGAAACTGGGTGGAGCTTTTGTGTTTGTGCAGTGGAGGAGGTCTGTCAGCTCAGTTACGGTCATCCACAAAACTGAAGGGGAGGGAACAAGGAAATACACTGGGCGAGTGGAGGAGGGATCAGTTATTGACCTTTGCTTCATTCCAGGACGAGGAGCGACTCTGTGGATCTGAACTCTGTTTCCTCATTTACTGCATGTTTCATGTTGTAAATGTTCGAGTGTGTCTGCAGTCAAGTTTTCATCCAAATGTGTTTCCAAAGAACTTGATTGGCTGATTTTTTTCTGCCTAAACAAACTAAATAATCAAATCAAATCTCTGTTTGTTTTCACGACTGAATGAACTGAATAAACAAACTGACCTTAAAGGAGAACACAATTTAAACTGTGTTACTGCATTTAAAGCAAGCCAGACCTACAACACAAAACATAGATCCACAAAACAAGACAAAACAAAACAAAACACCCTAGGAAGTCTACATATTATACTAATCCTGTACCTGCCTCTAATAAAATATGGATAGATGGCAACATCCTTACATATCCAGCAAATGAGCTAGGAATGGGCCCCACACCTCGTTAAATAAGTCTTCCCTCCCAGCCACTCTGTGACCCGCTCGTAGCTGGCCATTAAACTTAGAACCTGTATCCATTCCTTAAAAGTGGACTGAGTGGGAGATTTCCAGTGGCGTAAAGTTATCCTGCACCCTGTTGTCATAGCTAGATGACACCAAAGTTTTTGGTGTTTCGATATTTGAATGTGATCTGGAAGTAATCCCAACAAACATAATGCAGGGTTTTTGATCAAGTGCGTACCCAGCACCTTATTCAAGAACACAATTATTGCATTCCACATGTCTTTAGTTTTGTCACACTCATATAACATATGTACCAGAGTTCCCACCTTTCCATTACATCTCCAACACAAATCACTGTTTCAGTCTTGCCAGTTTTGAAGGGGTCCAGTAGGATCTATTTAATATCTTATAACAAATGAGTTGTGATTGTGCTTCACGTGAGTAACAGTGCCATGATGCATATAGTTTTTTCCAGTTATTTTCTGGAATCTCTTGAGTCAGGTCCCCATCCCAACACGCTTTCAGACCATCTAGTTTTGGCACTTGTGTACTTCTAATAAGTTCAAAGAATTTTGAAGCTCCTCTGTTTTTCTCTCCAATCTTATGGGCAATTACCTGGATTTCAGTCAGAGTGTGCTGAATATGTTTGTTTGAGAGAATACAATGTCTCATTTGTAAATATTGCCAGAATTCAGAGTTACACAAATTATATTTATTTTTAATTTCATCAAATGATCTAAATCCCGCATCTCCCATCACATCCTCAAGAATATGAATCCCAGATCTGATCCATTTGTTCCAAAAGAAACTTTTCTTATCAATTAACAATTTCTTGTTATACCATATGGAGGATCTGCTTGATAAATATGGATCAGTTTTTGTCATTTGATGAGCAATTTTCCATGACTCTCTGGCAAAAGCCATTACCGGGTCTTGGGAGGGGACAGGTCTATCTGTTTGTGAGAGGAAGGCCTCCACAGAAAACGGATGCACCAGTTGCTCTTCTATCCGGACCCACAGAGGGATCCTTGGAGGCGGCAGGTGAATTTTAGATAGCTGCGATAAAGAAAATGATAAATGATACCAGTCTATTCGTGATAATGCTAAACCCCCCCTTGTCTTTTGCAGCATATAACTTAGTCCGATTAAACATGGGTTTTTTTCCTGCCCATATAAACTTCTCTATCATTCTGTTGTATGTTTTAAGTAATGGGGAAGGAAATTTTAGCGCTAACATGGAAGTGATGTAATTGATCTTGGGAGTTTAAATCATTTTAACTAGATTGAGTCTGCCCAACAGGGAAATATTCAACTTATCCCAATTTTGTAACAGAATTTGAGTTTTCTGAATAACTGGAGAAATGTTGGCTTCCATTATTTTTTCCAGACTTGGTGTTAATTTGATGCCCAAATATGTTAATCCTTCAGGCATCCATCTGAATTTCCAGTTCTTTCTAATATCTGGGGGGCACAGTTTTGATAACGGCATGGCTTCTGATTTTGACCAGTTAACAGTATAACCAAATACCTCTGAGAACAGATTTATAACTGAACACATTTCTGGGACTGAGGATTCAGGGTTACTAGATATCAATAACACATCATCTGCATACAACAGGAGCTTGTGTTCTTCTTGACCCACCTGCACACCCCGTATAGTTGAGTTAGCCCGCAGGGCTATGGCCAGGGGTTCAAGAAATATGGCGAAGATTAGAGGTGATAGAGGCGATCCTTGTCGAACACCACGATTTAGTCTGATTTGAGGAGACATAATCCCATTAGTTAAGACTGTGGCTGATGGATCCGAGTACATTAATTCCACCCACTTCCTAAATATTGGACCAAATCCAAATTTTTCTAGCGTATAAAAACAAAAAAGGGAACTCCACTTTATCAAACGCCTTTTTCCACGTCTAATGAAAAGAAAGGTAACCTACCTCTTTGAAACGCATCTTGATATACGACTAGTAATCTAGGGGCAAGATCATCTATGAATTTCTGGTAAAAATCTACTGAGAACCCATCATTTCCAGGGGCCTTTCCTATCCTGAGACTTCTGATGCTTTTCTAACTTCATCTACGGAGATATCACCCTCCAAAAGTGCTCTCCCGTCCTGTGTTAGGGTAGGAATTTCAATTGAGGAAAAAAACCTTTCTAATTTGTTTTTGTCTGTCCCACCCTGAGATGTATACAATTCTTGATAAAATTCCCTAAAGGTGGTATTTATGTCTCTTTGGTTCGTAAGAAGGTTATTGTCTTTATCAAAAATCGATGGAATAGCATTTTGAGATTGTATTTGCTTTACTCTGTGTGCCAGTACTTTACCAGCACGCTCTCCCTGCTCAAAATATTTCTGCCTGGTACAGAAAAGGGCAAATTCGGTTTTCCTGTTCAGTATGTCATTTAGTTCACATTTAAGTTCGTTCAGTTTACCCCACGTATCAGAGTCTTGTCGCTCCGCGTGTTGCTTTTCAAGCTTTTTGATGTCTTGCTCTAATTTGAATAACCTTTGACTTTCTGCTTTTTTGATAAAGGAACTTCTTTGAATAATACGCCCCCTCAGAAAGGATTTGAAAGCATCTCACATTATCCCATGATCTTCTATAGAGCCTTCATTATGCTCCCAGAATTCCTGCATCCCAGATTTAATAAAGTTGCAATTTTCTTCCCTGTTCAGCATACAGTTGTTAAAACGCCATCTCATGCTTTTTCTGCTCTATCTAGAGGATGGAGCACTACATCCACTGGTGCATGGTTCGATAGCACTATATTTCCAATTGTAGAATTCATCACCTGGCTGACCATATCACGGGATAAAAGAAAGTAATCTATCCTAGAGTAACTTGAGTGGGGGTGTGAAAAAAAAGTAAAGTCCTTTTCATTTGGATGCAATAATCTCAAAATATTAACAAGACCCAACTCTTCTGACAAGACATCTATTGCCATAACACCAGCAGTGTTAGTTTGAGTAGATTGATAAGTTTCATCCATTATTAAATCCCTCACTTGATTAAAATCCCCTCCAATAATTATATTATTGTTCCCCATATTTCTAATTAGGTTACAGACTTCATGAAAAAAATCTGGGTTAACAGAATTAGGAGCATAAATATTAGGAATAGTCATCCTTTGACCCTCTAAAGTGACATCCAATATAACCCATCTACCTTCCTTATGTGAGACATGTTTATGTATTTGGCAGTCTATATTTTTCCTTATCAAAATACTCTTTTTCTTGAGGAAAATGTACTGAGATGTTCCTGTCCGACCCATTCTCTTTTGAGCTTTGCTGCTTCCTCATCGTTAAGATGAGTTTCTTGGATGAGGGCTATATCAGCCTTTTTTTGCTTTAGGTTTGTGAGGATTTTTTTTCTTTTGACCACGTTATTGCACCCTGATATATTCCAAGTTACAATCTTAAACAGCACCATATTGCTCTGCTAATATATTATCATACAACCATCGTGTTATATAATATCCCACTGTCTTGGCTGCCCCTCCTCTGTTATAATACGTTTTCAGGAATACAGAAATACAAATATTACAGCTATATCTGCATGACACACCCAGGGTTACACACCAAGCAAACAAATACAAACTTAGGAACAGACTGCAACAGCAGCCTACGAACATGTAACTTTCCAACATCAAACCTTCCTTTAAGGTTCCCTCAGCTGCACCTCTGAGGCCGGCCGACTCTCCATTCCCCCCGTGTTTAAAGTATCACTTCTAAACATTGAAATAAACTGTAAGTCTGTTATAAAACTTGCCTGAACCACTGCATCATAATCCACCATAAATTTACAAAGTGACTGAAAGTTTAAATTTACAGGCGTGTTATTCAGTGATAACTGTATGAGAGACAAGGAGCAACGACAACGGAAGAAGGAGTGTATACGCACGCGCAGAGCCATGTGAGCACACCCTCATATTAAGAAAAGAAAACAAGTTATCTTCCCACAGACTCTGACCTCATGCCACATATGATGACACTTAAAGAATAAAGTCCAATGATCAGAAGTATTACCAGTCATTCATCCGGAAATAACTTCGCTGCTGTTATTCAGATATTGTCCTCAGGTCCGGGTAGAAGGAAAAAAAAAGGAGAAGAAACTCTGCTCAGTTTTCGTCCACATTAATAATTGCTCCCTGCTCCATCCAGAGCTTCCATGGGATAAATCTTATCTCTAAAGTCTCTGTCCACATCCATGTATAGATCTCTCATGCCCACCCACACACACACACACACACACACACAGTATGTAGCGTCCTGAGGCCTCGTGGGACCAGAGTGAAGCTGAGTAAGTCCATCTCGGTGCGAGATGATCCGTCCTCCGTGTGTCTTCATGAGCGCCGGCCGGCTGATGGAGCTGCTGGTCGGAGGAGTGTGATGGAATGAGAAGAGACAGGGAGGAGATTGGTTTGTCCGGCGCTGCCACAGTGATGGATGCAGGGGAAACCTGGACGACCACACACACACGAATACAAACACAACCTGCGGCCCGTCGCATCTATATTTAACCATAATAAAACAGGATGAGGTGATACATTTCAATTCACATGAAACCATAACCACATCACAACCTCGACTCGTCTCGTGTTTGGAGGAAGTTTGTGGCAGTGGAGCCGCTACAGTGAGCAGAAAGAAACTCACTTTTCCGCCCACTGATATCTTTTTCTCAGCAGTTTTTTGTGATGTAATAAACTCTTAAGAATCCAGTCACACAAATGGAGCCCAACATTTGTTTACTTCCTTCCAGCACTCTCGGCCTCGGCCTGATCTGGGACATACATGCGTCTGGATGGACGTCAACTGTTCAGTGGTTGTTTGGTCGTAAGAAACAAAGCACATGATTTTCTCTGTTCGGCATCCACCAGTGGCAGCACTGAGCGAGCACTGCCGTGGTGTTTTTCCATTACACCAGCCAGCCAGGTTGGTCGTTCACCAGCAGATAGTCACGATTGGGTGCGGACACAAAGATGTTACCGCAGGTGAATTTTGGCCCAAGTCCAGAGCAGGTCCAACCCTGTAAAACTGCTGTAGAACCGGTGCTGGCAGTGTGAATCAGTGCAGCTCGATTTGACTCTGTAGTGCTGATGGAAAAACCTCAACGCTGGTGAGTGAGGAAGAAATTATTATTGTAAAAACCTTTTATGATCAGAGAAACTTTATTGTTGTTGTGAAAAAACTTGATGAAATTCCAAAGTGGTTAATATTTTAGTAACATTTCTGAGTCACACTAAGAGACCAAGAGAATATTTGAGGCTGTGTGTGTTGGACAGCTCTGTCACAGGTCATTTAACCCGTTGTTATTATCCAACAGATGTCACAAACATAACAGAGGTGAACATGTTGGAATAGTTGGTGGGAATAAATAATAATAATAATAAATCTGGACCCTTTTTTATCACGTTTGATGTCTTTCAGTGAGAGTGCTGCAGCCAGCAGGTATGAAACACGCTGCTATGTAATCTTTTGTGGACCATCCACTTAAAAACTTTGTGGTTTTTGACACCGGCGGGCTCAGATTGATATTCTTAACATCTGAGAATGTCATCTAAAGAATCCCTACAGAGATGCACCTTCATTTTGAAAACTAAAATCCTTTCGGGTTTAACCAGAAACTGTCCTTATTCTGAGCTCACCACAGCCACCAGACTCCCCGGGCAGAACCAGTGATTTCATCTTCATATAACAAACTTCATTCTGTTCGTACTGGACGGAAACAAAATAAAACCCTCCAACACCTTCTTCCATCTTTACTCTTTTCCAATATTTGCCAACTCTGGTTTAGTTGAAATTAAACTTTATTTAACATGTTTGAAGCAAAAGGAGAGGAGTGAGTAGGAGGGCTGGGTCACAATACTGAATATTATTATATACTGAATTAAGTTTTTATCATGCGCTTATTTTAAGATTTCAGGCACATTTTTATTCCATAAGCAAACATCCTCTAACCTGCACGGTGCCGGAGAACCTTCTTCAACACACGAAGCAGCCGCATCATTACAAAGTTATTATTTTGCAACAAAACCAGCAGTTCATCCACAGCTGTGACACGCAACAACAACATCTGGGCCCATTTTTTCCTCTGAACTCTCATTAATTTCTGACCTTCTTCTGCATAGATTGTATGATCAGCTGCAGCCGGCAGGACGTGTTCTGATCCACCTGATGGATCCGTCTGATCGGCACTCAGAGAAGATTACGTTCTCTTTGTGAGTCAGACCGCTCGTTAAAGCTCTTTATACAGAGTTATGTTGTTTACAGCAGCTGCCGGTGTCACACACACACACACACACACACACACACACACACACACACACACACACACACACACACACACACACACACACACACACGCACACACACACACACACACACAGTCACACTGTTACAGTTCAGTAATGTGGGTGATGAAAACTGGTTGAACAGAACAAGCTGACAAACATGTGATGACATTTATGATTACGTGCACATGGACACACACCACATGCACACACACACACACACACACCACACACACACACACACACACACACACACACACACACACACACACACACACACACACACACACTTTTCTTAGCTCAGTGAGTGTATGTTCCTTAAATAAATTGTAATTGATGTTAATTTGCCAACATTTCCTACAGTTGTCTCTGTCGTGTTTGTTGCTCGGCGTCATCAAGTATGATTTAAGTCAACACTTGTCAGAACACCAATTTCCCACATCCACGTTAGCCGCTATGGTGTGAAACCCAGACTCAGCATGCGTTTGTGTGTGTGTGTGAGTGTGTGAGTGTGTGTGTTCGGTGTGTGTGTGTGTGTGTCTCCTGGGCTGAGTGTAAAGGTCAGACAGTCAGCTGGAATCCTCCGTCAAAGCCTTCAGGTGATCTGCCTGCTGACCCCGATGACACCGTCATTAAATAACAGCCCTTGGCTCTGACACAGGCCTACTGTGTGTGTGTGTGTGTGTGTGTGTGTGTGTGTGTGTGTGTGTGTGTGTGTGTGTGTGTGTGTCTGTTTGTGTGTGTGTGTGTGTTTGGTTTGTCTTTTGCCAAATACGACAGCTGCAACAAGCGATGCATCAGTTTCACAGGGCTGCTGCTTCATCCTTCGCCACTGCTGTGTGTGTGCCTGTGCGTGTGTGTGCGCGCGCGTGTGTGCGTGTGTGTGTGTGTGTGTGCGTGTGTGTGTGCATGTGTGTGTTGTCACCTGTTCTTGTCTGGCAGCCATTATTTAATCCCCAGCAGGTTTGATAGAGAGACATATTGACTGTTTACAACACACACAGACTTTTCTGGGACACCTCAAACATGTTTAACAGTTCTGAAGTTATATCAAACTACAGGTAACCATGGCAACAGCGTCACAGCTGATACTCACGGCTGCATCCAAACTAATGATGGGTTCAATTACCTGCTTGGGGCATATTCATACATTTATCTAAAAGAATTAGATTTGAGGTGACAAGCTAACTTCCTCCTGTCGTATCAAACTGTGGTCGACCGTTCGAGTCGTTGTGTTCAGAGGAGTTTACTCTCGTTGTATCACCGCTGTCTGAATCTCTGTGGGAGAAGTTTTGTTTACATGAGTCAGTTTGAGATGTGTGTTTTATCTGCCTCCCTCTGATGGAATAACCTCACATACTGCAGAAAGCATCTTTATAAATCTTGGCAACAAATGCAATCCAGGGGTTTTACAGGATTGTCCAATATCGACTAACATGAATAAGACTTTAAAGACATAATGTGAAACATTTCAGGATTTAAGATATCATTTTTTTTAGATTTTTGCACTGAAATGTCTAAAAATAACTCCACTTTCATGAGATATTTCTGGACTGACATCATCCCAAATGTCTCCAACAATGTTCAAACTAGAGAAATACACAAGTTTAATCGAGGTAACAGTGTGTTTCATTTGTTCACCTGTTGTTATAACTTCCAGGAGAGAATCAGAGAGTGAGACGAAACACAACCTGAAGAAAACAAAACACCTCGTCTGTGAGACACAACACATAGATTTTCATCAGCAGCCCCAAACAGCCAGAGTACTTTACTGTACATTAGCTGTAAGCTAGCAGGAAGCATAGAGAGACTCTGGTACTGGTTGTGGTTCTCTGTCTCCTCTCTGTAACGTTGCGTTCATGAAGTAATGTCCATTTCAGAACAGAACCACCCGACAGTGGAGGTCCGCTCCGGATCACTGCTGCAGTCAGGCTGATCAACAGGAGTGAAGAGGAATCACCTTTTTAATCCCACAAGTTACAAAGTCGTCTCTGATTTATGAAGACAGTCCGGTGTGACTGACAACCAAAGATTTAACCACGTTCCTCTCTCTGATTTCTGTCTGTGGGAGCCTGAAGTCACACAGAGTTTCCATAAAACACCAGTGAATATTTATTCATCCTCCTCCTCCTCTTCATCAGGGAGCGTATTCATCTTCTAGTTCCACCTCCAGTCACTGCAGCGCCTCAGTCTGTCCAACAGGTGGTGTTTATTCTCCTTCACAGACGCTAAACTCATTCTCACACACACACACACACACACACACACACACACACACACACACACACACACACTGCTGGTGTGTCTTTCCCTGTTTGTGTTTCCAGCTCGTCATATCGGAGGGATGAAGGCTGGAATTCAGAGCGTGGCTGCCAGCGTCTCATCCGCCTGTAATGAAGAGCTTTAGGAGGTGAAGCCTGTTATTAAAGGGTCAGCACGGCTTCGGTCTGAGCCTCCTGGTGTTTGGAGGGAAAGTGCAGAGCAGCGCTGGAGGAGGCTGTGAGGGAGAGTTTGAGGTGATCCGCTGCACCAAAATACGATTCTGAGTTCAAGGTTTTTTTTTTTTTTCCAGCTGCTCGGCGGTGGCTGTTCAGAAAAGTGCTGGAAAATAAGCTTCTTTTGAATAATTGTGGTGATTCTGACAATGAACTCTGAGCAGAATGAAACATCAGACGCTTTGGAGGCTTTGATCGTCTGAAGGTCATCCAGCGAGACTGACGGACCGAGACTGACGTTGATGTTGATGCGAGCGTGGCCAGAAACAAATGTATAACAGCCTCCTCCAGTGTGAGCTAACCCTGCTGGTAGCTTTCAAATATGCATCTCAGGCTCAATCTGATGTCCTTTTTTTATCCTGACCTGTGGTTGAAATCACGGGTCAACCCTTCTAAACCCTCATCATCAGCCATCATCTGCTGCTATTATCACACCGACTTTTTCCGTTCATCTGACGGAGACGGAAGGCATGAACACTCGCAGTAAAGTCATCAGATAAAGAAGAACACTGCTTCATTAGCAGGCCGCTAGCTTTTATAGGCTAACATTAGCAGCCTGTGCTGCTACTCTGTTGCAGCTGCACTTCACTGCATGACTTCAGTCAAAGTGACTATGATGAACTTTTATGTGTTTATGAAACAGTCTGTGATTCCTCTGATGACTGCTGTTTGTTATATATTATTATTGTTATATGCGTTCGATCATATATATAAGATATAAATCACATATAAATATACATGACATGTAAACATATCTGTCGTCTGCATTGAGTCTTATTTTGCACTGTGCTGTCTGACTTCCTGTCTGGCCCGTTCTGCTCTGTGCAGCTCGGTGCTGCTGCGGTACGCTTCCATCAGAAGTAGACTCGGTGTGAATTCTCCAGCAGAGAGTCGCTGCTGAAACGTGTCGCCACACAGTCAGTGGAAACACGAGCGTTGTCCAGAACGGCCAGGATCGGCTCCGCTGACCATATCCTGAGCATGTTAGCATGACAGCCAGTACCCACCACATTTACTTCACTATGAGTTTGGACCTCGACTGTCATCATACAGTTTGTTTTTGTGTACAGAGAGATTAACCACAGAGTTGTCTGTCATCTGTCTGTCTGTCTGTCATCTTCCTGTCTGTCTGTCTGTCTGTCTGTCTGTCATCTGTCTGTCTCTCTGCCTGTCTGTCTGTCGTCTGTCTGTCTGTCTGTCTGTCTGTCATCTGTCTGTCTGTCTGTCTGTCTGTCTGTCTGTCATCTGTCTGTCTGTCTGTCTGTCATCTGTCTGTCTGTCTGTCTGTCTGTCTGCGGTGTCAGACGCTGCTGCTCCGTCACCCTCAGCTCATTAACTAGCATCTGCTTGTCGTTTAGCTTCGGTGGCCTCGGACCACACGGTGCACCGGTGCTGTCGTGGAGGATATAATTGAGTAAGAATCTTCCCGTACTTTCACTAAATGTGCTCTGCAAGCAGAAACTGCAGCTGAACTTAAGCTGGAGGAGTGAGAGAGGAAGAGGAGCCACACTGCTGAAAATATGGAGGCGAAGGTGTCAGACACCTCCTCCTCCTCGACGCCACTTCATCGAAAAATGGCCGAGAATAAAACTGATGGTGAAACTTCGGGGAACTTTTTGTGCTGACAGAGTGTTTTAGACATTAAAGGGTCAGTCCACCAGAATCCCACTGAACACTATTCAGCCGCAGTGGTCTCCAGCTTTCAGTTTTACCTGCATGTACACACAACGTGAGGTGAGTTCACGATCCCAGCTGGACTTCTTCACGTCGTAGTGACCAGAACTGCTGCCAGCAGGCAGACCCGGGTCCTGCCTGGCAGCTCTGTCAGCACCGTTCTGCCTGACAGCTCAAAAGTGCAGCACATTTAAAATTTATGACCAATTTTATGTGAGGGGCTGGATTAGGTTGGATAGCAGGACAGGACAGAGTACATCATAAAGTGCATATCCTCATCTCATGTGTCGTTTCTTTTAGCCTCAGATCACCTGGTTCTGTATCACTGCTGGTGTCAGGACCGCTCCGGTTGGTCCGCTGTATCTCCCTCAACACTTCGTCGTTAGTTAAGAACTTTAATTTCGTCGTGTAGTGACATTAAATTGACTGAACTCTTTAAACACATTAATGCTACACAAACATAAGACGTATGTGTATATATATATATATAGCAGGACATATACATAAACATGTAGTGCATCTGTTACACACTTGCACAGTGATGACAGTGTCCGTCCAGGTGCCAGCGTCTTTATTGCAAAGTAAAATACTGCAAATACGACAAACAGCAGTGTTGTGTGTGTCCAGGCTCTCCGTGCTGTGATCTTGCTGACTTCTTTGTTTACAAGGATTGCAGCAGCAGTCACTCGCCTCGCACAGCCTATGCTGACACCTAACGGCGAGGGTTCGGGAGTGGGAATTGCCCAACAGGTGCATAAAGTGAAGCAGGTGAGTTTCTCCAGTGTTTTTGTAATGTCTGAAGGTGTTTTGAATTAAATTAATAAGAAAAATAATGGTGGTGGGACCTAGTTACTTACAAGAACTAATAAAATTCTACTTCTGAACATAATTTGAAGTAATAAAATTCAGGGTGCCACACGTCTTTTAAATGTTTGAAGGTGGTGATGATAATATGGTCGACTCATCTCATCAGAAGTTCGTCTTTAACTGCGACTGTCCGAGAAACGAGCATCAATGACGTGCACACAGAGTCCAGCTCTCCTCGTCACGCTGTAGTCCTGCTTTTACAATCAATAAAGTCCATAACTTCCTGCTCAGATGTTTCAGAATAAAAGCTCCCCCTTTTGTTGTATGCACCAAGTTTATGAAAATATCCTGGTTTGGGTGAAAATAAGCACGTTACATATTTACATATTTAACGTTATCATGTCACAATAAGTCCCTGTTTACTGTTGGTTTCACACAACCTCGATTCCAGCCCGATCTCCTCCCTACGTGGACTTTGTCGCTCTTTATACTTCCTCACATGACTTCCTCCTTTGCTGTCATAATAATTACTGCAGCCACTAGAGGTCGCCGCCCAGTCAGAAACATGAATATGGATTGTAATCAGCTGATTGTTGACCGGCTGTTTCCTGTAACCCCTTGACTTCAATTGAGTATCGAGGCTGCGACCGCCCGTCATCCTGTGAGCATCCGATCAACATCACATGACAACGTGCCATCATTAACATCCTCCAGTCAAACTCTGCGGCTCAAACGTGGCTGCAGGGATCGAGTCTGTTCTGAGGATATAACGAAAAGCCGACGTATTTAAGTCTGAAAAGGCTTGTCCCTGCCAGAAGTCTGCTGGATGACGCGTCTTGTTAGCGATTGTCCTGCAGGCTGGTTGACTCATTCAGTGCCGACGTGTTTACAGGTTTACTGCTGAGACAATGTTTTCTATTCTGAGCCAAGTAAATATTGTTTTTACTAATAATGTTCATCGCCCTGAGCTTTAATACACTGCTCTCTACCCGAAGACCAAAGTAACTGTTCCCATGTCACTATGTGTCAGAAGTATAAGAAATATATTTATTTTAATAAAAGTACGATGCATTATATAAAGTATATAACCTGAGTTTTGTTAAGATCATTACAACACATTACAGATCCAGCTCACACACACACACACACACACACACACACACACACACACACACACACACACACACACACACTCTCTAACCTCAAGAGTGTGATGAACTGTACGATTAAAGGTTAATGGATTTTTACAGCTGTGAGAGTTAGCCTTAATCGCGTCCTAATTAGGGTTCATTCAGTTTTGCTCCTTCAGCTCCTCTCCAGTCAATTAGCCTCCCTCTCCCTGCAGAGAGCCTCTTCTCTCCACACAGGAACCTCAAAGTGGGCCGGCTGGAGTCACGTTGCGGTCAGGTCCTGGCGGGGAGCGTATCTTTCCTCCCCGTCCGGACCCGAGAGTCCTCAGCTGGATGTATTAATACGCACTGTGAGCGACGAGGTCAGAGGTCGTCTGCAGGAACCAGGAGGTGAAAAAGAAGGAATTACATGCAGGGTCAGCTCGCTTTGTCAGGTTTAGAACCCTGGAAGGACTCGATGCTTTTTACTGTGCTGCTTTATTCTGACAGCACACTCGCCGGCCCTCATCAACCTCCCGGGAGATTCCTGTTCTTCACTGACGTCTTCAGGTTTCCTGCTGGAGTCACAAGTCTTCTGTAGTGCTGCTGATTAACACACCTCACCAGGACGCCTGTCAGTGAGCGACTGTTTCTATTATTATTGTATTAATTATGTGATGTTTGATTTATGAGTATTGATTTTGTTATGCTTGGGCCGGCTCTGCCTGCCCCTATGTCCAGAAAGATCATGAATGCCATGTAGTGCTTTTTCTTTGAGGCTGTCTGGCTGAACGCACTGACGTCTCTTCTGCTTACCAAGTCAGTCCCTGGTAACTCTGTAAAGGACACCGTGTTTAATCTGGAGTCTATACCACTGTTTGATGAGCACAATGGCTTTTTGCATCAAGTCCTTCTCTTTCACGTCTTGCAGGGCGCCTCCTGTGGGTGATGAATGGAAAGTGTTGGGGAGACGTAAACTACATGTAGTTGAACTACATAGCTTAGCTGTGACTTGCTGTGACTTGCTGGTAGTTAAACGACATTCATATTTTGTGCTGCATCAAGTAATTCAACTACTTTTTGGGTAATTTTTTGTAGTTTAACTACTCAATTTACAAACTACAATTTTGGCCAATAACATTAAATATTTTTTATTTAAAACAGAACTATATGACATAAATTTTATTTTATTTTTCTTTGAAAAAAGGCATGAAACATGACATGACATGCCAAGCCAACGCTGCCTCTGATTGGCTCGGCATGGCTTCACTCAGATGCTTCACAGAGTGGGCGGGTCTTTGTGCCAAGGAAGGCAGAGCTCATATGGCACAAGCACGTCATGGACGACCCTCCCGCTGCCCCTGAACGCACCCTGAACGCACCCTGAACGCACCAGCCCAACCACGGCCATATTTGAGCATGTACATGTTGGATATAAATGCATCTACAGACACGACCTACGTGTTCACGTGTGAGACCTGCAAGCTGAAAACAACAATAATTTTGACTTTTTCGACTTTTTCCTCTCGAGTTGAGAGGCATATTTCTTCTGGCATGTGAATTTTTGTGTTTTTGTAATTTTTTTTCACATACACCATATGTTGATTTATTTAACACTGAGTTAAATGAGTATAATGAGTATAAGTAGGTGCTAAAGCTACTCTTTTAGCAGTAGTTTTACAAACTACATTTCTCCAGGGGTAGAAATGTAGTTTGTTCAAACTACTGCCAGGCTGAACTACATGTAGTGTAACAAGCTACGCTTGCAAAGTAGTTTCCCCAACACTGCGTATGGAATGATTATGGAAATGGTGGAGTCGAGTTCCTGGAGATCCTATAGTGTAAATACAGGGAGTGGATCTTCCCCTGGTGGCGAGAAATCAGCAAGAAAACAGCAACCTCTCTCATAGCTTTCCCTTAAGCACTTTATGTGAGGGGCTGGATTAGGTTGGATCTCCTCACGAGGTCCGGAAACCAAGTGAGTGACTACATTTACAGCCACTGCTTTCTATGAACTAAATGATACAATAACATCAGTAAAACTGTACGATAGAACAAAATACACCTCTTTCGAATATTCTCCATCCCATCAGCAGCAATTTTTAAGTATAATTTCATTAAATAAATTAACATTAAGAAAGATAACATGATGGGAGCCCACATTCCTCTGTAACGCACATCAAAAATGAGTACAGCAACTTCTCTCACTTCTTTCCTAAAGCACACCTTTAAAAACAAGAGATCACATCAACCTGTATGAGAAACTGCCGTGATGCTACTTTAGCTTAACTTAGCATGCTACAGAAAAGTGCTGCACACTCCGAAATAATAATAAATGTGTGACATTTACCAAGTAACATTTGCACATCCGTTTAGTGTTTTTTTTAACACGCTGCAGGTGGGAACACTCGTAACTCTCACCTCTCCTCACGAAACTGAGCGTTCTGCTCACTGACCAGCTGACACACAGACACTTTATCAGGACTCTTTCATGACACTTTTGTTTTTACTCTAACTGAAGCTGTTTGAAATGTGCCTGAAGGACAATATCTGTAATAAAAGGTATTTAAATGTGCCATTTTTAAACATTGTCAAAAGTACAAGAACACAAAAACAACGTTGTTACAGTAACAAGAAGAAACCAACATCATCAGACACTGAGACGAGCACTGATGACATTAAGTAAGATTAGAAATGAAGAAGTTAACAACTACAAATAACAACAAATGAATTAATATCAGGCAAACTCATCTCCATCCACAGTGTGTAATGTGACTGAAGGCTCCCACATTTGGCCTTAAAGCCAACTGAACACATATGATGACAGTATGATGAGGTGTAAAATGTTCTCAGGTCAAACAGCTTCCAGCAGTCGGCCTGTTGACTGATCTTTGGCTCCTGGAATATAACAAACAGAGGAAACATTCAAATTCTTAACGTATGTCAGCAGCTCCAGGTGACATTAAACAGCCTGCAGGTGTCACATGACACACAGCAGGACAGGATGCTGCTAACCATCACTACACCTTTATTCTATATTCTGTATCTGATTACAACAGTTAACGAATGGTTGCATGAACATGTGTGAACTTATTAACATCCTCCACCCACGATAACATTCAGAGGGAAACGATGCTCAAGGAAAGATAAAGACACAAATACACACATACTGTCCAACACTCATTAATCAAACATCACACAACTGATGAAATAATGATGATAATACATGTACATGTGTATATACACACTAACTAATGACTGATGATGTATCCTCAGTGTTTCAGGGCCTGAAGCAGTGGAAGCTGCTCTCTGGGTCACTGACATGTACTGAAACCAGCAGGAGAGCGGAGCTGAGAGGAGTCCGGTCCAACATCAAGTTATCAGAACCTCCAGCAGAGTATGTTTCTTCATTAGGCTTCAGCTCACGTCGCTCACACAGCAGAAACATCTCTTCCCTTGGTTTTCCATGTATGCAGGCTGTACATGCACACTGTGTGGCTCCAGGTGGCTTCTCTGTGCCACAGTTTACAGATCAGGACGCTGAAATGTTGGACGGGAGTTTTAGAATAAAACAGGCAGGTCACTGCAGGTGAACTGGCCTGATGCAGCTGCAGACACACAGCGTGAAAACACACAGACACGACGACTCAGTTACTGAGAAAAACGCCAGCGCCGTCTGATTGGTCACATGTCTCAATTAATACTCTATAAACACTGAGTAATCTTAATCTGCAGAGTAACTAGTAACTAATTGTTTTGGATGAATGTAGTTCAGTGGAAATATAAAGTACTCAAGTAAACTCAGTTTTCAGCCTGCTGGGTTTCTAATAATGGGTTATGGGCCCAGAAGAAGCCACACGGGTCCAGCCCTGTGGCCCACACCTGGTACTGCTGCTCTTTAACTTCAGGACTTGTTCTGAATGACTCACCTGGTCTACATGAAGGACAGATCCAAAGATCACTGGTCTGTTTTTAACCTGTCACAAAGATTCACTTCTCCTTTCAGACCTTGTATCTGAGCAGTCGTGTTGAACCAGTGAGAAAACCTTCAGAACCAGCACGTGTTGTAAACCGGTTCCTCCCTTGGATAACAGTTTGTCCCCTGCAGCTCTAAAGATGATGCATGTTAGTCACTGACCAGGTCCTGTTTGCCTTCGCCGGCGGCGGACAGGTGTCACCAGGTGTGCTGCGAGGACAGAAGCATAAATACCTGTCGTAGAGACGCTCTCAGCATCAGACGGTCTGCAGGTGAAGACAGGAGAGAAGCTGAGAGAAGCCAACATGGTCCGACTGAGCCTCATCGTCCTCGGCCGTGAGTATCCTCTCAGATGTAGTGGAGCACATTTATACAGTCCAGTACTCGCTGACTGACTGAGTAAATGTACTTAGTTACTCTCCGTGACTCCACATGTGTCGCTGACTTTCTTCCTACACGTCTGTTGACATTTCTAATGATGATGTTGGTGCTGAAGGTGAACTGATCCTAGGTGATGATGTTCTGAACACTCACAGGGTCCAGAGACCTTCACACCTTCACCACAGCTTTGACTCACAATAAAGACCTCTGATGATTTGGTGCTGTGTTGTGTTACAGTGTTGTGTTACTGTGTTGTGTTACAGTGCTGGCTGCAGCTTGGTGTTTCTCTGGAGCTGCTGGTGAGTTTTAATTCTGCTCAATCATCATCATTATTTACTGTTCTGGTGCTTTTGCAGCTTTTTATTAAATGATCAGTTCATGAGTGTTAAGATAAATGTACAGCTGGTGTTGATGTTGTCCTTGGTTTACATGAGGTTCAATGCGGCGAGGGCCATGCT
>OZ023155.1:1181387-1416387 GCA_963678695.2 Diplodus puntazzo | reverse complement strand
TCTTCTTCGTTTTTGGTGAATTTCAAGCGCCACCTATAGGCTGGAATATGAACTACAGCGCGTTGAGACGTTCACAATGGGTCCATTTGGACGCAAATATTCTTGAAACGATGTCAAGGAAGACGGGGGAAAAAAGATTGTTTTTGTATGTGTGGACTCGAGCCTGTAAAGAACAAAACGTCTGCTCCTGAATATTCAGAGTCTTCTTCGTCCCTCGTGTGTTTCTGTGTCGTGACTCGGTGACGTCGCGTCGTTCAGGATCAAAGCCGACACATCTCGTCCTCGCGGACGTCCGGCCGTCTCTCACACTGTTTAATCCTCCTCACGTCCGTCAGAGGAGGCGGGTTGGATCCATTACAGCCGACTGTGCTCCTCCAGAGGAGCCTGGACCCCCGCTGTGACCTGTGTGTGTGTGTGTGTGTGTGTGAGATTATTACATTTATTTCATATCCTCTCGGTGTCTGATCTCACTCTAACGAGCTGCTTTCCCAACAAACGCATATCGTTAACACACACTCAGTTCTAATTGACGCTGAATGAGACATAAACACACACACTCACACACACACACACACACACACACACACACACACACACACACACACCACAATGTTTCCCGTAATGCTTCAGTTCCAACTCTGTGCAGTTTGTCGTCATGTAAACAACTTTGTCTACCTAAAACAAGGCGATCAGTGTCGACAGGTTACTGCCGGTTATTCTCTCTCAGTCTTTGTTCTTATCTGATATTTAATGTGTTTTTAACAGTACTCAGTAATTAGTGTCATGAGAAATAAAGCAGCCTTTTGCTAATTACAATAAGAGGAGGACCGGTGATTCTGTAAAGGCAAAACCAGATCAACCAGAGGAAGAAGATGTACTCATAAAAATACCACAGTGAAAAAATACTTTACTGAAGTCGAAGTGTGTATTTGCATCTAAATATACTTAAATGTGCAATGTTAGCATGTAAAGAAACAACATATTAACAGTTTTGAGGTCAAAGACATCCATGTTGTGTGTTGCAGAGATATCTACTCTGCTGGAAAAACCAGCACAGACCAGCAAATGTTGGGTTTTGGTGCTGGTTTTTCCATCAGGGTACTGGAGTTAGCATGCTAACAGCTAGCTCCGGGCCTGAAGACCTCTTCCTCCCAGCAGCCCAAAGGTCATCCAACGCTGATCTGGAAACAAGAAACACATGAACTACTGAGCATCATCTGTAGAAAGAGCAGAGCCCAACTGCTCGGCACCAGAACTCATCAGAATGAGACTGTTGGATCAGTTATTTGGTCACCGTGACGTCACGCTGAGGTTCAGACGTTCCATCAGTGAACATGTTCTCCATCTGTTCTGCAAAGCTTTCCCTCCTGACAGCGAACAGGAACATCGTCTTCACATTCCTCTCCTCGTCACTGAGAGATTTGTGGACGTGTTGTTCGTGTCGCAGCCTCAGAACGTTTGAACATTTGAACATTTGCGTGTCGTTCGCCGCTGCAGTCACACTTCCTGTGTTTGCGAGTGCTGAGCAGCCAGAAATCCTGCCGTTAAGAAAAGACGATGAGGCTGCACTTTACTGTTAATTCTGCACCAGTGAATGAATGAATTTTTAAATTTTTCATTTCGTACCTCATCAGCCGCTCATCTCGCGTCAGATTATATGAGCTGTTATATTATTAACATAAAAAAGTAGCACTGGGGGGAAAAGAGTTGGCAGGAGAGGAGTTCTGACTGAGCCCGGCAGCTCAGCACACACACACACACACACACACACACACACACACATACACACACAGAGAGGTGGGTTTCGTCAGTGATTCTGTTTTTGTTGTCTCCTCTGTGCACACGTGGACCAGCGGTGTCAGAACCATCGGTGACAGAACCATCAGCAGGATGTGAAGTCACTAGCCCTTTTTACACAGCGATGCTGCCGTATCGCCGCGGCGGTGGTTTACACATTGTCCGCCGTTGGTCTTTCACACAGAAAGCTGGCGCCGCAAACATAGCCGGTCTTAAAGGCCCCCACACACCGGCCAGACGTGTAGCTGCCTTATCCGACCACTCTGTTGCCTCTCGTCTGACCCGTTCGGCACAAAAGTTGCACTGACACACACCGCTTCGACGTGCTGCCAGCTCCACAGCAGCGTGTACGTTCTGTGCTTGCGCGAGATGCAATAAGCAGCTGGCGCTTGTGTTGTGAGTTGTAAACGAGAGACTTATGCACGCAACTCTCTTTACTTTCGATCAAAACGAAACTTAACTATTTCAGATAAAAACAGCTGCCTACTAAACATGCAGCGAGGCATTACCAAACGAACACAGATTAATTCATCCTGAACGGACATAATAACAGCCAGTCGCGTGCCAGAACTGCAAAGCATGAAAACGAGGAATGACGGAAAACAAAGCGCACACAGTATTCCGCCCTCCCACACACCGCGCTGATTCGCTAACACACCGCCAATCAGAACGGCCATTCAGCTGGCACACAACCAATCAGAGAATCCAATGGTTCAGACGTCCGACAGCCCTCCTCCTCAGGCTCCGCATGCTGAGTCGGAGCAGACAACGTCCGAACGGCTCCGAAAGCTTCAGACGCAGCTGAACACACCGAACAGAAATGTTCCCGACCTCGTCCGAGTCTCTCCAAACGCTTCAGACGTCCAACGGTTGGGCCGGCGTGTTGCTGCCTTAACATAGAGGCATAGGTAGGCGGTTGCTTGGGGCCCCTCCACCAGCAGTGGCAGGGGGGCCCCCCACCAAAAAAAAAAACAAAAACAAGGAAAATAAGAAATTTATCACCATGAACACTTCAAAAACGTGGTTAAATTTTATTAATATGTAATTCATTCTTTAGAAAAACATTTTAAGTATTAGTTAAAATGTCAAATTCATGGGTCATCTGTCTCACATACACCCCCTACTTTCACAATGAAATGGACTAGTCCGTGACGGACTGCAAGAGATGAACACAAACGACTCCAGTCCAGTTGGTGGCGGTAATGCACCGTTTGCCAACCGCCAATAAACCACACAGAAGAAGAAGAAGAAGAAGAAGAAGAAGAAGAAGAACAAGAAGAAGAAGTAAACAAACTGACACGGAGTAAAAGCTCAACTACCCGAGCGGGGTGGTTGAGCTGTCAAACTATTTTACCACTGCTGTTACCGGGGATAACAGTCAACAACGTCCACAGTGTTGATATGCCGGCGCCGCCGCAGCAGCAGCAGCTAACAGCTAACGTTAGCTGTGGAGTGTCGTTGACACAGACACGGTGGAGGAGTTGTCCAGTGACGCCATTTTGACAGCGGTGATGACAATGATGATGACGATGGTGAGGTTCTGGTGAGTCAACCCAGTTCTGCCAGTTATAGCCCTGCACTGCATGAAAAGTGGGATTTTCGTCAATATGCGGCTGTAGATTGTCGTGGAATTCCAGGTTTGCGACAATTAACGGCAATTTGAAGGCAACACCGAAAACTGCCGTAAATTGTCGGAAATTGACGTGACCCCCCTCCCCCTGATTCTATTGGAGGCTTTAACACGTAAATGAAATGCTGTGAGCTATACAAATGCTAATCAGGGCAGCAGGGGGAGTTTTACCTCAGGTGACATTTTTCTAAAAGGTATTAACTTCATTTTAAGAAAATCTGGTATAAATGGTATAAATAGATCAGGCTCAGTATAACCTAATTATAGACTCTTACATTTTAGCTTGAATTGATTTATTTAATGAAAGTGTGCTAGATTAATTACTGTGTATGTCATTAGCAATGGCCAATGTTATGTAAAAAGATTATTTATTCTTTTTTTTTCTCTCCCTGGGAACAAATAAAGATAAAATGCCAGTTGTGAAGAAGTTAAAATATTTTGAGATAAATAATATATTGAAATGTTTAAATAATTTCTGTTTAAAATGTGTGACATTAAAATATAATTTCATGGGCTCTGAATGTTTTAAAGGAAGTTGAAAAGTTATTCTTATTACGTGAGAGAGTTCATGACCTTTTAAGAGTTTTTTTACACTTCCTGGTTGACCGGAGCGTGAGTGACGAGGGAGAAGAAGTTGAGAGTTAAAGGCGTCGAGCAGCTAACACCAGCACCTTCCTGGCAATTTCCTTTCCTCAACAGTATTTAGTCTCTGTGTTCACATCCCTCTGTGTTCACGTCCCTCTGTGTTCACGTCCCTCTGTGTTCACGTCCCTCTGTGTTCACGTCCCTCTGTGTTCACGTCCCTCAGTGCCAGGTCGTCTCGTTCCCCCGTCACAGAGTTCAGCTCTGTGAGTCTCTGTGTTTACAGAGTTCAGTTATCAGACCGCTGCCTGTCTTTATGATTATAAACACACTGATTTTACTGCATCTGTGTATTTGAGTCTGGACTGTAGTGATTGAAATGTAAATTTACTTTTTGACAATAATCTAGAATCCAAAGATATTCACCGTAATGTTCAGATATTCCTATTATAAGATTATACATGAATACAGATATTCTTGTAATGTCCGACAGGAATATTACTGAAAGGTTTCACAGTATTTGAACTCATAATTAATCGATATTTGAAAGTGTCGCTGCAGAAATCTTAACAGAGTTATTCATATGATTTTCATCTCCGCCCTCATTACAATAGTTGCAGTTAACACAGGAAACTGCAGGAGGCTGTAAAGTTTATCAGCCTCTTTATTCCTCTGCTGTCGTCTGTGTACAGTGTTGGATTAATGAAGCAACTTTATTTAGATGTGACAATAATCTCTGTGACCAAACTTGTTATCTCTGTGTGAACTGGTGTGTGTGTTGACTCGCTCGCTCCGAGCTGAACTCCGTGTCTGGACCCGAGACGCAGGAGGTTGATTCTGCCGTTTATCTGTCAGACGCTCGGAGCTGAGGTCCAACAAAGCAGGTGTGTTGACTTTCCCTTTTCCTCCAGGGGGTTTTCTGTTGTTTGGATAAGAATGATAAATGATGAAGCTCCTCCGTCAGACTCAGACTTCACACACACACACACACACACACACACACACACACTGAGGGTGGTGGTGACAGAATGATGAAGCTGTGCTCTGGAAGGCAAACATCACTCAGCTGGACTGACTGACTGGACCGCTCCTGTTTTCTCCTGCTGCGACTTCTTCTCGCTTGTTGTTCGGTTCTGCCTGCAGACTGCTGGACGCAGCGGCAGCTCTAATATCTGTTTAATTTCCTCACTGGAGATAAACTTTCTTAATAGAAAAGTAACGTGCCATAAATCATGTCACTGGTTTGGGAATGAGAACGTTTTAAACCATCAGGTAATCATGATGTTGGTTTGTTTTTGCGTCAGCTTCAATCAGAACAGTTAATTTAGTTCACTGTGCCACATTCAGGTGTGACAACGCCCGAGCATGTTGATCACACTTCTCTCAGAAACAGCTCCGCCCGTCCTCCAGGATGTGATGCCAGCGGTGTGCAACGTTTCTGCAAACAGAAACGTTGCAAACACAGTTGCAACAGAAAGAAACTTTAAGTTTAAACTCACCTGTGCAGAAAGGTATTAAAGGCGGACGTGTGGCGCAGCAGACCTGCGATCAGAACAGGACCGTCTGTTCTGATCTCAGGTCTGCTGCGCCACACGTCCGCCTTTAATACGTGTGCTGGCTCATGTCATATGTTATGTGGTAGTGTAACTTCTTTAATTAACATCTTATGAGCGTGTCCTAATGAGACGTATTGTTACTATGTCTTCGTGAGTCTGTTGTGTACGAACAGAACCAGCTCGGCCCGGTTCCTTGTCTCATCCTGCGTCCCGTCTCAAAACAATCTGAGCGCCACTGGCTCTTCTGGGAACATGGCTGCCGATAGTGACGATGACTGATGGTCTTCCTCTCCTCTTGGACACTTTGCTGCTCTTTAATAACACTTAAAACTTTGCTGTGGCTGTGTGAGCAGTGTGTGTCTGTGTGTGTGTGACTGCGGCGACGCAGGTCACAAGTTGTTGTAATTTCTTGTTTAGTCACTGCCAAACCTCGCTGTTCAACGCCGCTGCTTCAGCTTTGTTCCTGTCAGCATGACAAATCACTCAGCTGATTTCAGACCAGCACTTCTCCGCCGGGACACGAGTCATTTAGGTAACAAATTGGCCTGATTACGTTCCAGATTGCCGCTGAAGTGACTCTCAGTCATGTCGCGTCTCAGACGACAGCGCGAGCATTTCAATAACGTCACCTGAGCGTCGGGAAACTTCTCGTCCACATTTCTCAAACGTTCACTCTTCCTCTCCTTCGCCTGCCTCTCAGCTCCTCCTCATCTTCATCCTCCTCCGGTTTAATTTGATGAATTGTTGTGAGAAACTTCTGAGTTCACTTTTCTCTTTCAGCAGCGCCGTCAGATTTATAGCAGCGAACCAAAGTGCTGAGAAAATATTTAGTTTTTGTCGCCCTGAATCGATCACTTCACTCAGTAAATCTGCAGAAGATTAATTATCATGGTATTTATTTTAGAAAAGGGATTCACTGAAATTAATCAATAATTTAAATACTAATTTATCAAACATTCTGCATTAATTTGCCAACAAAACTATGACAAAAATATTGTTGACAGCTTCTTCTTCACCTGAAGTTGAACGATGAGTGATCGTTAAAAAAGAAAACTAGTAAAAATTATAAATAAACAGCAATAAGAAAGATTGAATGATGGAAAAATAAGATCATTTATCTTTTATTGAACGACCTGCGTGCAGCTCTGGAGTAGATTAATGTCGGAACATTAGCTGCACACATCGTTTTCTTCTGAATGCTTCAAAACGACTGAGAAAACTCTGTTCACGTGCAGTTTACTGTAATCTGCTTCCTGTTTGGATAAATGTCCTTGTATGTGAATATCCGTGCGGTCCTGATGGAGCAGGTCGGAGGTCGTTGCCGTAGTTTCCAGCCCACGTCAGCCTGCGCTCGTCCACGGCTCTGCCTGCTGGTCAGGATCCATTTTGGACTCAGCGTGGGAATGTCCTCAGAAAAACAGACAAACACCAGCTGCTGCTCTGACTCATTTCTTCTGTGTGAACACTTATTACCACTGCACACATTCATTTAAGGGACTTTCAGCTCTTTAAATAATTAATTAGCGGCGTGTAATTGGCCGCTCTCCTGTTTGCTTCAGCCGTCTCTGACTGTGAGTTTACTGTCTGATGAAACACAACCCTGCAGGTTAGCAACCTCCGCGCTGAAGACTGGTGAGTTACTCTAACGCGAACCTGTTAGTCAACGGCACAAACGTAAACAAACTAGCAGCTGTTAGCATGTTAATGGCAGAGCTCGCCTCCCTGCGGGCCCACCAAGTTCTCACTTATAAATGCTGAAATGTGAATTTATATGAATTTATCTGTGATTTTCAGAAACTTCACTGCCGATGTTTTCATCCTGCTGGCCGGACCGTCGTCCTCCCACCCTGACCTCCTCGCTAAGAAGCTTTGTGGTGCTAAAACGTTACGCTACGTTGAAAGTTCATAAATTCACGCAGAAAAAAAGCTTTTATTGTCTTATCAGGGTACAGAAACAGAAGCTGTTGTTGTGGCATTTACACGACCGTCTCATTCCCGTGTGTTCCTCAACTATTTTGTATAAAAGCCTGTAAATGTCCAGAGTGATGAAGTCTGCTGTGATCCACACTTCATGTCTGATGACGTCGCGTCCTGCAGAGCAGTTAGCGGCGTGTGCAGAGCGTCACTTTGTTTTAAATGCACGACGTCCACACTGCGTCTGCTAGTTTATAGTTAGTCATTAGAACTTGGTCACATGAATTCATAATGATGAGGGATATGAGTTAATCCTGTGTGTGTGTGGGCTCTTGTGAAGCTGGTGTATGTATAAATGTCATATTTAACCGCTTATGTTGCTGCATTAATTAGGTTTGTCCTGCGCTGCCGTGTCTGTGCGAGGCTGTTTACTGACCCCACCGGGCCGAGCATTAGCGACCACGCGCTCCATCATCAGCCAACACACTTAAAGCTCAATTTGTTCTCATTATAATCAGCAGAAAACACTGTCAAAACTAATTTCCCGTGGAGAGCGTGCAGCCAGCGCTCTTTGCTGACCCTGGTGTTTTCTGTGCTGAGGGTGGCGAGGCGATGCACCGCGCCGAGCCGTGATTAAAAAATGCATCTTGAAACGTGACAAAGCCATCTAAAACCCGCCTGCCGCTCAGTAGATACAGTCCTCGGCCTCCCAAAGCTGCTCAAACTGGCAACCAGGCGCCAGAGAAGCCAAGATTTCCTCACAAACACAAATACACTCCAGCCGCATCAGCGTCTCCTGTCTTTATTTTCTTATATCTGCTCTGTTCAGCTGCAGCAGAAATCCAAGCAGCCTGACACACTTTCTCTGTTGTTCCTCTACTGCAGGTTTCTCAGGAAGGAAACCACAAACTGCGATTTCTTTGTCTGTAGAGAGATTTTAGATTCTAATGAGATGTTTCTTGTGCACAAGTCGACATTTTAGCCCGACTGGAGGCTCTGAAGGAAAAATCGGGTTTTATTGTGCAGTAATTTCTTCTGGTCATAGTTTTAAAATGTGTACAGAGTTGACATTTTAAGCTCATGGTCACACTAAAGGAGAGCTTGTAGTGGTTCATCCTCAGGGGAACATCAATATCCAGCACAATCTTTAGACCTGCTGTCGGCGCTGGACACACGCTCAGTAAACTAACAGAATAATCAGCATTACCATTGGATCACCATTATCTGTCCCAGAAGACTTCAACATAAGATAATTAACAACTGTTATTGCAACCATCAGTTAATCCTCCGTCTGTAAAATCTGATACACGCTTCAGCAGATTAATCTGTATTGTTTTTTTATGAGCTGATGAATAATTAAAGCACAGAAAAGCAGAAAAGCTGTTTCTCTGTGCACAGGTGTTGTTTCTGTCAGTAAATCCTCCGGCTCACACATACAAGTCGCAAATGTTCTAATGAACAAATTTAAGTTCATGTCAAAAATGTTTTTACATGCGTTCATCGTATAAAAGAGTTTTTTTTATACCTAAATCTTGAATTGTATTAAATGTAAAGCCAATTTAGATATCGGCCTTAAAAAATCACAAACAAATCCATCATCCTGAGCCCGACTTCACCTTTATATCATCTATGAATCCACACACACACACATGCTTTTTAATTTTTAATGTCTTTTTATTCTTGGACCTCACTGATCGAGTTTACTTTAAATAATCAACATTTTCATGTTGAAACAGACTCACAATGAACATCGTAGTCCTGCTGATCACTGTTTCTGAAATCAGCTACTCACTCTTAGCCGTGCTAATGATAAATTAGCTTTGTGTTATTCTGTTGAATCTCTGGCAGCTTAGCCACAGTCACACTGTTAGATTTGTAATGCTGTTGGCGATGAAATATATCAGCCTCTGGTTTCATTTGCTCAATTTTGATTTGCTGAACATGAAAAAAAAAAAAAAAGGCTTTTGTCACTTGATGAAGTCACTGCTAGCTTTTCCTGCTAATGTTTTGCTAGTGATGTCAGGCTGCTGGTAGCTTTTTCTGCTAATAAAATGTGCATGGCTGCTACTGCTGTAACGTCGTTATTTTAGATCACACTACCTTGCCCTACTCTGCCTCTGATCGGCTACATCCTGCCCGGTGAGTAATGGGCATGTGCAACTCACACTAAAGATTGAACAGAGGCGAGATGTCTCACTCTGGAGCTAAAATCCAGGTTTTGAAAATTAAAGTATGTAAACCTTTCCTACCAGGACAAATAAAAGAAGGAACTGGGAAGTTATAATCAGACCTCTTTAAACATGAAAAAACAAAAGTACAACAAGTACACAAAAGTATCTGGACAAGCTGCAAAACTTAGGATAAGACCAGTCACAGAAAACATTTATAAAGTTTTTGAGTCCCGTCGGGCTGAAGAACTTCCCTTTGAGAGCTGCCAACAATCATGAATGAGGACAGACACAAATCCACCAGAAGAGCTACAGAGACGCTCTGCAGTGAACCTGGAAGCTAAAAGCAACAAGTTCAGACACCTTCGACTCTGAAGTGTGATGGACGGGAGTCGGAGAAACGCAGCGTTAAAGTGGAGAAAGTTCCTCCTTCAGACGCTCTAAATCACAGCCCTTCATCCCGCAGTGACTCGTGGATCCATCAGCCATCATAAAGCGATGATGTAGTATATCCTGCACGCCGTCCGCTGGGCATTCAGCTCTCAGCCGGCTCTGCCAGGAACGTCTCGCTCAGATTGAATTCCAGCGCTGGTTTCAGAAATCTTTGCAGCCCTCAGCCTGGAAGAGATTATACTCTTACAGGGGATCATCACTCAAATTAAAAATTAATGTTGCTCCAGCGTTGGATGTCAGTGCACTGAATATTGATGAATGTGAACAACTCTGCCTCAGCCAGGAGCCGAGACCTGAGTCAGACCTGAGCAGAGTCCACGGCAAACCAGAGCCGGGGAAGATCTTCAGGAATGTTATTATAACTTTTATTATCGGTGTTAACTTCATAATCAATTAATTCTTATCAGTTCGTACCTTTTAAAAACATCTACAGTTTGTGTTTGTGTCCGTTTTCCTTTTATTTAAGTGAGTGAGTTGCTTGTTCT
Organism: Diplodus puntazzo; assembly: GCA_963678695.2. Classification (NCBI taxonomy): domain Eukaryota; kingdom Metazoa; phylum Chordata; class Actinopteri; order Spariformes; family Sparidae; genus Diplodus; species Diplodus puntazzo. The sequence continues at coordinate 1,405,802 of OZ023155.1, read as the reverse complement.
CTCTCCTGGTTCACGACTGTTCATACAGTTCTGATATCGATGCTCTTAAGTTGACTTCTTCTTCTTCTTTATCCTCGCTGTTTTCTGGCCTCGTACGTTCTTGTTGATCGCTCACATCTTCAGCTTCAGCATCCACATTCTACAGAAGTTGAAATGTGTTTGTTTTTTTTAACATCTGTATATTTAAACTGTCCAAACGAATAGTTTGCTTCTTGCTGGTAACCGACAGCTTCTGTAATGTCTCAGCTGCTTTTCACAGGAAGTCGGAGCTTCTCCATCTGTGATCACACCGACCAAAACGGGCATCTCAAGTCAAACCGTGATGTTTCCTATCCAGAGCGTAATCACAGCTTTGTGACGAAAGAGAAATAGAGAATTCAACCTAAACAAACGTCACAGTTCGATTGAATGTTGCCCTTGATGACCACAAACAGTCACTCAGAATAAACCACCAGATTTTTGTAAAATAAAGTTCCCTAGAAGTCGTTCACAGCTGAAGGTCGATGCACGTCGTCCTTCTGAATGAACAGTCGTATCGTTTGCTCATCTCGGCTGACAGATCGAGAAGCTGATGAGCTGAAGTTTTGATAGTTCAAACTTCAGAACAGTATTTTCCTGCTCGTTGTCTCGTATCAGTTTTGTCCTCCAGACGCTGATTACTTTCTTTTGACACACCGAGCCGGCCGGCAGACAATTGCAGGACCACAAACAGCTTCAGAAAAAAGTTTTGCAACATCTTTGACAGATCTGGAGTCCTGTCAGTAATCTGAGACGCCTCTCGCTCTCTGCTCTGAAGGACGTTTTTGTTTTTGAGCTCAGACGTCTCAAAATGACAGTGATTGTCTCTGTGTTGTTGCCGCCGCAGGGTTTCTTTTCTTTCTCTTTTTTAAAACACAGCTCGTGTTTTCGATTGTTCCAAAGAAAAAAGGTTTTTTTTTTTTCAGCTTCAATTATCTTGTCTGCAGGCTCGTTATCAGCAGCACGACGTCTCAAAACTATTAGGTTTCATTTTTTTGTATTTCCTGTCAAGTGTCATCTGTGTTTGGGATTATTTCAGTGAAACTTGTTGGGAGACATCAGAATGTTCCAGAGACAGAAAGACGGATCATATGTTGCAAAGGTGACGTGATATTTACCTTCAGCCACGATGCAGGAAACCTTGTGTTAAACTGTATCGATTAATTATATAAATGGTTGTTTTTAACATTAGAAAGTGAAGAAGCTCTCACATAATGATTCTTCTCTGACACACATGAGATGATAATGAGCGAGCGGCTGGCGGTGCAGCAGACTGAAACTCTCCCTCTCTGTTTGGAGTTTCCTTTTTTTCCTATCTTTATCCTTGCGTGCAGTCTTTTGGTATTTAGCGATGACTCGCTGTGAACTGCACTGAGCCGTAGCGTGAGGAGATGTGCTGTGTGATGAGAGGGTGTTATAACAGCGCTGACCCGCTCAGACCGGCTCAGAACGAGCTCTATTTTCATCTCATCTTTAAACGGCCGGCGCCGCCTTCAGAAGAGAGCCGAGTCTTTTCACGGATGATTACAGTCTGATTGTGATAAAGTGCACAGCAGGAAAAATCAGATTCTAACTGTGGTTTTGATATCAGTTGTTGACGACAGTTGTACCCGTCGTTCACTCAACACCTCGTTTCGTCTCTCAACCTAAAACCACTGAGAGTTTTCCTAAACTCAGCAGTTTTACATCCTGTTGCTATAGCGACCTCTACTGGCACAGTTCCATAGCAACCGCTGCTTGACTGATATCCAGAATCATTGAGGACGTTTTCATACGCGACAACAAACCGATTATTATCTGATTCATGATTTAAATGTGATGTGCTTAATCAGATGAAAGTCGTTCTGAGATTATGAGAAATCCGATAATCACACATCTTTTTTTTTTTTTTTTTACCACCAATATTCTGGTTTATTCGGGGCTTGTAAACAGTGAATCTGGTTTCTTTTGTTCTTTTTTACATCTCTCCTACGTTTCCTCATTGTGCTAACAGTGTTTCTAATGTACCAGCTGCACAGATGTTAGCTGTAAGCTAGCTGCACAGGTGTTAGCTGTAAGCTAGCTGCACAGGTGTTAGCTGTAAGCCAGCTGCACAGGTGTTAACTGTAAGCCAGCTGCACAGGTGTTAGCTGTAAGCTAGCTGCACAGGTGTTAGCTGTAAGCTAGTTAAATACAACTTCACCAGACACCCTCATCCAGGCCCAGTGGAACCGTGGCACCTGGGCGGTCCGGCCTTATGAACTTGTCTGATGTAGACCAGATCTGGGCTGGAACACCTTTGCTATTTGGGGCTGTAACCTGCAGTGGGTCACATGTGTGATGCTCAGCCTGTCACACAAAGTCCAAACTACCGACCGGCAGGTTCTGCTCAGCTGGAGCCGGCAGCGTGACCATCGGACTATTCTTGGACCAAAACACAGCAGACCGGCAACATGGCGAGAAATCAAGTGTAACATCATCTGCACACAGAGGTTTATTTAAGGTGCTGCCGGTGACTCAGCACCTTCCTGGAAACCTTTGCTCACCTGTTTTACTGTAATTTAAGATTGAGTCCATTATTAATGTTTCGGACCTGCAGAGCCGGAGCTCTCACATGTTCCACCTCTCTGATGCGCTCAGTGTTATCTGACCTTTTGTCTTCATTTATTTTTTTGGGACACGTGCTTTCCCATTAGCAGAACGTGGCCCGGACCCAACTTGGCATCAAAGCTCATTCTGTCTGACAGAGTGGTTCTGAGGGGGGGGGGGGTTCAGTGGGCTAATTGGAGCTGTGCTATTTTCAGCGAAGGCAGCCAGTGCTAGTTTTGGCCTTTCATCATAAGCAGGATCTAATGTCAGCTGATGAAAGAGGCTGTCAGTGTCTTCATGCAGCGTCGGGGGGATAACGCTCAGACAGCGGCGGCGGAGAGGGGAGACCCTGTTTCTGATCCGGAGAGGACTCTGCTGGATCAGGACCTGCTGGAGTGTCGCCCTGCTGTTCTGATGCAGATCAAACCTCATCGAAAAGTTCTCAGATTTCTTTTTCACTTCATTACATTTGCTTTGCATCGCTCAGTCCAGCTCCATTAACTGCACATCGTGACACAAAAAGTTTTCTACAGAAATTGTTCGACTGCGGGCAGAACCCAGAACTCGTCCCGGTTCTGAGCAAAGAAAGAAGAGACTCAAACTAAGTGGAAAGTGTATTTATCCGGAAGAGCAAAAGAAATGACACAACGACTATGATTAACAGTTTCTTACCATCAACCAAATGTTTGCTTTCCTCCACCAAGTACCAACATTTTGTGTGACTTTCCAAGTTGTTGTTGAGACTTGAGGGAAATTTCACGTGAATTTTCTCAGTCGGAAAAATGTTTTTCCGATAATTTCAACAGCAGGTGAACGCACAGTAACCACCGTAGTTTCCTCTGACTCTTGACACCAACACTTCAGAACACGATGAACGAAAAGCCTTTTTCTCTCAGCTTTCCCGAGAAAAGACCAGAAATAAACATGATGACATTTAAGAAGTTTTGGCAAAAATTTATTGGCAGAAATATCACGAGGAGACACGAACAGAGAAGCTCTTTTGAATCCTCTTCAAACGTTTCCTCCACTGTTTTTCTGTTGACCTCTCTTCACCTCCCGAGTCACTGCCAAGCCGGTATATCCAGTATAAACAGTGTCTAGTCGGTCCGGACCAGAACCTAAAAAGATGAGAAACACAAAAGGCCAGAAGGTCAGAAAATGTCTTAGTAACTGGAGATCAGGCAGACGTGTGCTGGCATTTCTAAATCTGGGGAGTAGGTGCTGCTGAAGAGTGTCGTCACATGTTCACACTGATATTAACTGATACTAACAGGAATAATTTTAGTTTTTCACAACCTGTTTTCACACCGACAGAGTTAAGAAGGCAGTTTCCTCCTGCTGCCGACAGAAACATGTTCATGCTCAGGATGAAACTGACGTCTCTCTCTTCATCCGACTCGAAGTATGATGGCATATTTCCTACAACGTCTGAACGGTCACTAAATGTTATCAGGATTACTTCCTGCAGAGTCACGCACAAGTCAAGGTTCCTCCGGCTCGTCTGACAGCTGATGTCAGATCGCACTCTGAATGATAGATGCCTCCGCCGGAGTGACTCACCGCTCCGTATCACCGCCGTCTCCTTGGCCGGGCCGGCTGATGTGTTTATATAACGCTCTCGATGGGTGCAGTAATAAGTGAGAAGGCGTATAAAGCAGGGGAGCGAGGAAATTGGATGAACGGAGAGCCCTTCATCCCTCCATCCCTCCACCAAATCCCGCTGTCTGTCATTCCTTCACTTTCTCACACAAACTGATTAAATTACAGGGTTTTGTCGGGATGTGGAGGACTCGTTCTGACCTCCTGACCACAGGCAAGGTCAGAAAACGGCTCCTCGTGATGTGACGACAGTTTGGATTTTATTCCCCCAATATTTCTTTCCCTATTCAAGAGCAGAGCTCGTTCAGAGTCCTCGGTGAACTCAAACAGGAACATCGAGCTGCTCGAAATAAAGCCGGACGTGTTTTCATGTCGGGCTTATTTTCAGTCTGTCTTTGTGATCCTATCAGAGCTTCAATCCTTATTATTTCAGTTACAGCTTAATTTTTTATCCTCAGAACTGCCCAGTTATTGGTATTTGATCTGTACCTTTACATTATGTACCAGGAAGCTCACGTCTTCTGAATCAAACACAGAAATGAGCTTTGAGTTCTGATCATCAGAATCAAAAGAAGGATCAGTATTTCCTCCGGTATGTTTTTCCTTCTCCACCCTCGTCTGGCTGCACGCGTGCTTCAGTTTGAATAAAACTCAGAAAACAAATTGTTTGTTTTGCTCCACGAATAAAATGTCTTCATGAGATAAACAGATATCGTCAGTTTATTACGAATCATATTCACGTTGGTTGTTGGCCGGCTGTAGTTGTTAGTCCTGCAGCAGGAGGCAGAGTGGACGGGCCGGTTCTGTACCGGCGCCTGTCGGTGCAACAAAACACTGTGTGGAAACCAGCGTTGGGCAAGTTACTTCTAAAATGTGACGTGTTTCATATCACTAGTTACGCTCTTTTGAAAGCTATCAGTTACTTACAGTTCTACAGTCTGCGTAGACTAATGTGTTGCTGATGACGCCACTGCGTGTTACTTTCACTGGAATAACTGCAGAAATACAACCTGGCGTTACGAATGTATGAGCACAATGAACTTTTGAAGAAAAACACTCTGCAGACATTTTCGACAGCGGATTAAATTCCACTTCCAAATAAAGAAATACATCATGGACTCTTAGTTTCAGGTGGTAACACAGTGCTGGATACTGAACCAGCGTAACACTGCAAACACGTTCTGACTCAGCCGCTGCTGAAAGTAATAGATTACTGCAACACATTACTTTTGTAGGGCATTGAAGGCTGAGATCTGCTCACATTATTAAAAACACAATCCGACTCCTGAAACACATTTTGACAACACAATACACAAACCAAATCTGATCTGAGAACATTTCTGTAGGAAAATACTCGACTAATAATAATAATAATAATAATAATAATAGTTTTAGAAGTAGAGAACTACAGTAAATTTCCTTTACATGTGAAGTGTACTCGATGCTTCGGCGACATGTTTTTGTTTTACCGTGTTGAATAAAGTTGGATTGAATCAGATGTAACGACGCTAACAGAGAAAGTCGTGTTCTTCTGTCATGTTGCTCTCAGCGAGCTGCTTCACGCTTCCTCTTCCTCCTGATGTCTCAATGAGGGCTGCTTCAATTTCCTACCATTTCCTCTCTGTGACCAACACATCCCGCCTCGCTCTCCCTCTCTCTCTCTTCTGTTGTGAACGAGTGAAGCATTTTTTCTCTCCTCTGGGAGCCGAAGGCCTTTAGAGAGAGAGAGAGAGACACTTCCCCCACAGCTGAGCTAATAGGACATGCCATCATAATGCTACAGCTGTGTGTGTGTGTGTGTGTGTGTGTGCCTCAGTTAAAGTGCCATACGACCTCAGCGAGCTCTGCTTTTATATCTCCTCCCTGAGCGTCGGCCCGGCTCCGTCTCCTCTCCTCAGAGGCCCGTCCAGACTACACGGCGCTGCAGACGAGGATGAACCACAACCACTCATTAGAGCATCGGATAAGATAAAGCATCCAGCCTGGAGAGTGTGTGTGTGTGTGTGTGTGTGTGTGTGTGTGTGTGTGAGTGTGAGAGCTCTCCTCCCTAAGATGGACGCCTGCGAGGAGTCGCGTCACTGAGGTCCAATTTGACACAAATCCACAGAGCTTTGCATCAAAGCTGGAGCCATTTCCAAGCAGTCTCCTCTTCAAAGTCTCCCTAAATGAGGAGGCTGCTCCGGGGTTTTTCAGACCGGGCCTCGGCAGCAGAGGCTTGGATCGGCTCGAGCCCTCCCTCCCTCCCTCCCTCCATTCCTCCTCTTTCTCTCTGGCTGACGATGATGACGAGCGTCAGAGAGTTGAATCATCCGCTGACCCTCTCTCGACCCCCACCGTGAAATCCCAAACACCTAATTTCTGCTCAGAGAGACGGAGAGCAGAGCATTAATACACACCACTCTGCTCCTTCTGTGTCCCAGCAGGCGTTTCATACATTCACTTACTGTGTTTGATATAATGTGAGTGGAGGTGAGGAGCGCAGCGTCGTGAACAAACGTGAGCTCACGTATGTTGTGTAACTGGACGGAGGTTAATGATGCAGCTCGTCGGCTGTTCGGTCATCGTTTATTCAAACTGCTCAATTTTCTCATTATAGTGGAAAAAACCAGCTTTAATCAAATAGTGGGTGTTTTATAATTAAATGACAGCCGCTGATAGGAAGCTGTGAGTTTTTGGGAGAGTACCTCAGCGGCTCCAGAGACCGTTAATGTGACGCAGAGTATCTTTGTGTTTCGGGATGCTGAAGTCTATTTTCGTGGCTGCGTTTTGAATATTTGACCGGCTGCTTTTGGAGAAACGTTATTACCCGGGTGGCTGTGTGTCGGGGTGTCACGGATACCTCGACTGTCACTCACTCAGGGCGAGACAGAAATAGAAGAAACTGCCTTCCAAGTTTAGTCTGAACTGTCCCTAATGTGGCTCCAGCTCCGTCTGCCAGGAGGAAGATTTACAGGACATCTGTAGCATCATGACTGTGAGTTAGCTGCTCTACTGCTGTTGGTTTTTATTTATTATATTGAGGCGTCGACAGTCCACATGTTGTTTCCTCAGAGTATAAAAACAGAGTATTCCTCTGACGGACATACTGAGCCTGACACTAACACGCCTTTCCCTCCATTCAGTCTCCGTCCGTCTGTTTCTGTCTTAAATCTTTTATATCGTTTTGTCTCCAAAAGACACGTAATAGGTTTATTTGGCCACGCTCGCAGTTTGGTTAGCTTGAGAAAACCATAGTGTTTTCGATTAAAAATCAGGTAGTTCAGTTGCAAACATATGGATTAAACAGCTTAGTTTACATCACGTACATGACGTAACGTAAAGCGGCACTAGACTAGAGACATGTTCAACCTCACGGCGACACTGTTGGAGCTGCTGTTACAAAGACAACCAGGTAATTTCTGTTTCCTCAATGTCACAAACGACAACAACAACAACGACAGCACAGGTCAAAAGGTGATCGACAGCCAGCCTTCATTTTCTGCAGTGACAAAACTGTACAGCGGTAACGAGGTTTAAAGGGAGCCGATGTAAACACTGATGGTTTAACTACGTTAGTCACTCTACAGAGCTTCAGACATGAACAGCCTCTCCTTGTTTTAACTTGGTCCATCCTGACTGTCGTAGTCGTCACTACCGCGCCACATGAAGTCGTCATTTTATCCGGAGACGTGGATTACTTTGGCTGTTTCTCTGTTTTAAATCGAGTCACCAGTTCCGTCAGTTGTTTAGCAGAATGCTGCGTCGCTTTTTATACTCTGAAGCTCCAGAAATGTTCTGAAACGTCGCCTCAGATCCGTCACCGTCACTAAAACTCTCACCCGGGTCAGGCCCGGCGTCCTGCAGCTCAGTCCGACTGTCACATTTAAATTAAAACGGTCTACAGATGAACACTGATCCAACAAACTGCCATAAAAACATTAATCAAACATGCGATCATTAAGAAGTCCGGTGGAGAACTTTACAACAGCAACTCAGAACTTTTCATGTTCTCTCAGATTATTAGAGAATATAAATCCTGGAAATATATTCAGTAAAATGTTAATAAGATAATTTAGAGTGGAGTAATTCTGCAGCCGTCTTTGATTATCTTACTTCCACTTTGTTTCTGCGCTCCCATCATCCTTCACTCCGACTCAGTCACCTTGATTCTTTGACTGTTCGCACAGCGAGATCCATTAAAGTAATAGCTGTCTGTCCTCGCTCAAAAATTGGATTTCGCTCACGTTGCTCTCATGCCAGAACTGATTTACAGGTGCTCAGACATGCATTGTAATCAGCATTGCGGCGTCGGGAGGTAATTCATTAAAAAAAACAACAACACTTCGACTGAAAACACCAACAATGAGAGGAGGGAAGTGAAGAGCAGGAAAACAGAAGGAAGAAAACAAGGCGGCTGGAATAAACACAGCGGCAGGAGGACGCGTTCAAGGACTTCTTGTATGTCTCGAGTATTATTTCAATTTTCAAGTGACGATCCCTGTTTTTTATTCTCATAACATCAGACGTTATGCGCACACACTCGAAGCCCTCGCTCAGAAAACAACGGTAATGAGGCCGACTCTCCGCTGCTGTGAGGCCGCCGTGGCTCCATGGCAACCGGCCACTGGAAATGAGTGTTTGTGAACAGATCTAATTCAGTAATCAGCGGTCTGCGGTCTGAATGAGGACGCTGGGAGAAAAAGAAAAACAGAGGAGGTCTGTGGAAATGACCAGCAGCCGCTGAACGCTGAGGTTTCCTCAGCAGAACCAGGGAGTGAAATAATAAGAGTCTCCTGGAGGATCTGCACGGCAGAAAACAGCTCAACACTTTGATTCACTTTCCTGCAGAGGTCACTGAGTAGATCGATGCCACCAGCGTCAGCTAATAGCTTAGCTTGTTTCTTCTACAGATTAATCAAACCAGATATAAACGTGTGATGCTGGGAGGAAGAGACTGTTCCTGTCTCGCTTTCAGTCCCCAGCGGACTCCCAACGACAGCGCGCGCCTCCTGTAGACCCTCATAACTTCTGCAGCACTGACAGTTGTAGACTGAAGGTCTGGATCAGGATGAGTGTCGATGAGTGTCGATGAATGGTAACTGATGGTTGTATTTTGATGCATGCACCAAAACAAAACATGAGAATTCAAAGTTAATTCAAATTAATTTTCTTTCCATTAACTTCGATCGAGCGTTGAAGTGGTTGAAAGCTGTCGCTCCGTCATCACGTACACCTGTGTGTCTTCAGTGCTGCTTAACTGAGATGCAGAGAGAGCAACGCTAGTTATTTCCCTTGTTTGCAGTCTTTGTGCTAAGCTAAGCTAAGCTAAGCTAACCATCTGCTGCTAAACCATGTTCTCACTCTCGGCTCATCACGTACGGCAGCCAGTCAGATTCCTTCAGCTTCAAATGTTGTCGCTCCACCTGCGTCTGCTGTCAGCTTCAGTTCAAGTTAGCAAACATATGTACTATGCAACGTGCACTTAGACTTTCAAAATAAAGCAAATCTCCAAAAAACAAATGAATCTAGACTCTTGGTCCCAAACAGGCCGAAGCTGCAGTCTCCAGTTTAATGTGTTGGGAGATAAAGTGTCAGTTATCGTCAGTGTTTGAGGATTTGTTGTTCAGCCGCTCGCTCAGTTGTAAGTTTACAGACCTGTCGGTGTCTGTGGCGGTGTGGGCGTGGCTCGACAGCAGCTGCAGGTGCAGCGAGGGTGCAGTGGTTTGCAGGAAGGGTGACACACCTGAGAGTATTTGGCCTGATTGTTAATTTGCCTCCCAGGATGCTCGCAGCTCAAACACCACAGTGAAGGACGGTGCAGGAGAAGTGGCGGAGACACGAGCTGGTGGAGGCAGCAGCAGCAGGACGGAGAGCTGTGGAGGCGTTACAGACACGCTTCACCTGAGCACTCACTTCCAGGTATGTTCGTTGCCTTGATTGCGGATATTAATGTACATGAGCAACATTCATTTGGATGTAAAAATGCAGTTCTGTATCAGATGTTCTCGAGCCCGGACCGCCAACATGGATCAGCAGGTGCAGACGAGCAGCAGCAGCTCAGGTGATCGCGTCCCTGCTCGTTAATTAAAGCTCTTTTCATCCCATCGATGACACGTTTGTTCTTTCACACGAGCTCCAACAGGAATCAGAGAAAAGTTCTGAGTCATTTATGAAGCAACATAGAGGAAGTTAGATTCTGTTGTTCAGGCGTGTCTGCAGTTAACGAGCATCGTGATGACGTCTCCTTCTGTTCGTCTTCATCCAGCAGCTTCACATGAGCTTCGTTAAAAACAGCATTTCTCTTTGGATTAAAGGCCGCGATGGAGCCGAGGGAGAGGCTGATCCAGAGTCTGCTCGTGGACAGATGTCCTCTCTGTCCGTCCACAAACACTCTATTGGGTGTGTGTGTGTGTGTGTGTGTACCCAACCTCATGACTTCCTCACCATGGAGGCGGGGCTACAGTCTCTGCCGGTGGCGTCTCTGCAATTTGTCATTCTTGAAACCAGCAGCTGATTTAATCAGAAGTAACGTCGGTGGGAAAATGGGAGCTGCGTCCTCGCTGTGAATTATTATCTTGGTTGAGCTGATTTGTCGCTTGTATTTGCTGGTTGACCGACAGTCTGACACAGATACGATGAAACTTTTGGTGACTAACTTAATTATCTTGGTTGGTAAGTCACATTAAATCACTGTCGTCCTTTGCTTTCACATCTGCGGCCTCCTGAGTGGAAGTCCTGACGTCTCTCTGTGGACTTGCTGCTCAACTTCTTCCTTTGTTGCCACAATAATTAACACAACCAGAAGAGTCTGCAGCCTAACAAGAAACATAAATATGGGTCGTCATAAAGCGCCTGTGTAGTCAAAATATACAGGAAATGAATTTAGTTTTAGTCTTTGTGCGTTATGTTCACGAGACTGGATGTTACATGAACACTGAGTCTGAATATCTGACAAATACAGAAGAATTAAAACAACTAAAACATGTTTCGACGACTGAATTGAAACTAAAGTAATAAACTACAATAACTCTGGTAACAAGAGGATGAACTGACTCTTTCTTTCCTGTTCAGCGACGTAGAACCATTTCAATTCAACCTCTCTGAATCTCAGAGACACGTTTTTTAAAAATGGTTCCCAGTTTCTTTGCAGAATTAAAAATACTCTTTCTGCAGTACGACCTCTTCTTCCACTCTTATATTTCTGCCTCCATAAATGCCGCCAAAGCTTTTTCTAATGTGTCTTTCTTCTCGTCACGGTGAACCGTGCGGCCGCCGAGCGGCATCCTTTTTATTTTGGAGGTCACTTTGGGGAACTGAGATGAGGAGAAGCTGCAGCCGTGTGTGTTCGCTGAGCTTTATGTTGTTGTATTTTCTTTCTCGTGCGTTCTTCAGCAGCGTGATGGATGTGCTGATCTGAAAAACACATCAGGGGCTCCACTTAGAATGAATAAATTACAATGATTAATATGTATGTGTGCCTGATGATGAGTCATGTCTCCTGCTGCAAACTGTTATTACACAGAAATAATGTGTAACGATGAAAAACAACATCCCTGAAGCTTCGACACACAACATGAACAACCCTCCAAACGGAGGAGAAGACACGTAATCTCACTTTAAATCACAGTTTCAACATTTGCATACAAAGGAATTCAGAAATTGCTACAGATGTTCGAATCACCAGAAACATGATTAATCCTCCGAGACCACGAAGAGTCACAGAGATTCTGTGTTCTGGAATAAATATCCTGACACTTGTAGGTTTTCAGCCTAAAATTCCTTTTTTTAGCTCAGTTTTCATCCTTTTCTCTTCACAGAAAATGCAGGTTTTTTTCCTCCGACGGTGCTTTTAGGGGGAAAAAAAAACAAAAAACTGTCCAACATATATCTGCCCCTTCATCTCCCCAGAATCCCATTTGGTACTGAATTATTAAAGAGACCAGTACTTTGGGCAAGAGACAGAGTGAGACTGTTTTTTTGTGGAAAAACACTCTTTCAAGCCAACACACACACACACACACGCCAACACACACACACACACACACACACACACACACACACACACACACAGATGAACTCTCCACCTGAAAGAGTTTCCAAATGTGTTGTGAAGCGGAGCGCTCATGCAGAAGGTTGCACCAGTCGACCTCGTCCTCCTCCCGTCCTGCTGTCCACCTTCTGGTTCAGTAAGCTCAGTCCAGTCCAGAGGAGGCCGGTACCTTTTACATAAGCTGACACAGAGCACTCTGTTCCCCTTTTAGACTGCACCTTACTGCCCCCTCCTTTTAGTTTTACGTCTGCCCGGGTGCCTCGCAGCCCGCAGACTTCTCACCCCACCGCTGTGTTTTATACGCTGCAGCGTGCTCCGGTCCTGCAGGTGCTGTAAACGGCTTCGCTCCGACGTGTTACCGAGTCTCTGCCCTGCACATAAAGATCAGAACGGGCCTCATGGGACGGAAGAAGAGGAAGAGATGGTTCAGACTGCTACGGCTTCACTAGCTGGAGCTCTGGGATCACCATGGAGACAGATGTGTCTCTGGGAAGCTTTCAGGAGGTTTGAATGTGCCCGTTAAACACCGAGGCGTCCGCAGAGACGAGGCTCTTACAGCAGCTCTCGGAGGCCGTCACATCACAGCTCCAGGTGTGGACGGCTGTTATCGATCAGAGCCGGAGCTGAGAGCCCAGAGCTCACATCCTTTCATGACATCCGGTGTTTTCACGCTTTTGAGACTAAGTTTGGGCACCGATCAGAAAATGGTTTCAGCTGAAACACACTGATCACTGCCAGGAGGTTATTTTTGATATGAAGAATCAAATTAAGATTGTTTTGGGGAGAATGTAACTTTCATCATTCCTCAGTAATGTCTCAACATGTTTTAACTCCCAACTCGTTAAATTCAGCGGCCTCGTGTCCACAGAGGGTTTTTCTGAGGAGTGAGTGTCTGCAGCAGCCGGAGCTCTGGTGACGTCACCGTGCCGTGCTTCACGTCATCACCACATCCTCCGCGCTCTGCAGAGAAGCAGCGGCGGTTGTCAACATATTGCTGTTGCTGTTTGTGGAGACGAGCTGTCAGACTTTCAGACCTCCGACCCTTCAGAGTCCGTTTCAACGTGAATGACTCAGCAGTTATCAATAATCCTTAATATGCAGCGACAGGCTGAACTCACTGCTCACACATTCAGACTCAGTGCGTGAAGTCAAAGATGGTTCTAACGATGATTTTACACTTAAAACAAGAGCTGCAACAATCATTGGTCACTGGTTCTTTGATCAGTCCATCAAAAGAAAATGAGGCTGTCTGTTCTGATAATCGATTGATAGTTTCAGTCATTTTTTAAGCGGAATTGTCAAACATTTTCGGGTTCCAGCTTCTTAAATGTGAAGATTTACTGCTATTCTTTGTCACTTGACATAAATAAAGCAATTTGAAGAGGATTTTTGGGGATCTGGGAAATTGTGATGAGCATTTTTCACATTTTATTTCATTTCATAGCCTCAGTGATTCGTCTGCATCCATCTGTATCTACCTACTGTCCTTTACTCCCTTTACTTTAATATATCTGTCATTTTGTGATATGAACAGATACGTTGTGTTCGTAAAAGCAGCTGAGACTCAGAGAACATTCAGTCTTTATTTCTGTCAGATTCAGTGCCGAGCGACAAACACGATCTCATTGTGAAGCCGTGATTCTCCAGCAGAAACACTCTCAGTCTGTGAATCCTGTTGCAAGCAGCTCCTGTTGGATTCAACGTGGCTCGAGTTGCAGCTGGAACCAGAAACTTCTCTGATTTGTTTCCGAGGGAACGTTTCTGTGCGGCTGCGGTCACAGTTTGGTTTCAGGCAGAACGTGCAGGATGGAACTTCTGGAAAGCATCTAATTAGACGCTGACTGAAGCTTCTGTGGAACTTTTTCTCCTTCAGGCTGTAAGTTTTAATCTTCATGTGCCAAGAAACGTCCCCGCCACAACCAGAAGCCCGGCTCAGGCAGCGAGCAGTCGCTGGCGGTCGGGCTGATTATGTGTAACTGAGGCTCGGTGGAAACAGGAAAAAAAGGGACGGGATCAATGGAAACTTTGTTGCCTGGCATCAAAACGCTGCCTCCTCTTCCCCCGAGGACAGAAACCCAGAGAAGTGTAGAGAACAGCAGTGATGACGGGTTTAACAGCGAGTCTTACCTGGAGCACACAGTATTACACACAACTGTACTGGTTTTGTTATATGGAGAAGGAAATACAATGATATACGCTTAAAACTTCTACTAACTAAACTAAGTTTTGGAGTTAGTTTATGTTAACGGGCGACTGTTACAGGACGGAGACGCCTCCACTCACATACAGACAACAAAAAGTTATTAATGTGTTTATTTACATGTATTAATCATGTGAGAAACATTAACTAAGTGGACTGAGCAACGATAATGAAGTTGGTAGTGTTCACTCAATAAAGACACAAACCTTAATCTTTGGGAGAGAGTGACGCACCGTACCGACGACAAGGAAGAGGTAGTGTCTTCTTCTTCTTCTTCTTCTTCTTCTTCTTCTTCTTCTTCTTCAGGCTTTTTCCGTCACACCAAACAGAATTATCAGACGCTGTAGCTCGAGTGACGTGAATCTGAAACCGGTTGTGTCGCAGAGAAGACGACATCGTCACTTTGTTCTTCACTGCATGATTTGTACCACTAGTGAGGCTGATGAAGTCGGTCCTCCGGATTCTTTAGGACATCCCGGACTCGGTCTGACACTGACGGACATGCCCGCCAACCTTGAGACCTCGACAATAGAAGGGAGCTGCAGGAATCTGGAGGTTAGAGAGACTTTGTTTCCTGCTTTCTGGTGAATTAAAGAGTGAAAATAACAAACGTAACTTGTAATTCTCTGAAAAGAATAGCATGAATTTTACAAAATGTTGATATCTTCTTTCCAGGCCGATGTTTCCTTGAGTATTTCTTTCTCTCCTATGATTCACTGTCCGTCTCGCGGACTGGACACTGTGCGGTGCTGGAAAAAGGTTGTGAGGGAAAAATAATTGTGACTCCAGGAGGAAACCAGGAGGGCGATGACAAAGGACTCAGCTCTAATCAGCTGAAGGTGGACTCAGATGTGTGTAACCTCTGAGCCTCACACGCTAAAAGAATCCGATGCTCAGTTGGGTCGTCTTTCCAAAACAGATGATTTGATGATCAAACTGATCTGAAGTCAGTGTGGAGGAGAGAGAACAGCGTCTGCAGCTCTCGCTTCTCATTGTTAGCACAGCGGTGTCACACCACGAGTGTGTGTGAGCGTGCAAGTGTCCTCCGCCTCATCTGCACGATTCACTGCATGGAGACACACAACACACAGTGTGTGTGTGTGTGTGTGTGTGTGTGTGTGTGTGGCAGAGACAGGGTGGTGCTTCAGAGGTCCAACATCATCTGAACTCCCTCAGTCCTCCGTCGCAGGTTCACGCCCTGTGATTGGTCGGCAGGGAAGGAAGCAGGGTTTTTTCTTCCACTCCTGGTCGTTCAGGTCATGTCTGTCTGTAGATGAACACTCAGGTTGTAACAGAAAACAAATCTGACATCTCTGTTGACGCTAAAACCCTTTTCACTTTAAGACTCAGCATTTAAATGACTATGTGCTCACGTGCCGTATCGCAGGACGTGTTTCCAGTTCTCTTCCTCTCAGCCAAGAGGCGTCTTCAGTTGTCGGACATGTTTATTGGCTCCAGCTCTGATCAGCGGTGATAGAAGGCGTGCTAATGCAGCCGTGTTCAGACACGGTGCCGTGACGCACGTTGAAAATACGGATTTGGGGTGAACACTGCATTAGTTACCGAGTTTGAAAGAGAGACTGAGTAAAAAGACATTTAAAAAAGTGACCAACAGACCGGATCTCTGACGCCTCACTCCTCAGCTGCTCCCATCATCAGCGGCAGAAATGGATGCACGTAATTCAGAAAGATATTGATTAAATTTTTTTGAGACGGGTTGTAAAAGATGTAATATTCAAGAATCGGTCACCTCAAGAATTCATGCTCGCTCGAACAAAAGGCAACATTTTGCACCCGGCATTTTTACTCAGAGCGCTTTGTGTTGAAAATCTCTGAATATTTCAGAAAGGAGCTGCTGTTGTCATCGCCGCTCTCTCTTAGGCAACCAATCACATTTTAGATCGGGTCACCCTGGTAACCCAGAAAATGAAGGAGAATCTTTATCAGACAAACTGAGGCAGAAGAGCTGTTTGTTGGAGCAACTTGTCTCTGAATGTTTCTTAGCATTAGCTGATTAGCTAATGTTAATTAAAACAAGCCTGCAGCCTTTTTTCTCCCTCTGTATAAGCGCCTCAGCTTTTCTGCCAGAGGAAACGTTGTGTCAGGTCACGTCACGGGACTCTGATGAGGACGCAGCAGACATGTTAGCTTGTTTACACGGTTAAAGGCTGCAGATGTATCGGCGAGGATCAGAGGCACGGATTGATGGACAATTGAAACCGTGCTGTCGGACTGTGCGTCAGTGAGAAAGGACGGGCCGTGCTGGATAACTTCTGCAGAAACTTAGACATCGTTAACATGACGTCAACGAGGTTATTTCTTCACAATCTGTCGATAATTAGATATCTGGATAATTTTATGAAGGTTTTAAACTAAATTTCTTACATGTTGCACCTTTTTAAAAGATGAAGTTTGATGAGTTTTGTGATCTGCTGCTCTCTACGTCCCCGAACATGACACACGGGATCAAAAAGACAACATACATACATACAACATATGGACAGGACACATTCATGAGTGTCTCGTGTCGTCATGGAGCTGATAATCAGTCAAACTCTGACCAGGTTCACGTCATCTCTCCCCTCGGCAGCTCTCCGTCCCTCAGAGGTCAGTGAAAACCTGACGACAGATTCTGAGGGAAGAATCGATTCTGGCAGCTGTTCATTTGGGAAACGACTGAGTTGGCTGAAGCTCAGAGAGCATTTCACTGTCCTCTGCTCCGCATGTCTCTGCAGAAGACTGACAAGAACTGAGTCGAGTTTAAACAATGAGAGAATCAGCAGAACTCCAGCAGGTCATTTGTGATTCAAACACTGCGTCTGGTGCGTGGATTTAATGTGCAGCAGTGTGTTTAAATGTGAGACTCAGTTTTTCCTGCATGCTCTTCCTGTCGGTGTGGATTAGTGCTGCGCTGCTGCTCTTCCCCCCGGAGACCAAACTGTTTGGATAATTCAAGCTTCAGTCTGTCTTATGATTTATGAGAGAGACGGTGTGACAGCAGCAGAGCTGAGACATAAATCTGGTGTTAGAGTATCTACAGAGCGTACCTGTTCGCCGCCACGCTACATGACACCGTATATAATATTTAAGACGGGGACGGACGGGGACCTGATGTGATGTTGGACAAATGTTCTCAGCCCTCCCGTCTGATCTCAGCGTCCGTATCAACATCCGTTAGCTTTGAATTTCATTCAGCTCTGATTTAGTTTCACCTGTTCACCTCGTTCTGCCACAATCAGCTCCGTTAGCTGCTGTGTTTTCTATATTTCTTTTACGTGTGTTGTTGTTACAAGCTGTTGTTGTCGTACCACGACCAGTTTCACCTCACACAGAAATATAAAATATATAGTTTTTCCAGAGTCGACCTTCATGGATCTTACAGTAACGTGTTGTTAGCTCAAATAAACAGCACGTCCTCAAAGCTAAAAGATCAGGTCGATTCTCTGTATTCCCCAAAATTTCCCCATCGAGCCTCACGTAGTGGACCTTTGCTGTATAATGATCTACCTGTGTGTATCCATGTTGTGTTCTGATTGGTTGGTTTGTGGACTCGTCTCACTATAACAAGAATTTAAATCTGCGTCACTGTCGGAGTTTTGACTCGGGCGGTCTTTGGACTCCAGCTCAGGACTTTCTGAATCAGGTGAACAGTGTTGACTCTAAAAAGATCAGAACTGGTGCTGAAGAATCAGAATCAGTCTCCTTTATTCCACTCACTACCCACAATGCAACTTGGCATCTGACAGTTTCAAGTACATGTGGAAACATCACTACAGGAAACGCCTGCTACATTATACATGCTCGATAGGAGCCATTTGGTTTGGCTCCAAGAACCAAAACCACTTGATTCAGGTCCAGAGAAGACGTGTAGTCTCAGAGACAGTCTGGGTGAAGACCCGGGTGTGGTGTGCTGGAGGCAGATCATTTATGTACAGAAGTCTGATCACTACCAGGGAGATTTTACAAACCTACATTCTGCATGTTGTATTCCTCGCCTCCAGTTCAGTCCTCAGGTGTCCTCGACTGCATCACTACTCACAGCTTCCTGCCATCGTTTGTGTAACCTCCGGGCCTCTTCAGAACCACATGAAGAGCTCTCTGCACGAGTCCGGAGCTCCGACAGCTGGAGGAGACACTCAGAGCGCCAGAACAGCCGGCTGCCGAGGGGCTGAAGGAGAGCCAGGAGAGGAGGCCGAAATACAAGCAACGCGAGGAGGAAATTAAAACATGCGTTCACGTGATGTTGGAGTGTCGAACAGGACGCGAGGAGCCGAGGGACGGCGGTAACGAGCGAGCCATCAGAGCAGCGGAGGAGATGACAGCAGCACTTCACACCGAGAGGAGATTAAAGTGGGCGTACGACCTTCTGATGCTGAGCAGAGGCTCATGGGAAGACGACCTCATGATCTTAATGAGTAAGATGCTGAACTGTCAGCTGCAGCAGGAGCTGGTAAAGGATGATATTCTGTCCTTTGAGATCATGTGAGGTTTTCTTTACAGAGTCAATTCACCTGAATAGTTAATAATCTAACACACTGCTCTTCTCTCGTGGTACCATTTAATAAATGTGAACACAACTGGTTTATTTCTCCGTCCAGCACGATGGAGGTGAATTAGATTTTGCTTGTTTTGCTCCGAACATTGAGAACATGTCAGCAGTAATATTCCACAGACGTCTCGTGAGCCGCCGGTACACAATATGTCGTTTTCAGGGTCGGCAGGTTTATTGACTCGACTTATGTTCCTGGATGTTTCAGGCTGTAGTCGTACAAACATGTTTTTATAACCCGAGCATATTTTATGATCCAATTTAAAGCTGTAGGTACATCCTGACTGCACATTTAACACATTACAGCCCAAATACAAACTCTGAACCCGACAGTGCAGATCAGGATGGAGTCAGTCCAGAGTTTCTGTAGCGTCGGCGCGTCACAACAGTGTGACGTCTGGATAACGTGCACGCTCCTCAAAACAGTAACATCCCGCCAAGCTAACGTAACCGGAACCACAGACAATATCACCTGGTGGACCGCCGCTGAAAGGGGCTGATTTTAGCCTATAATCAAAAATTAGCAAACTGTTAATTTACGTATTTACTGGATGACGGTCAAAACATCAAGAAAGTGACATAAGACTTTCAACTTAACAAGCAACGTACACCAGCGTCTCTTCACCTGTGAGCCCAGTTCTGTTGGCCAATCTCCTGTCACTGGTTCTGGTCCACATTCTGGCCTCAGACCTGAAATCATTTACTGTATATACAATGACTGGCTGCCATACATTCTCGAGGATTTCACTCCATTTAAACGTGATGCGGCTTCAAGCGATCGAGCAGGACGAGAAGTGCCACAGCTCTGGAAAAATGTGTAATCTACGAAGCTACTGAGGGGGAATTTAAAGGGATTATGTGGAACATAAGGGCTCAAAGTGAGAGATATTTTCCATATTATAATGTTCTTACAGTGTGGAGGATTACTCATCCACAGTTCAAACACAAAGTCGCCTGAGAAAACAAAGGTTTTAATCGTTCTGTAACGCACACGGCAGCTCGGTGCTGACGCCAGATATTATGGAAAATAGAGAGAATTGGTGTTAAAATGCTGCACGAATCATTAAGTTAATGTCGAATGATCGGCTGTATTACATTTCCACATTAACCCGGACTACGTGGAGAACACAGTGCTCCTTCAATAAGAACTTAAAAGATCGAATCCGGTTCCTTTTTCTCTTTGCTCCCACACTGGCTGCTGTTTTATTAATGAAAGCCGGGAACGCACAAAGACGTCTCATTATTTTTTCATGTATATCAACAGAGCAAATGAAATCTTCTCTCGAAACCTTTCAACCTCGCCGTCCCGCCGAAGGAAGGAAACAATAAACAGGACGGGCGGCGCGTTATCGAGGCTCAGCGGCTCATTCACAAGTCAGCCGTCCTCGCGGTGAGGAGAGAAATGCAATTTATTCAGCTCAGTGAGGAGAGAGAGCTTTATCTGAGAGGCCGAATAAAAGTGAATTAATGAGACACACACACACACACACACACACACACACACACAGCGCTGAGCTCCAATCAGCTGGACCTCTGAAGCTCTCCATCACTCTCATCCTCCTTCTGAACATTTTCACAGCAGTTTTTAAATCCAGCTATAATCTTTTAATGAACGTTTCCTTTAAATATTGTCATATTTTAGTCATGAGATATTAATTAGACTGTAAATTATTTACTGATTTAAATAGCACCGAGTTTAATGTAACTTAAATTGAATATTCTTGCTTTCTGAACTCGACTTTCAACATTTTGGTTTTAGAACATTTTCCTTCTGAGGAGTTTCTGTGTGAGCAGACTGAAGCTGATGGAAACTTCGTCGCTTCCTCGGTTTCTCTCCTCGTTCTTCTTCTTTCTGAATGTTTATGAAGTTTAAAGCTGCGAGAAATGAACAAATATTTCTCTCTCGTTGAATCATTTTCAGCTCGCAGCCTCCCGTCAGAGACGATGCACCGGGTTGTGTCCTTTGTTTGTTTCTGTCTATGGGGGCAGCTTGGTTTGGGATTAGCTCAAGGGCTAATTTTAGCATTCAGCTCACAGTAGATGTGATGCGGTACTTGTTGTTAGACAGTGTTTGGATAAACATCGCTTACATTACTTGCCCATCTTTTTGCTGACTTTACAATCAATATTTAGTCGGATGACAAACACTGCGAGTACAAACTGGAGTCACATTTCACTTATTACATGACGAAATAAAGGAGAGTGGACTGGCAAGATGATGCCTGTTTGGTAAAACTTCAGACTGAGGTCTCAGTGGCTCAGCTCGGAGCTAACTACACTCGTATCTCCTCCACCAGAACCTTTCACTTCCTCAGCAGCTCGTCTGACTGGTTTGGTTCCTCAAGGCTCCGTCCTCGCTCCCCTTTTGTTTTCCATTTATGTGCCGCCTCTCGGGCAGGTTCTTTAAAATGTAGGAATGTGTCTTATAACCCTCGTTACGCTGACGACACTCAGCTGAACCCTCGGATCATAGCAGCCTAGCTAAATTCACAACCTGTCTCTCAGATATTTAAACCTGGATGTCTCAAAAACCTTCTCAAATGTAATGATGATGAGTCGGGTGTGATTCTGATCGGCTCCCCAGATTCCAGCAAGTGTCGACAAGTGTGCCAACAAATGACCATTACTGGATATTACGGACGCCTGTGGACATTTCCAGCTGTGTTTTTTAGGGACCAAAACAGGTATTTTAATCCAATCCATGATGTTTTCTCACCCTAACCAAGTGTTTTTGGTGATTTAACCTAACCAGAGCTTCAGCACAGCAACGTGACGAGAAAGAAATATAGAATTAAACCTAAACGGACATAAAGTTGGGATGGTTTTGCAGAAATGTGCTTAGCTGACGTTTATCCTGGTGATCGGGTTGTGCTGTCACGTGTGCTGTGAGCAGGCCATCGGGTCCACAGCGGGTGAATCAGAGCTTGTTCGATGTAAACGGTTGCTGGAAACACTCAGACTCACCCAGACAGGAAATGTACATGTGCTAAAAGCCCAGTGAAGCTGCAGCGTAGAAGAGATTCGCTTTAGTTTAGTACACGGCAGTTTATCTGATTGTAAATGTAAAAATGTTGTTTAGCAGAGCTGCAGGATTGTTTCAGGTGATGTTCATTACATTTACATTTGTTTGTTTGAGCGACACAGACGAGTAATAATCGTGCTTTGATTGCATTTTGGATTTTCTTTATTACCGGATGCACTGTCAGACAATCTGCAGGTGCATCCATCATCCTTTACACTCGGTTCTCTCATTTCATGGAGTCGTTTCTGTGGTACAACAGGAGTTTGTGTCGCCTCTCGGCTGCATCAGACAGTTTAACTTCCAGCCTCTTCATCAGGAGACATCACAGACGGAGAGGATCGTCCCTTTGAACCGCCTCGCTTTACATTCATCCTGCCCGCTCATATTAAACTGCAGTGTAATCTGCACATCGTCTCCATGTGGAGAGACAAATTGGAAAGTGAAAGATTAAAATCCAGCGTCCTCCTGAACACCAGCAGTGAAAGTTGTTGGACTTTCTGTGAACCAGAGAGGAAGATTTCTGACTGAATCACTCGGTGTTGGACTGTGAGTCACCGGAGCGTGTATTACCTATAAGTTCGACCAGCTGACCACACAGAACTCCCGACACAATCCCCAGAATAACAGCTAGCAAGAACGTTTCTTCATGTGGCAACTTTACTTTTCTTTTCCTCTCCTTGTCACAACACCGAGCTTCTGCTCCGGTTAGGTTTAGGCACCAAAACACTTGGTTTGGGTCAGAAAACATCAACACTTGGTTTAAAATGGCCCGTTTTGGGTGGAATGACCACAGATGGAGATTTTCAATGAAAAATAGCTGGTTTTGTTGCCACAGAAGCGGATGGAAATGTCACCGCGATCGCCTCGACCTCCTGCTGCGACAGGTGTCTAATGATCATATAATGTAAACGTGATGTAACTCGCAGAACATTTCACAAAAATCTCTCCCACCGCTGAGGTGAACTTGTTGTCGAAGGCTTCGACCTGCTTCCAGCGCTGTCTTTCTGTGACGTTGCTCATTCACCTGTGTTTTGATCATCTGCACCGACTGGTTTACATCATTCTTATTATTATATTATGTTTCTTTTTGCTATTTCAGTTTGTTGAAGAGCTCCAACCGCGAGTTTCTTCACACCGTCTATGTGCACAGAAGACGTTCAGACATTTATCTTCTGCTGTTTATGAATTTGAAACGAGCCTTTGTGACAGTTTGAACTCCGACCTTCTCCTGCTGCTGCAGTTTATGGTGCAGTCTGCAGCTGAATGTGTGTGTGGAGGCTCCACCTGTTCGTCTCCTGTGCCAAAGCCTCCATCCTCCTGCCCGCCTCAGCCTCCTGACCTGAGAGACAGCGAACGGATCAGAGTGGATCGGATCTGAACCTCTCTGACGTCTCTTTGTGCTTAAAGTTCTTAACCGACTGACATCCGGACGGCTGTGAATGTGAGGCAGAGAGTTCTCTGTTCTGTTCACAACAGGAAACAAAACTGTGACCTAATGAAAACTGGAGAGACAACTTTTCTGTTCTCATGTCTTTAAAGAAAACAGTATTTTCTGAGTGCGGTGTCAAAGGAAAGGTCACCTACATTAGCAGAGGTCATCGTCTGTACGGTGGCCATGTCAGGACATCTAAACTCATGTTCCTTGCCTTGCTCAATGCAACTAAACACTTTCATTTGGATATAAAACAAAGAATTCGACTTGGTCATGATATGTTACTCTGTATGGTTGTAGTCCTGGTGAGGACGGTTTGCTAGAAGTCACCAAATCATTATGATTCATCCTCTGTGGACTGTGAATGTCTGAACCAAATATAATGTTAAGTCGGATGGACGGTTATCCTCCAGTGAGGTGAGGATGACAGTAATCAGACTACATGTGTGATGAATACAGTTATTTATCAGTCAGCACTTGCTGCTGTTCCTCCACAGCAGTTTAATCCTCAGTCACTTCCTACCGTCAGACAATAGATCTGAAACAAGCCTCTTACCTCCGGCTCCGGCTCCGGCTCGGACCGGACCGGGTCAGAGAGGTGAGCGCTGACTGGAGCCTCATTAATGCTGCTGGATGAGAGTCCATGTTTAAACTCTAACAACAGAAGCTAGAAGGACTTCCCTGGCTGTAACAAACCATCTTTAAAAGTTTCCCACGGATCCACTTCAACTTCCCCAACCCGAGCTCGTGGGAACAACAACCATAACGTTCCAAACGATATCCGTCTCTGGTGGGAAACAGTTTACTAAACACGGTTTTAGTTTGTGAATGAACAGAGTTTTCCTGCATACTGTATAGATAGTAAATGACGTCTGTTACAGAATACATGTGTGACTACAGATGTTGTAGTTTCATATTTTGATATTTTGTCAGAATGAGGTTCACAGTTCCAGACTGTTTCCACTTCTTACACGTCACACTGATCAGAAATATAATTAAAAATAGACATAAGTTGATACGTTTGTGGCCTAAAGTCAAACGAGTCGGTTTCATAAATGTTGATGTTTTCCGCGACCGCAATCTTTTCTTTATGCGCCTCAAATCCAGTCAGACAGTTGCAGATCAGGACACATATGTGTGGTTTCAGAAGCAGAACTTGAAGCATCACATAAAAGATTCCTTCCTGCCTCCAGCAAATAAAGGTTGATAAAAGCAGCTTTCACTCAATAATTTAGTTTCTTTTCCTCGAAAATGTTTCTGCCACAGAACCCCAAAAGCTCTCGAGGATAAAAGACAGCGTTTTCTGAAAGCAGAGACACTTTCCATTCTACTTTTCCTTCAATAATTTCACCTTTTTTTTTTTTTGGCAAAAGTGAGTAGAAGGCGACTGTGTTGGTTCTTCAGTGGGCGTCTCAGAGTCTAATTAATCACCTAAAAGCCTTGCAGAGAAGAAGTGGGCTGTTTTGAATAATTGATCAAAACCTGGAGCGTCTAAGTGTTCATGACCCGCAACATGTGTGGGAGTCTGGTGTTGGACCTGCGGGCGGTCGAGTTAAAGCTTCGGATTTAAAACTTTAAAGTAGAACCAAACGTAAAACCCACAGACGGCTCGACGCTGCAGAGATACGTTAGAGATGATTCCTTCACGTCGACCTCTGTGAGTGTCTGAAGTCACTGTGATCATGACATGTATGTTAAGTTAATGATGACTAATGGAACAGAAAGGTCAGTGTGTGGGTTGAAACCTGCAGGTCCACTAATTACCCTCGCCAACAAATCTTCCTCTAAATATTTATTAAAAGTCTTTCTTCTAGTTCAAGTTATTCATGGCTACATATTAACTGTGAGTGTTCAGTCCTCCGGCTTTCAGTGACCTTTTTCTGTATTGTGCATGACTGGTGAGGCAGAAACTGCACCATTATTGCAGGAAAACCATCTGCGCTGCTGTCAATGACCTTTTCTTATTTCTTTAATGACTGATTCTCATTGGAGCTGTGCATTACAGAGGACAAACGCTCCTGGCTCTGTGACGCTGCAACTCCATGTACAGAAACCGAACTGCGTGGCTGACAAAAGTTTGTTCTGTAAAGTAAAAACTGTCCAGAAGGCGGTTTAAGAGCAGATCTCTTAGGTTATAACAACAGAGGTGATCATGAGAGCATTCAGAGACATGTTGTGTTTATGTCAATAAATGCAAAACCACAGATAAATTCAGACGTTTCTTTATATTGCAACTTTAGGTTTGTTCAAGTAGAATTTCCTTTTCCTCTCTCGTCACAGTTGTGAAGATGCTCTGGTCGGTTTTAGGTACAAAAAACACTTGGTCAGAGTTAGAAAACATGACAGGTTTGATTAAAATAAGGGTTTTGGTCGCCACACAGACCTGGACTGATACAAATGTTAACCTCGGACGTAGCTGTGTTTTGCAGAAACGATAACGTCTAGCATCGTATCCTGGTCACTGAGCTGGGGACAGTGTTGGATTACATTTCTTGGACTGAGCTGGCGGAAGGAAAAAGGTCATCATGTTGAGCTGTTTGCTGGATTTGATGAGGAAAGAGCTTTTACAGCTAACCTAGCAGCTTGGCTTCAGGGCAGTCACTCTGCTGATCAGTCGGTCCAACATTTTATTCCAGACTGGAATATCTTGACAGCTGTCGGACGGATCAGCGTGATATTTGGATCAGCAAGCAAAGATTATTTATGCAGCACTTTTCACAGACAGCAGTCGCAAAATTAAAACAACAAATGCAACATAAGATATGGAAGCTGAGAAAACACTTGAGTACAGCTATTATTCTACCCGAGCGCTGGTCTGAAAAAAGGTTTTTAGCTGCTTTTTAAAAGTCCAGAGGTCTCAAGCATGCTGGGAGACTTTTCCAAAGCTTGGCGGCTGCTGACTGGAAGGAGCGACCACCCCGAGTCTTCAGATCCATCCGACAAACACAAAGAGAAACCTGCGTGGAGGACCGAAGGGCACGAGTCGTAGTGTTGGGGGTGTAAGAGGTCACTCAAGCAGAGTGGAGCCCGGCCATGTAGGGCACCAAGATTTTGAAATGGATTCTAAAACTAACAGGAAGTCAGTGCTGGAAGTTACAATCTGTGTAATATGTGAGCTTCTACTGGATCGTGTTCGGAGCCTGGCAGCAGCAGTTTGGATGGTTTATTGGCGGTTTCATGAAGATTTGGTTCAGACATTCATGGTCCCCAGAGGATGAATCCTACTGACTTTTCCTTTAGTGCCACCAACATCTAAACATCTACGAGATGGATTGTATTTTCAGCATGTTAACATGATGATTTTAGGGTTCAGTTCCACGCACTGCTTTGTCAACGTGAAGCCTCACAGAGCTGTTAGTGTGACGGCGGCCTCGTCTCCAAAATAAAATGTTTTGTATGTTTCTGCAAACCATGGACACATTTGTGGATGTCTGACTGCAGCAACAGTGAGACAGCTGCCAAATGAGAAAACACCTTTGGACAAAGTGTTCCAACATTTGTAAACGTGACACATCTGGATATTTATATGAACATCAGACATTTCACAGCCTCGTTTTGGTGACAGAACCAGGTATTTTTTCCAAACATGATGTTGTCCTCACACTAACCAAGTGAAAACCAGACCACAAACACAAAGCAAGTTACTTAAAGAAATCTAAAGTGTCGAGTGGGTTGTAGAAAAGTACATTACCTGCTAGGTGATTGGGTTTTATCATGTAGTGGTGGCAGATATCACAGTGGTTGTCAAGCTTTAGCACTAAACCCTGTTTAAGATTTAGATTTTGACACATCTCAAGCACGTCATGAATGTCTGTGATGTGAATCCATCCTGTAGCTGTCAAGACGTTTCACTGCGGACTAGAAGTATCGACCTCATGGTGGAGTTAGAAGACGAGTCAGTGTCAGAACTTGATGGTAACACTTGAAAGCAAAATTAAACCGAACTGAGTCGGAGGCTCGAATCCCGTCAGCAGATCAGTCAAGCTCCATGTGATGAGCTGATAAACTGATGAACCAGCAAAGAAAAGATTTCTTTCAAAAATCCCCTCAAAGACGCCTTTAAATACACAAACCATCAAAACCTGAGCAGCTGAGCACTAACATGAAGAATAAAGTCTTTGTGTTTGTCGATTGATTACACAGTGTTGAATGAACTCACAGGTAGAACGATCGATCAGCTCTGACGCCGCTCCTCGTTCAGCACGCTACGTTCAGCAGGGAATGATTTCCACATTTACCGATCTAAAACCAACTCAATAGGATGATCAATGCAGGTGGATGAATTGTAAGTGAAGAGTAATTTCACACTCCACTTCCTCTTCGTCCCGATGGTTACATCCCGTCATGTCACATGTGATTCCTACATTCGAACTCAGAATGAAACGTGTAACTCAGCTCTTGCTTTTGAAGCAGACACAATGTAATAAAAATCCTCATGTTCATCACATCGTTGTACAATTAATCCAATGTTAACATATTGGATTTTTGTTAAATGAAAAGGAATGCGGTGGCTCCTCGCTGGTTGTGCCAAAGTCTAATTAATCACCTGAAAGCCCTGAGGGGGGAAAAAATGTGCCGTTTGAATAATTGATCAAACAAACCTGCAGTTTGGTTTCTGTGTTCATGGCCAGCGGTTCTGCAACACGTGTGGGAGTCTGTGGTTGATCCCGCAGGTTCATTAAAACCTTATCATTTCAAAAGTGGAATAAAAAAGCATCTTGTCTTGAAACCAGACTTCGGTGTCTGCCTGCTGAGTCCATGTGACGAGGCTGCATACTGTTGACGATCAATAACACATTACATTTGAATGACCTGAGTTTCACAGTGGGAGGTGGAGGAGATGGTGCTGCAGTTACAGGCAGGAAGGCAAGAGAGTGTTTCAACATGTGTGAAACTTCTGGATATTTTCAGGAGACATCAGAACAACTTCCAGCAGAGTTTGTAGCAACGAAAGCTGAATGTTTTTGACTGACGTTGTGTTTGTGGTGACCAGAACAGTCGTTAAAGCCATTTATTGATGTTTTCACAGCAACAGCTGGGTTTGTCGCATGAAATGGGATTTCTTCACAAGAAGTCGGGACATTTACAGCAAAGTTTGTGGCGAAATAAAACAGGATATTTTCAATGAGCCATTACAAGCTTTAGAGCCTCGTTTGTTGTAAAATACAGGATGTTTTTGACGGAGAGTCAGGACATTAACAGCCACTTAAATGGATATAGAACTGGGTAGTTAACAAGAATTTGGTTTGTCTCCAGCCATGTTTGTAGTGACGAAACCAGGAATTTAAAGTAAAAAAAAAGGTGCTTGCTAACGCTAATCAAGAGGCTTTTGTGCATAAACTCAACCAAACCATAAACCATAACATGTAACAGCTATCCTGTGATGGTTGATGGTTGAGGGCTTTGTTTGTCAGATGAGAATGTAGGTACGTGTTTCATAAGTCCAGAACTTTTTTGCCTTGTACAGAGAAGATGGGAGTCTAAATTTTTACAAAAGTAACAGGAACATACACTGTGTCCTCAAACAAGCTGCTGCAGTTTCATCAAAATATAAAGAAATATGGAATAAAAATGCAGCACTATGTTGCTCAGAGTGGAGTTTTGGGCCTTGTGCAGAGCGAGGTCATTATGTCCAGCAGAGACAGCTGCAGCTGTGTGAGGCAATTCAACCACATTTAACTTTAAAGTTTGGATTGAGTCGTTGGCTCAAGTCAAGGCATTCAAGTGTCTCCGGGTCTCGTTCACCAGCGAGGGTAAAATGGAGCGTGTGATTGGCCGGCAGATCGGCGAGCGTCAGCGGGAGTACAGGTGTTGTACCAGACGGTTGTGGTTTCGACGGAGCGGAGCCAGAAAACAAAGCTTTTGATTTATATGTTGATCTACATTCCAACTCTCGTCCGGAGGCAGCGGGAGTAGTTGTGTCAAAAGGAGCCAGTTGAGTTGGATCAGGTAGCTGATCAGGATCAAGGTTTTCTGGGCACGTCCAACTGGTAGGAGGCCAGAGGGTAGAACCAGAACACGCTGGACGGATTATTTATATCTCATCTGGCTTTTTGAATGTCTCACAATCCCTCGGGAGGAGCTGGGAACTGTTGCCGAGGAGAAGAGCAGGAGAGAGCTGATTTTACTCCTGCTTTTCATTATCCTCCCCTGATTTTCTCCCAGAGTCACAATTCTTTTGTATTTCATATGATTTATGACAAAAATGTTCACCTGTTTTCATTTTTGTTACCACAACCTGTTTCTGACACTGTGCAGCGTGAAGTCTGCTGTACTGTTGCACCCTGTCGTCATCGGTGAGCAAGAGGCGAACAGAGGAAAGGACAAGAAATGTTTTGAGCAACATTTCAAAGATTCTGGGAGAAAGAATTCCCATTTCTTACGGAAAGTTCTCAAGGAAAGGAGAATTTGGTTTGTTTATCCTCAGTGCTGTATCGCAGTCAACTGGACGTGTTTCAGTTTGTTGAAGACATTTCAGCTCTCATTAACTTACATATGTAATCATCATACATCACATAAATTACTGAAGGGGAGTCGCAGGGTTTTAAACTATGTGTGGGAGTGTCCTCACAGAGTGTCCTCACAGAGTGTGGGCGTGTCCTCACAGAGTGTCCTCACAGAGTGTGGGCTGTGTCCTCACAGAGTGTGGGCGTGTCCTCACAGAGTGTGGGAGCGTCCTCACATAGTGTAGGAGTGTCCTCACAGAGTGTCCTCACAGAGTGTGGGAGTGTCCTCACAGAGTGTGGGAGTGTCCTCACAGAGTGTCCTCACAGAGTGTGGGAGTGTCCTCACAGAGTGTCCTCACAGAGTGTGGGCGTGTCCTCACATAGTGTAGGAGTGTCCTCACAGAGTGTCCTCACAGAGTGTCCTCACAGAGTGTGGGAGTGTCCTCACAGAGTGTGGGAGTGTCCTCACAGAGTGTCCTCACATAGTGTGGGAGTGTCCTCACAGAGTGTGGGAGTGTCCTCACATAGTGTGGGCGTGTCCTCACATAGTGTGGGAGTGTCCTCACAGAGTCATTAAGGACGCATGTGAGCTCTGAGTTTCAGCCTTTAGGGCCATTTATGGGTTGTTGGTCCAACCGGACTTCCTGTGGTTTGCCATGGCTCGGTGAGCCCAGTGAATGATTGTGAAGCTGTCTTTGTTTGTGTGTCGCGTTGATTTTTCTGACAGTCGCAGGTTTGTACCGTCGTTTGTCACCACAGAGACGCTGACGGACGCAGGGCAGTGGTGCACAGACGCTCTGTGGGCCAAGCGCAAAACTGAAAGAATAAAATCAGATGAATATGCGTTTATTCCAGAGGGCTGAAAGAATGCAGAATAACATTCTGCATTCTTTCCTGAGAATTAAAAATGAAATATATTTACCCTAAATTTGCTGCTGCAGTGGATTTGATTGTTTTCATTCTGTGAAAGTTGCCAGAATGCAGGAAACAATGTTGTCCACATTTTTTGGGGAGAGGAGCCCCGACACCAGCTCTCATTTCAAAATCCTCACGATTTCTGAGGTCTAAAGGTCGGCAGGTATTGGACGGGGACAACTGTCCCACTTTGATTAACCTGCTGCCACGGTGAGCGAGCCTGGATAAGCTGCAGAAAATGGATGGATGGATGGATGGATGGATGGATGGATGGATGGATGGATGGATGGATGGATGGATGGATGGATGAGCCCAAACATGGCGACCTGCACATTGTGGGATTCGCACAGCGACAGGAGACACTGAAGACGACTGATGGAAAGTTTCTGCAGCTCCGAGTTCACAGAATTTGTAACTCAGAAAATCTGAAGGTCATTTTTTCTCTGAGCACTTAAGAGTTTGTTGTGCTGCAGAGTTACAGTCGGTTCTGAATACAGTCAATTATAGCTGAATACAGTTTGGCCTTCTGCTGCTTTAACATGAGTTGCAGATAGAAAAATAGGATAAAAAATAAAAAGCCAAACTCCTGCAGCATGACTGCGTGTAAACTTTCAGCACAAGACCAGAATCTGAGGTTTTAAATGAAAATGGGTGAGATTCTCCAGCACACGGTTCATCCTGCATTCACACTCGGCTCCTGTGAACTTCGGCCTGTGGGATTTTTAAAACTGTTTGGTCTCCAGCAGCAGCAGCAGCTTTGCATCAGCATTAGGTGGATTTCCCCTGTAATAGTCTGCTGAGTGCGTATTTGAAGTTGTGGGACAAAGTATATATTTGTGTTGTGCAGGCTCGCCTATCCATCACATCATCCTCTATCCTCTCCCTTTTATATCCGACAGTGTTTCTGCGGCTGGTGTGAGCAGAGGAGCGAGGAGACACTTTTGATGTTCAATGAAGCGCTTCACTTCAAAGTTGTGCGCTGCAGGATTAGCCGAGGAAGGAGATTACTGTAATTGGGGACTGTAGAGGTGGAACAAAAGGTTCTTCTCTCTGTCAGAGAGGTGAATGTTGTGCAGTTTAACACACACACACACACACACACACACACACACACACACACACACACACACACACACACACACACACACACACAGTGCTACTGTAGAGGACGTTAAAGGGAGATGCACTCTAAAACATCTTTCTATTTTATAAAAAGCCACCTTGTATTTTCCTGGCTGAGTTGTCGCTCTGTGAAGACGGCTGTTGTTGGTTGGTACCAGAGTCTGTTCTGGAGCTGTAATGGGTCCAGATGAGCCGACAGATGTGGAGGACACTCGACAGCAGCTGAACAACATCCTGAGCTGTTTATTAATACCAGATAGAAGAACAGCTCGGTGGTCAGCAGGGTGGAGAGTCTGCGCTCAGACCAGCTGAGCAGCCCAGTGTAACTGTAATCACATTACTTTGTTGTAAATAAGTAGTGTTCAGTTTAAAGCTGCAGTATTCAGTATTTTAGCAATGCATCAAATGTCTGCGTCTGAGGTCGGGTCGCAGCGATACATTGAATTTTCAGGTACACGTGGAAGGTGAACTGTGGCTGGTGGTTATGTGTCGCTGCTCATGATGGTTAGTTTCAAAAACCACCTCGTTAGATTTATGTGGCTTTAAAAACCTTTTGTCCCAACAAATAAACCTGTTAGTGTCCCGACTTCCTGTTAATACCACAAACATGGCCGTAGATATCCTGCCTTCTCGTCACAGATATCGTGTTTTTTGGCCCGACTCCTCAAACAAGCAAACAAACATGGCTGTAAAGGCAGCAACACACCGGCCCAACCGTTGGATGTCTGAAGTGTTTGGGGAGACTCGGACGAGGTCGGGAACAAATATGTTCGCCGTGTTCAGCTGCGTCGGAAGCTTTCGGAGCCGTTCGGACGTTCTCCGCTCTGATTCAACATGCGAATGAGCCATTGGATTCTCTGATTGGTTGTGTGCCAGCTGAATGGCCGTTCTGATTGGTTGTGTGCTAGTGAATCAGCGCGGTGTGTGGGAGGGCGGAATACTGTGTGCGCTTTGTTTTTCTATGCACTCCGTTCCATCATTCATTCATGTTTTGCAGTACTGACACGAGACTGGCTGTTATTATGTCCCTTCAGGACGAATTAATCTGTGTTTGTTTGGTAATGCCTCGCTGCATGTTTAGTATGCAGCTGCTTTTATCTGAAATAGTTAAGTTTCGTTTTGATCGAAAGTAAAGACAGTTTACAACTCACAACACGAGCGCCAGCCGCTTATTGCATCAAGCGTGGAACGTACACGCTGCTGTGGAGCTGGCAGCACCTTGAAGCGGTGTGTTTCAATGCAACTTTTGTGCCGAACTGGTCAGACGAGAGGCAACAGAGTGGTCGGATAAGGCAGCTGGACGTCTGGGCGGTGTCTGGGGGACTTAAGTGTTCGCTTTAAATTTAACATGTCATCAAAGGTTTTCTGGCTCTGTTGCCACAAACCCGTCCTGAAAATGTCCTGACTTCTCGTCAAAGATTTCTGCGTTTATCCCAGTTTTGTCGACGCTAACGAGCCTTCTCGCTTCCACCGTCCAAATCAGCTCACACACGTAACATAAACGTCGTGTCAGCACAGAAATTAGAACGTGTTTGTAGTTTTCAGAGACTGAAGCTGCCGACATGTATTCTGGCATCAGGGCTGTAATTAGACGGAAGCTATTCAGAGCTGCAGCTTTTCCTGTAACTGGTCGTGTTTCCTGCGCGGACGTGAGGTGAACTCTCACTGTGGCATTCATTAACTCGACTTAATCACTGCTGCTGGGAAAGAGGAGGACGATGAGGGGGTGAAAAGCTCACAGTGACATGGCAACAACAATGCACTGGAGTGTAGTTAGGAATAACAGAATTATCTCCTCATTACTGCTCCAGTTTTTCTCCCCCGTTTGTGCAGCGAGCTGTTCAGGTGGCAAATGGGTAACGATTTCTAATTGTTGGACTCGCTGTAGAGATTATGGACCGAGTTAGAGGATGAATTCCTAAGTGATTCTGTGCTGCTTGGTTTCTCCCCAACGGACTGTTCATCTGTGAATATTCTCCCGGTGAGACGGAGAGCCAGGTACACTGGAGGGGCTGCGATTTCTCCCTCAACGGCATCATCAGTAACAGCCCAGTGATGCAGAGAGGAGCGGCTGATTGAATAAACCCAGTGTGGAGATGACACGCGGTACTGGAATACGCCGCAGTATTGATCCTGTACTGAGTTTAAAACTCCGGCTCGTAGAAAATAATGATGTGACAATCAAGCTGCTCAGAGCTGAGGGGGAAAATCCACTGTGCTATTTCTGTCAGAGTACTTCCTGCTGTATTATTCTCATAAAGCAACGCTGCACTCAGCTCAGCTTCCTCCGACCTTGTAAGACGATCTGTGTGCAGAGGGAGGAGAGCGGAGCAGGTCTGAGTGCTGCTTCCACACAGGAAGACCTGGAAATTAGGTTTTTGTCCACAAGTGGTGGGAAAGTCTGATGGCTGGTCGGGTTCCAGGTCCCTCCAGAACTTCTAATGAGCAGATTTCCCTCAAATGTACCGAGCCCGTTCATGCTTCCCTGAGGTTGAACCCTTCTGTATTCAAGACACTTTTCGACAGCTTTTCACTGCAGGACAATTTTAAATTAGATTTGCACCAAAAAACAGCAACTGTTTAAAAAAACATGCAGGAAAATCACACGAACCTGAAGCTGGAGGGTCGTGATGTCACCAGGTGTGGTATTGGTGCCAGTCTGTGGTGTCAGCTGTGTTGAAGTCAGACTATGACTTCAGAGAGGAGGTCAACAACGGCGCTCGAGGATGCTTCAACACGCAGGCGGGGAATCGATCCGGCCAGACGACCTCCTCAACCTCCGGAGCTGCAGGAGTTCATTCATCAAGACTTACAAAGACACCATCAACATGAGCCTGTCCTGGTGAAATCAAACACTTCCTCCTCTCAGAGGTCACCTGACACACCTCGACACATCCAGAGGTCCAGACTCACCAGGACGACACCATCAGAACTCCTCTGGAGGATTCCAGAGCGAGACGTGTTCGAGGCTTCACGTCTGGCTCCAGCTGAGCAGAATAACAGGATTTACTCTCACGTGGATGAAACCATTTAGATTTTTATGACTACACGACTTTCACTTTAACAGCAGCATCAATGTGAAAATCATCTGTCAGTTCTGTGTTAGCATCATGTTAAACACTGTACAGCCTCCAGCAGCTGCTGACGGAGATCTGAGCCTCGACATCAGTCCTCCAGGACGTCTGTGTCCTCGAGTACAGACGAAGTTTATAACCACTGATTGGTTAACAGAAGTAACAGAAGTACTTTGATGAGATTGTCTTCAATCCTCAGAGATATCGTGTTTATGAAGACGTACGTTTACTAAAGTAATCTCAGGATTAAATACATAAATAATGCATTAAAAGCGAGCTGAGGTCTTTCCTGTGTGGATCATCAGCTCCGGTCGCTATTTAGAATCTGAACGAGCCGCTGAAAAATAAGAGTACAAATGTGAAAAGAGCGAGAGAGAGAAAGACTTCTGAGACTTTTAAATCGCAGCCTCTCCGCTGACACAGGTGACTGGTGCAAACTTGTTCCGGTGTAATGACGGCGCTGGAGGAGATGCATCCTGCAGGGCGGCTGGTTATTGAAGTGTGACAGTAACACAGTCTGAACACCCCGCAGGCTTCACTGAAATCACTTAGAGAAGCTGTTTTCACCCTGGCCTGTGATCTTGACATGTGTGTGTGTGTGTGTGTGTGTGTGTGTCTGCTTAAGGCGGCTGAGTAGTGTAGAGTGAGATTTCCCTCCAAGCCTGTTTGAGATTCATAGCTTTAGAATTGGACTCTAAAGTGCAGGGCGGCCACTTTTTAAAAGCGGGCACAAATTCTGGCGCCTGTCTGGCGTTTATCCTCCGGGGAGCCACTTAAAAGTTTGGGCTTTTCAAAGTTTCTTAAACCAGCCACAACAACAGCAAGGACTGAAACTGAGGAAGAGTCGGAGTCTTCGTTAGAGAGCTGTGGGTGTTACCTGAGAAGCAGACAGGAAGCTCTCCGGCCTCGGTGAATGTTGTAGCTGCAGCTAATTAAATAAAACATCCCCTCTGACTCTCTGCTGAGCTCTTATGGTGCTGCGTGCTGTGCATATTTTAAAAACTTTCACACAGGACACAGGAGAGTCAACTAGTGACATTAACGTCGTCTCCTATCAACAACACGGTGGAGACGGAATAAAGAGAAACTTCTGCAGCTCAGACAGACGAACAGATCTGACAGACTTCCACTGTCTCTGAGCTTCACACGGTTCTGCTGCAAAGCAACGTGGAACCGAGCCAGCGACCGCCGTCTGAGGATGTGTTTCATCATTTGTGAGCGTGAAACCGTCCAATATATATTTAAGAAAACCTCGAGAAGTTTTCCAGCTGTGTTAGCGACGACTAAAGCAGATATTTGAAGCGAAATTTTGATCTTCTCCAAACACTAACCTAGCAAGGTTTTTGTTCCTTAATCTAACCAGAACATCGGAACAAGTTGTCATCACATAAAACAGAAAATTAAACTGAAAGAAATGTAAAGTTTCAACAAAAAACTTTGAGAATTGTATTCATTTGTTTTCCACTGAATCCAGCAGAGATTTAAAGCAAAGGTTTCTTTTCCCGCCTCCATCAGGACGGTGATCCGGGCGGTGCAGAGTTCAGACTAACGGACGTTGTTCTGTTAACTTTTTAAAGCTCGACGTGTTCAGACTGAAACAACACCTGGTTCTGAGAAGCCTCAGCGGACCCGCGTGCGTCTGATCAGTGAGTGTAAAGACAACAGAGACTCGTCTGCAGCCTGAACGCTGACGATCATCGCTCACTGAAACTCTTCTTGTGACAGGAAGCATTGAGCTGAAATCAATTTGAGAATTGAAAGCCACTTTTTTTTTCTGTCTCTCTCTCTTCCTGGTGAATTATTATTGGTAGCTGAGCCAGTACTCGGCTGCTGAGGCACTTTATTTTTGGCTGCAGTCAGATGCATTTTATTCCCGTGCCGGCCTCTCTGTGTGGGAAGCTGCTGATGGATTTTGTGGCTGTGACACAGTTTGTGGAGCTCAGCCTGCAGCCCACCGGCTCTCTGCAGGCCGCCAGAGATGCACTTCCTATGTACGACTTATTCTAAGACGCTGAGATTCTCATCCCTCCTCAGCTTTTCTTTTATTTTTCACGTTTCTCTTTTGACCTTTTAATTATAATCCTTACAGTTCACAGCCGGCGTGTTGGACGTATTTGTGCTGGATGTGAAGCTGCTCAGCGGACCGCAGCCTCAGCTCAGACTGTTATTCTTCACAGCTGACGGGAGATGAGTTATTGATTTTGAAAATGATCATCTAATTATCTGAATGTGGATGTCAGCAAAGAAAACTTCATGCAGCTGAACATGTGACTGAGAATAAACTCTTGCACACAGTGAAGTCGTTGAAACCTCTCCGCCGAGCCGCTCCGTCGGTGAGTTGGTGTGTTTCCTGGCTTGGCGGCGGCGTGATGGGTGAGGCTGGTGGAGAGCGGGCCATGCGTTAAAAGCCTGCCTGATTACAGCCTCTCTCTGCTGGCAGCAGGATCTTCAGGCTCCATTAGACTCACAGATGCGC
Source organism: Diplodus puntazzo (assembly GCA_963678695.2). Taxonomy (NCBI): domain Eukaryota; kingdom Metazoa; phylum Chordata; class Actinopteri; order Spariformes; family Sparidae; genus Diplodus; species Diplodus puntazzo. The sequence continues at coordinate 1,368,352 of OZ023155.1, read as the reverse complement.
TCAGACACAGAGCTCACCAGCCTCCACCTCTGAGCCCTTTTAAACAACGCTTCCTGCCAAACAGTTCAACGTGACGGCTTCACGAGCGAACTGAGGTAGGTGGACGCGCTCACCACCAGAACCTCCAGTGGGAACGGTTCACATCAGGACTCTCTCTTGATAGCTGCTATCTGTGTGAAACTTGTACTTGTTGTTGTGCACCAGTGAGCACCAGGAGCAGGAGAATACACGGCGCCTTGTTGTTCTGTTGGACAAAACAAGACGCTGCTGGTGGGCCACATACTGAACGACACGATTCTTCTTGTTTTTAGCCGTGAAACTGGGTCACTGTTCTAGCTGCTGCAAATCTGTGATTTGTCCTGACTGTGTGAAAAGCAGGAAACTTGCTGAATAACAGTTTTTACTAGTGAAGCCCGGAGCAGGTAGCTCTTCTCTTTCAGTGTGACTCAACCTGAACCTCCACTGAGGAGAGCGAACTACAGAATGTCTGTCCGGTCGCTTCAGCTTGTGATTCGGTCGCACTGAAGACACCAGGATGTGGAGCAGTGTGATGAAGTGTTCAGATCCTTTACTTAATCAATAGCACTCATACCTCACTTTGAAAATGTTCTGTTACAATTAAAAACCGTACTTAAAGGAACAGTACACCCAAAACTGATTCTTAATGAACAGTCGTCGTCTCCTCCCTGCATGCTGATCGACACTCAGGTGGAGCTTCACAGTAAAACAGTGTCGCAGCAGAGGCGGGAAGTAACAGAGTACAAATACTCAGTTTCTCTCCTTCAGTACATGTTTCCTGTCTCTGTACTCTGAGTATCTGTGTGACTTCTCCTCTCTACATCTGAACATTCTCCTCCTCACAGCTTCAGAACAGCCTCGTTACTTTAGTTTGATGCCTCTGAGGTGAATTCTGGATTCTTGTTATTTCCCAGCATCAGCAGACTGATGTGGACCTATCAGAGCACATCACGCACGGCAGACGCAGCGAGACGAGACAAAGACGTAAAAGCCGTAAGAAGCCGTAAACAGACAGAGAGGGAGACTGGAATGTGGAGAAAAGGCGTGTTAGTGTCTCGTATCTGCAGAGAGTTTCTGATTTTCTCTCTTTGTTGCTGCTCGGGACGCTTTACCAACCCAACATGTGTCTGTTTGACGTCCTGGGAATGAGACTCAACAATCAGCTGTCTTTGTGGTGCGTTCAGGAACAGCTGGGACAAATCCTACTGATTCTACCTTTAACTTTAATAGTCTTTGAATTCTATTAATATGACGTGAGCTTCAGTTAGCTTTGACCACAAATGTCCTTCAGAGGGAGACTTTTTACTCTGAGACTCTGAGTACATGTCAGAGCCTGTAATCTATTACTTTACTGGAGCGTCCGGTCGCTGTATGAAAGAAAACGTTTCCTATCGAGCCTCAGCTTTCACACACATTCGTCATATTGATAAATATTGTTTTGTAAGTGATTTTCTTTTACAAACTGAAATGATGTAAAAAAAAAAAAACTCTTCCAGCTGGACTGTAACCATGGCAACTGCTGTAGCTAGCATCCATTAGTGGTAACCATGGAGGCCCAGCTGGTCGTCCTCCAGCCAGAAATCAAAAGTTTCTCTGAACATCATGAAGACGAGCGTCAGCGTCCAGAGGAGGAACTCAAGAATCAGTGAGGAGGCACTAAGTATTTTATCATTTTATTGAAACTCTCCTCCTCCTCCTCCTCTGTGTCCTTCTCCTCCATGTAGATGTAGATATTTGTAAGAGGAGTAACAGAGCACACTACTGAGCGATATGAAGACACTTTCCTTATATTTTCTATACAGGCTGACATCGCCTTGATGCACTGCAGCTTCCCCTCCCGATGCACACCACCCGTCCACAGCGGCAGCGGTTTGATCCCATTAACCCCTCCGGACAGAGACATCCGGGATGGAACGTGTCTCCTCCCATCTGTCTGACACATGTGGTGTCTGCAGCAGGCGTTAATCGATGCTGCAGCTGCTGTATGTCTCGTATCTGTTCTGACACCTAAAGACGCCTCGCTGTTTACATGTCCTCACAGGAAAAGGCTTCAGTGCTTTCACACCAGGTCTTCATCAAACTCACAAATGTCACCATGGATAGTCGACAGCCGACGTGACATCAGACCAGACGCCTCCTCCTTTGGGTTCTTTATTTCCTGTGTGAACGAGCACAAACAGGAAGCTGCTGGACGCCGTGTGAGTTTGTCTTCATGTCAGAACATCTCTGAGAGGTGAATCCAGAGGTGAACAGCTGAACTGCAGCGACAGGTGCTCTGATGTGACTGGACTGAAAATATGCATGTTGTTGGTGTTTGCAGTGGGAAAGTGCTGTGGCTGATGCTGCTGCAGCCGGACAGATCTTTGCTCTTTTCCATTTGGTTTTGTTTCTGGAATCCGACCGCCTCCTCGGGTTCCCGTCCACCAGGCGGTTAATTGCATTCACCTGGCATCCCGACTGTAAAGCAGCCTGTGATTAGAGGCTGAAGTGAGAACCAGAGCTGGAGAATCATGATTGAGAGCGGCTCGTCTTTCCAATCCTCCCTCCTCCTCTTCTTCTTCTTCTTCTTCTTCTTCTTCTTCTTCTTCTTCTTCTTCTTCTTCTTCTTCTTCTTCTTCTTCTTCTTCTTCTTCTTCTTCTTCTTCTTCTTCTTCTTCTTCTTCTTCTTCTTCTTCTTCTTCTTCTTCTTCTTCTTCTTCTTCTTCTTCTTCTTTAAACTCCTCCGGTCAACACGTACACACATTACATTTACGGCTTTACAGAATACACTGATGAAAAACGGTATATATTAAAGGTAAAAGGTGATTCTGAATTCACAGAAACACCAGAGCTCCGTGCTGAGAATACCTGGCTGATTGGAGTTAACAGCGCTGACAGACCTGTGGAGCCGGAGCTCACCTTGCTCTTATTTTATTAATGGAAAGAGAGGAAAGCAGCCGAGTTCGTCCTGAAACAGCTGCCTCTATTATCGTGGCCCGGCCGAGCGGTCAGAGGTGACTGACAGCAGTTTTGGGGAAAGGGGCCGAGTTTCAATTAGCTTCTCCCTCAGGAGGACGGAGGTTGTTCATCTGCAGCGCCGAGCACAGAACCCTGCCAGCACCACTCTCATCCCTCCAGGTCCGAACAGAAAGAACAAACTAGCGGTGTCACTCGGGTGTTTTACTCTCCAGACGCTTATTCAAAGATACACTTCCTGATTTTGTTCTTCTGCCCAACGATGATTTTAAACTTTTAGCCCGTTTCAGGCCTGAAGGACAGTTTCAGAGACGGACCAGATATTTTAATATCTATCTGATGACGAGACGCAGCGTTTGCTAGGCACTCAGTAGAGCGCATACCTCTGCCAAGACTCAACAGTCCCCTTTAATTCAGTCAACTCTGATCCAATATCAAATAAAACCTTTCAAATCTGAAAGATCTGGATCTTTATGTGGATACACATCATATTGTCACCTACATACACCTGATTTATTTCATCAACATACATTTATGTTCACCTCCATTAAGTAGTGTCTCATTAATTCACTTTGACTCAAATGATCAATGTTTGTTTTGTTTTTTCAGTATTTTCTCCAGTAAAGTAGTGGTGGCGTGTAAAGGTGCATGACATGGAGATTCTCAGGTAAAATAAAAGTGCCCTAGACTTGTACATAAGTACAGTACTTGAGTAAATGTACTTAGTTACATTCCATCAGTAGAAACGATGAGAGAGTCTTGTAGGAGTCTGGAACAGGAGGGAGGGATGGAGGGAGGGAGCTGCTGCAGGGAAACTGAAGAGCAATGAAGAGGCGGGTGGAGAGGGAGGAGGGTGGAGATGGAGGAGAGGGTGGAGAGGGTGGAGGAGAGGGAGGAGAGGGAGGAGAGGGAGGAGAGGGTGGAGGAGAGGGAGGAGAGGGTGGAGAGGGAGGAGAGGGTGGAGAGGGAGGAGAGGGTGGAGAGGAGAGGGTGGAGGGGGAAGAGAGGGAGGAGAGGGTGGAGAGGGAGGAGGGGGAAGAGAGGGAGGAGAGGGTGGAGAGGGAGGAGAGGGTGGAGGACGGTGGAGAGGGAGGAGAGGGTGGAGAGGAGAGAGAGGGAGGAGAGGGTGGAGAGGAGAGAGAGGGTGGAGGGGGAGGAGAGGGTGGAGAGGGTGGAGGATGGTGGCTGACGCGGTGTGATGAACACTGCGGTGGCGTCCATCACTCTCAGTGTGATGTCATGGCGGCATGTTCTCGGTGGAACCACCTGCAGACCGGATTAAAAAGCGCTCCCTCCACCTGCCGGACGCACCGCTGTGTGTTTTTGATTTACTGCCCGCTGAGTGTGATGTATAGTGTGTGTGTGTGTGTGGTTGGTTGTGTGTCCGGGCCATTGTGTGTGTTTGTGTAGGTGTAGCTGAACGAGCGAGCAGATGGAGGCAGATGGTGACTCCTACTGCTGCAGTAAAATGGCATCTCATTACAGCTCTGCCAGTTTAATCTGCTACTAATAAAAAAAATATTCTCGAGTAAAATAAGAGAAACGAAACCTCACGGAGGAGGAGAGGCGGGGGTGCCGGGGAACAGGTGGTGCTGGTGGTGGTCGTGGAGGACGGGCAGTGACAAGATAACAAGAAGCAGCCTGCAGAGGGAGGAGGCGTCTGTGGAGACGCCGCGTGCTGCCAAACACACTGACGCACTTTATTCATTACTCTCATGGATTCATGTTAGAAAGTTCCATTTCTTAAAAACTGTGAGTGTCTTTTAAAATACTGACCAGCAGTAACTAAGAACATTTACTGAAGTACTGCACGTATACGGCTGCACCACGAAATGTACACTTCAACCAGCGACAGACGTGTTGACGCGTCATCATGAAGTAAAGGGTGATTTCACAGTTTAATGGCTGGACATTCATGACACCATCAGCTGTAGATCGGTTCACTTTCAGTATGTTTTCTGCCACCAGATGTGAAATCTGCGGGGTTCTGAAGGCTGGCTGCTGGTGAACTCACCTTCCACCTGTGCTGCTGGTGGTTCTGACTCTGAGGAAAACAGAAACGATCCGTTCGTCGAAACAATAAAGCTACTTGGAAACACGCTTTCACTTTGAAGTGACAACGAGACTTTGAGCGGTGCGACACGAGCGCCTTCTGTTGGGTCTCAGGTACTGAGTGTAGTGGCGTCTTGTTTCCTGTTTTTTCCTGTGGAAGAAAAAGAAAAGTTTAAAGTTTGTTACATCTTTGTGAGAGTTTCCCTCCTGGTTGACCTTCTCCTCGTACATCAGGGGGATAATGGTTCTGGAGTGGCTCCCCGGGCCCCAACAATCACACCGTAATGGAGGTCGGAGCAGACCGGAGCGTCCTCTCAGGTCTTTATTACAGACACACTTTGGTAAGTCATACCTGAGTAACTGTTCACCTCTGCTGCTCCGCCAACTCGGGAAATGTCAGCGCTGGCGCTGCTGAAAGCTGCAACGCGTTCGCTTAAACATCATCACACACATCAGTGCAGTTTACGCACACACTGTCCCGCTCTGACTGTTCTGTGGAACGGATCAGGGGCACACGGCCGCTACAGGAGCTGTGGATATTGAATAAAAAGAGAGTACTGGCCAGCTGTCGCCGCTGTGGGAGAAACCGACCCTGATGAAGCAGGAAGGTTTGCTTGTATCTGTTATCTGCAGCGCTGGTCTCCCTCACCTCTCCTCCTCACCTCTCCTCCTCACCTTCCTTCCTCTCCTCCTCACCTTCCCTCCTCACCTTCCCTCCTCTCCTCCTCACCTCTCCTCCTCACCTCTCCTCCTCACCTCTCCTCCTCACCTCTCCTCCTCACCTTCCCTCCTCTCCTCCTCACCTCTCCTCCTCTCCTCCTCACCTCTCCTCCTCACCTTCCCTCCTCACCTTCCCTCCTCTCCTCCTCACCTTCCCTCCTCTCCTCCTCACCTTCCCTCCTCTCCTCCTCACCTTCCCTCCTCTCCTCCTCACCTTCCCTCCTCTCCTCCTCACCTCTCCTCCTCACCTTCCCTCCTCTCCTCCTCACCTTCCCTTGTCACCTCTCCTCCTCTTGGTCCCTTATTAACTTACAGAGTACGAGTGAGAGAGGAAGAACGGATACAAAGACAGCCTGCAGGTCTCTGATCTGTAAAGGGGCGTTCAGCCCAAACGCGATAGACGTGAATACGATCGCTTGAGACGCTTGTATCGCGCCGCTTGATCATTTTGGACTATTCGCGTCATTCGCACTTGTCGCGCTTGACGCTCAGGGGAAAAAAAAGACGACGTGCTTGCCCGCTCATTTTTGAACCGGTGATGTTATTTCTCAACCCGCTCTCTTTCCACGTCGATCATGGCTGACATCACCACTGTCGCTGCACTGTACCTGCTGTACAAGTCCCAGAAACGCCGGAAAACCACCGGCCGTCATGTCTGGGTTCATGAAGTCCTCTGGAGACGCACGGAGCTGGGGGAATTTCACCTGTCTCCTCCAGGAGCTCCGTCTGATGACGACCGGTTCCAGCGGTACCTCAGGCTGACCGGAGCCCAGTTCGAGGACCTGTTAGCTCGGGTCGGTGCCCACACACAGGTACGATTAGCTCCTCCTCCATGTTGGTCTCAGTGTAAACAACGGTACGTGAGGGAAGTGACGTCGTTGGCTTGAACTCGCCACTGATTGGATGTCGCGGCGCGATGCCGCCTGAAAAGTTCGATATTTTCAACTTTATTCGCGTCGCTTCAGACGCTTCAGACGCCCCAGATACTTCAGATACTTCAGACGCTTCAGACGCTCATTCGAGCCGCCGCCACCTCAATCACGTGTCATTGTGCCATTTACTTTGATTTTCAATGTAGAGTTGCCGCTCGATTCGCGTCTATCGCGTTCGGTCTGAACGCCCCTTAACACACCCTCAGACGCAGTGACATGAGAATTTAGAACGTGAAAGCTGCATTTCTCATATCGTCAATTAATGAATTGACTCTTTGATCGGGTCGTCACTTCCTTTCATCACCAGCTTCATGCTCTAACACAGAATGCTAACCTGACTTTACATGCATGTAGTTTAATATTTCTCAGCTTTGTGTTGCCACGTTATTAAAGAGCGTAAAGACAAAGTTAAGAGGATGAGTGTAACAAATGACTTCATGCAGAGAGTAAATACATAAAGTGACGCCTTTTAAAGATACAAAGTCTTCTCTTATACGTCACTTCACTAACAAGACCACAACCACAATTTACCGTTAAGGTAGTTTATTTAAATTGGTAGAAGATTTTGGGGAGGATGGGAAAAGGTGGGGTTGAGGTTGGAGGATGAAGAGGAGGTTTGAGTCGGGTGCAGATTAGCTGGACCGTCCAGGAACCGGGCAGGCTGACACTCAGAATGGGGGCACGTCTTGGTCGGCGTCCCCCTCCGCGGTTCCTGTTCTGGAGGATCTTCTTGCCGTGGGATCAACGGGAGGCTGGGTTTGTGAAGCGCAGTGAGGTGGTCAAGTTCCTGAACCGTAGTTATAATAACTCCATTTCTTTTTGCCCACAAGTGATTGGAATAGTTCATGTTCATCTTTTTGCGATGATTTGTTCTCCCACGTATTGAATATTACCGCCGCTGCAGTAATCTGAGGTAAATGTGCACGCAGTGACCTCGTGGCCTCTGCACACACATCGTCTCTCATTATTCCAAAAACACACAACAATTATCATTCTCTGCTCATTTCACAAACTTTCTTGCCGCCAGCCGCAGGGAGCTGTTTCTGTAAAAGTGTTCCTCGTCTGTCTGCAGCCATCAAATCCGTGCTGGTTAGAGACTCGGGGATTTGTTGATATGCAATCATGCAGTCATGAAGGGAAGATTATGTGTTGTTCTCGATGCTGCAGGCAGCTGGAGCTACGAGCTCATCTGTCTCCCGGCAGACCCGCTCATCTACAGCAAACTACACACACACACACACACACACACACACACACACACACACACACACACACACACACACACACACACACACACACGTGAATCTTTTTGAATCTTGTAGCAGTTAAAGGTCGTCCACATGTTCGGTCTGTTTGGACTCGCTGGTCAGATCGTTTGACTCGAGCTCGCCGTCGTTTTTAGCAGATAAATGAAGAGTTTGTTGGTTTCCTCGCATGTTTCTGTGTGATAACTGACACTTGTTTTCAGATGTTGTGTAAACGGTCCTCTGTCCGGATGCTGGAAGGAAAACTGAAGCAGGAACAAGTTGAATTAATCGTCTCATTATCTGGGAAAAAAAAAGAAAAGATCTCAAAAGAAGCTGAAATGAGGCTGACTGACACGTTGAGATGGATCTTTAACGACATCACACATCTCAGAGGCAGATTGTTAATTTCCTCTTTTCCAATTTTTATGTTTCCCATCAGAAAGTCACATTTTATTGCTCAAGATACTAATATTATAGTAATAATATGTCTCTCACTCCGAGTGCCTCTAATTCATCTTTGGGTGTAATATGACAGTCCTAATAATCCTCATCTGTCCCTGATGGCTTGTTTAATTTCAGCATTTCGGTGCTAATAGAACATTACATTACTATTTTAGGCCGAAGCCTAAATATGCCAGATGCACATCAGGAGAGCTGGAGTGATATTAGACTTCAGATAATGTCAGAGGAGCTCACACACTTTATTCAGAGCGCCACAGACTCTCAGACGTAGAACCAAAGTTTCAGCTCAGCGTCACCGTTTAACCTCGACTGTTCTCTCCTCCGCCAACAGTCCCTCTACACTCCATAAGGTCTCATCTAATATCCTGCAAAACACATTTAAAACCATATGTACGATGAATGCTGTCTGCTCCAGTCTCAACACTCGTTTCGTGTAAATTCCATCATTAGTTTTTGTGTAATCCTGCTGACAAACCAAAAACCAACAAACAGACACGAGTGGAAACAAAAACCTCCTCAGGTGGAAATGTTGTGTGATATACTGTGTAATGTGATGTGTATTCATGCAGAGCACCTCGTGGAACCGGATTGTAAATCACTTACAAACTCATTTACACTTTATAACCCACAGGCGAGCTGACGCTCACACCTACACACAGAAGAACACGCTGCCTGTGCAGCTTCACGCTCACAGGCAGCTGCTGGGAAACACACTTCTACGTGTTGATTGTCAGAAGACTAAAATGTTTCTAGTCGTCCGAACGTTGAGATTCAAATTAAGAAAGCCGGCCGTCACTGAGGGAGTTCACACGACCACAGTGATCTGATATATGGGAATAATCAGGTTGTGATAATTAGTTGGATTTCTTTACAAGTACGTGATGTAAAACTGTTTTCTTTTGTCTGTTTTTTAGAAACATCCCGTCAACATGCCGTCTCTGCTGGTCAGGAACGTCCTTATGTGGGATTTTTTTAGGTTTACATAATAATGTTCTCCTTCTTCACATTATGCACATGAGAAGAAAACTCACCTGCATCCGCTCAGGTTTAACAAACATCCAGTTTCTTTCAGGTTTTTCTACATGCACAGATTGACGGTCTGCAGACTACCTGAATAATCTGGTAACTCCATAAATCAGACATTGATGGGTTTATTAGTGTGCATGTTTTTCCTCCGTCTAATCGAGGGTGCACTGTTAACCTACTGAGGGGACGTGATTGTGATGTGAATTGTGATTGAATATGTAAATGAGCTCGCAGACGCAGTCAGATCTGGATGAGAGTCAGTGCTCGGGACATTGCAGGATGTAAACATTAACGTCCTCCGCTGAGCTGTGATGCGAGCTAGCTTAGCTTTAGCTTAGTTAGACCCACATGTCTCTCTGCAGGATGTTGCAGCAGGTGTAGTTCTATAGAAAGTTCTGAAACAGTTCCTGAATGAGCGCTGTGAGTAATGTTGAATAACCGGGTCATGATTTCTGCAAAGACACATTTCTGTTGAGTTTGTCAGTGTATTTTTTTCTGCCATCCAGTTCAGTTTTATGGGAGTGAAGGCAGACATGTCTGCAGCTCACAACAGAACAACAGATGGATGAATAGCACAACAGGTAACCCTAACCCGAGAAACACAACTAATGAAGAGGATCAGCACGGCAGCATCAGCGCACACTTTGTATACTTTCCATAAATACTTCATAATATTCATTCATCTTACTGAAAGTGACCACGAGGAGAGAAGCTGTATGATCTGTTGGTAAGAGAATCTGTTTGTTACTAACTGAATCTCTACGAAATGGACCTATCTCTAAAGTAAACTGAAGCATTAACCGTCAGACAGGTGAGGCTAAATGAACTGTGTGCAGAAGCAGACACCTGTTCAGGCGGGTGTGTAGTTCACATTGTGTCTCTTCAGTTAGTGTCTGTTGGTGCAGATATCAGGAGAAACCACTTCAATCTCGTTCAGAATGAGATAATCCATCACAGTGAACACGAGGAAAACTCGTTTCACCCTGATATCATTAGTGCTTCCTCACCTGTCAATCATCCTGAGACCTGCAGAGAGACAGGAAGTCGTCATGGTACACCTGGTCCGGGCTTTATTCTGAAGATTCATGTAGAAAATGATTGTACAACACGTCGAGTCAGATGTGTTTACTTTATGTTAACGTCTGTGGGGCGGGATCGCACTCAGCTGGGACTCTGGGCCGTGTTGATGGTCCGGCTGCAGACAGGAAGGAGCTGTTCTGGTGGAGGTGTTGGTCCTGATGGACCCGATGCAACCTGCTGCTGGAGGGAAGTGTTCAGAAATGCTGGACCTTCTCATCAGCCTGGACTCAGCAGTCCTCAGTCCTGAAGCCTGGAGCCCAGTTAGCATCATGAAGACTGTGTGTTTGTTAGATTCACAGTCTGTCTGCTGTCACCTCGTTTAACATCACGACCGTTTCTAACACTAAGACGGAGCCAACAGACGACGCTCCATCTCGAGGGAGGACAATAGAGGTTGTCGTCTTGCTGTTTGGATTTGATGAGCGTCTTTCTTCTCGGCGCCTCGTGTTGCCGCCCTGGTGAATATGAGACCGAAGCTGTTTGCTGTCACCGTGTTTTCCAGCTCAGGATTCAGACTTGTTAGAAGAGATTGCATCAGCGTCTCCGCATGTTGTTTATCGCAGCCTGTGGAGAATTGGTGCAGAATTAAAAGCACTCAGTCATTATTGTAGTCTGAGTCCCAGAGTTGGCAGGCCATCGCTGTAAACTGAGTCACCGCTATATTTTTATTTTTGAAGGCCGTTTGGGGCAAACTTCCATCATCATCTCTGCAGCTAATTCAGTCGTCATGATCTCGGATGTGGGAAGTTTATGTGCAGTGTGTCCAACTGGAGGCTCAGTGTGCAGCGCACCCAACAATGTTCCCCTGGAAACAGGATGAGAGTCTGTCGCATATATCAGTCCAACAGTCTGATATTTAACAGTTTATATTATTATACATTCAAATATTATCCATACATTAAAAACAAACTCTGTTCTGTAAACAAATGAATCAACTGAATCAACAAAACTAAAGAAGAAAATCTGAAGAAAACTCAGATAATTCTCGTCTGTCGAGATATTTTGCGTGTGTGTGTGTGTGTGTGTGTGTGTGTGTGTGTGTGTGTGTTTGGTTAATTATTGATGTGTGCGTCTGGCTCTTGACGAGTGTCTGCCATTGGAGTTTGGTTCTTTGATCGCAGGAACCCCGCCATCTTCGAAGCACACACACACACACACACACACACACACACACACACACACACACACAGGTATGCCTGACTACCTATATTAAAGATGGTTATCAAAGGCTCCACTGAGCCATCTGGCAGCTCATCAAATATTAACGGTCTGTCTGCAGCCGTCACACTCGCTGCACCGCACATACAAACACACGGCGAACATGTGACGTGTGTTCATGTTTGTGTTCATGTGTGTGTTCACATGTGTGTGTGTGTTCATGTGTGTGTTCACATGTGTGTCCATAGTTGTGAGAAACTTTTCTTTGTAACCTTGGAGACGTTTTCCGGATGAAAGGACGAGAGGTCGAGCTCGTTGTTTGAGGTTTTCAAGTTTGAAAAATTGATTTTTTAAATAAAAAAACAACAAAAATCAGTCAACCGCAAACTTTATCTTTGTCTCGCCATTTATTGACTTTTACTTTTTATGAGGTTTATTGATAATTTAAAGCATCATTATGTTGTAATTTGTAGTGTTTTCTGAGTGCAGCACAACAGAATCAGTGACAGACCGGTCAGACGTGATATGATGCTGTGTGCTAACAGAGCACGTCATGAAAACATTCTGTATTGGAAACGTAGGTTTTGTTGTAATAATGCAAACAACTCAGAACATTAACAGCGAGCCCAGTGAACAGAACCTGAACCAGAGACAAGAACCTGCTGGAACAAGCCAGCAGCTAAGTTCAAGTTCAGCCCGTCTCACTCTGCGTCTGTCTGCAGCTTTTCATTTAGTGAGGCTGCAGCTGAGGAGCCGATCTGAGACTCTCGTCTGTCGCCTCTCGTTCAGGAACTGTCTCTTTTTCTTTGCTTAGTTTCCTCCGTCAGCGGTCTCTGGTCTCTTCACCTCTGTAATGACGTCCGTAGAGGCTGCTGAGGACGGCTCCACTTCTGGTGCCCATCCTGGCCCCTAACAACCACCACCACCTCCCTCCACCATCCCCTCCTCCTCCTCCTCCACCACCATCTCCTCCTCCTCCTCCTCCTCCTCCACCATCTCCTCCTCCTCCACCATCCCCTCCTCCTCCTCCTCCTCTTCCTCCTCCTCCTCCACCACCATCTCCTCCTCCTCCACCACCATCTCCTCCTCCTCCTCCTCCACCATCTGATCCAGAGCTGCTGTGTTAGCAGTGTAAACAACAACGCTCCCCAGCGGCGCTCTAACAGAACCAGCTAACAGAGCTAACAGTAAGTTACATGATGCTTTCAAGAAACTCAGTGAATCTCAGCGAGCAGATCAGCTGCAGGACATCAGAGCGAAAACCAGAGAACGTTTCCTTCACAGAATATGAACCAGCTTCAGATCACTGACGGTCGGTGCTGTGTGATGTTCTGATCGCTGACGTTGCACAGAGCTCCAACATGTGATGCTTTATTAGTCGAAGATTAAAATCATTTTAAGCTCTTCTGTCAGGAAGAAAATACAACATAATGTTGCTTTTAAAAAACTGTAAATAAAATATACATCGCTAAAGTTTGAAATGGAAACGAGACGAACTGCAGGAAGCAGAAGGTGGGTCAGAGAAGGTGAATTATATTGTAAACGTGTGTGTGTGTGTGTACGTGTGTGTGTGTGTGTGTGTGTGTGTGTGCGTGTGTGTGTGTGTGTGTGTGTGTGTGTGTGTGTACGTGTGGTTTACAGTAAAGTGCTTCTCAGGACGGTCGTCCATCTGTCCTTTAGGCGTCCCATCTGACCTCTGACCCCACCATGAACACACACACACACACACACACACACACACACACACACACACACACACACACACACACACACATACACACACACTCCTGACTTTGTGTGTCCAGAGACTGCCTCTGTGACAGGCAGCACATATGGGTGATTTGCATATGATGCCTCTTCTGAATCTTCAGCCTCACCTTGAATATTTGTGCATTGTGTGTGTGTGTGTGTGTGTGTGTGTGTGTGTGTGTGTGTGTGTGTGTGTGTGTGTGTGTGTGTGTGTGTGTGTGTGTCTCGGCTCCGGCTCAGTGAAAGTTGTCCTCGTCTGATTTTTTTCTGCTCTTATAAAAACAACTTGTCTCTGAATTATTTATGATCTGCGGGTTTTTTGCTCCTCGTGCTGCTTCACCTTCTCTTCCTGCCTGAATCTGGTTTGTAAACTCTCTCGCTCGCTCTTCTGCTGAGTTTATTTTCTCCCTCTCGCTCTTTTATCAGCTCTTTCTATTCTCAGTGTTTCGGTCTGAATGCCGTCTCTCTCTGTTGGAATCAGACCACTGGCCGCTGACAAGCACGGCTGTGATGATGAGGTGATATCAGGCCGCTGACACACCTCAGACATCACCGGGCTGCGTTTGGTTCTTGTTAGTAGTTCTCTCCGTGTGTGCAGCATTATTGGCTCTGTTCAGCCTCATCTGCAGCTGATTCAGCAGGTCGAGGCTGCACAGGAGGCAGTCGGTGAGAGCCATTATTTCACCCATCATATGTACAGTGGACACGTCCTGATCTAATCAAACATTATAAGTTGTATCCCAATCGAATAAAGACACCCTTTACATGTTTTTGTTGTTTTTACAACTGCTAACATGTTTTTTTTACATGTGCAGTGATGGAATACAAAACTCCACATGTTCACTTTACATACGTGAGAGCTGCAGATGCAGAAACACAACCGTGGAAAGAGTTTCTGATGCCTGATTCATCCTGACAGTCGTCTGCAGACGTGTTCAGACATCCAGCGCAGAGCGACATCTGATCATATCTCATCATATCTGATCATATCTCATCATATCTGATCATATCTCATCAAATCTGATCATCATATCTGATCATATCTCATCAAATCTGATCATCATATCTCATCATATCTGATCATATCTCATCGTATCTCATCATGTGGCTGCTGGTCACAAACTGTCCACCTTCAAGAGGAGACGATTTCCTCTGCAGGTGTGAACGGTGGAGAGTAACGCTGCGTTCAGGACAACTCAGAACTTGAACATTTTTCCTCCATGTAAACTTGGAGCACATGTATCTTCCCGGGCTGGACTGCTGAGGGGTCGGTCGTCATTTTGTCCCGGTAAGTTTTCTGTTCATGTTTGGCGTCTTGCACCTCGAACACTTTGGGGGCGGAGGATGGAAGATTCAACTGAGATATATTTCAATCTCTGAAAAATGACATTAGTGCGTGATTTGCTGATATTTAATCAAATGCACAGATTCAATCATCTGTGCAGCTTCACATGAGCGATTAATAAAACATGCAGGTGGCCTGTGACTTCTCTTTAGTGCCGTAAAGGCCAGAAAAGCTGAGCCAGTTAAAACAGAAACACTCTGTCTGGATGTAATAATCTATTAGTTCCAGGTCCAGGTCCAGGTCCAGGTCCAGGTCCAGGTCCGGTGTCAGACAGCCAGCCGGGTATTAGTGATTTCTGAGGGGATGGAGAGGGCAGCAGGTGAACCAGAGGGAGTCTGCAGGATCGGTCAGGTTGCAGTGTTGATAATAGAATAAAGCATGAATCCTGAGCTCCATCAGAGCTTTCTAATGATAATTCTGTTTCTGTCTGTTCTGTCAGTTTTACCTTCACAGCTTTTAGTTCTGCTGCTTAAATGTGTGACTTTGTACCAGGCGTAACAGAGGAACCGAACTCTGTTGTGACCTGAGAACATTTCGATTACATGTGTGTCCTCATCAGACTCAGACAACACGGAGACCCGCCTCCTCCTAAATAACCTCCTGTAAGACTTCCAGCTCCGTGAAGCTGTTGAGGCGAGCTGAACTTCCTCCTTCACCTCTGCACCCAAAGTCTGTTTGTGCTGCACTGATTGTGATCTTGTGTTTTGTTTTGTTTGTACCGTACGTTGTGCGTCTGAGTTAGAGGAGTGTGAAGGGAAGTCTTCGGTGGACTCTTTTAATCAGTTTGTTCCTGTGTTGTGCTGTGCTGTGCTGTGCTGTGTTGTGTCGTGCTGTGTCGTGCTGTGTTGTGCTGTGTTGTGTTGTGTTGTGTTGTGCTGTGCTGTGTTGTGTTGTGCTGTGCTGTGTTGTGTTGTGTTGTGTTGTGTTGTGTTGTGTCGTGCTGTGTTGTGCTGTGCTGTGCTGTGCTGTGCTGTGCTGTGCTGTGTTGTGTTGTGTTGTGTTGTGTTGTGTTGTGTTGTGTTGTGTTGTGCTGTGCTGTGCTGTGTTGTGTTGTGTTGTGTTGTGTTGTGTTGTGTTGTCGGTCCGGTGGCCTTGTAGGTTTCATTATTCACACAGTTTTATCTCTGAGGTCTGATCTTGTTCCGTTATTCTCTCACCTGTTCAGAAAAATGGAACTGTTCCACCCCAAAGGTCCGATCTGATAACACAGGACTGTTTTTGTTTTTTGCTCTGGCGCATTTTTCATACAGTTATTTAAAACTTAGAGCTCCCACAGACGTGACAGCTGAAGTGTGATATCTGCAACATTCAGCTCTGCAGTTTCCTTGAACTTTGGACTTCTTGTCTACAATCTGGTGTTTCTGCAGGAGTTCTGTTTGTCTTGGCAAACTCTTGGTGTTGTGTTTTCAGACAGGAAACAGGTCGTTAGTCTCAGTGACACCAAGTTTAGTCTCACTTAAAGTTTCTGATTCTGCATCTGTGTCTTCACAAAAGTAAGTGTTCGACAAAAACTTTAAAAATGTGCAGATATTTCACATCATGACCTTAAACCTTTCGTCTTGAGCTCGTGTTGTTCCGTTGAAGTTGTTCAGTAAACTTTAACGTCATATTAGAAGGTTAATAATTGACTCTGCTGTGTCAACAAGTTATCACAGATACATGTAAGTGTGTTTCAGTCACAAGGTTAAATGTTCCGTCTGACCTGTCAGCATGCTGTCTCGTTTAAACTGGAAACATTTTTCTAAAAGAAGTTAAAAACAGAAGCAAAAGCCGAGAAACGAGCTGGACACGAGCGTGACCTTCAGTTTGATGCTTTGTGTGTTTTTTAATTCTCCACCTACATTTGTCTGACAGCTGTTTCTCCAGATGTGTCGATGTTGAACGTTTGTGATAAACTGAAGGGTGAAATGTTGCTTCATGTGCTGAGAAACTTCTCCTCCTCTTATAACTGTGATTTACTGTGGGATTATATTTTCATTAAGCGTGGTTTTCATCTCATCCTTTTATGTAACGGTCCTATTCGTAAGAAAGTCTCAGTCCCGGCTCATCAGGTTCTGACGCTGTGGGACTGGAGGACGTCGGCTGCGTCTCACTGCGTCAGTATTAGACCAGTGAACTTTTCTGACCTCGCCTCCACATTCATCAGCGTGCACCTCGAGCGTCGCTGCAGTCGTTGACAGCAGACGGGTGTTTTCTCACATTCAGTCGATGAATTTCTGGTTTTTGAACGTTTTAAACTGAAATTCAGGCCGTATCTCACAAATCAAATGATCCTGCTGATAATATTCTGTTTTTCTTCCAGTACAGTTTGAACACAGTACTTTTACTTTGCAGTGTAGTTTATTCAGGGTGTAAAAGTACTTTTATTTGTGTGTTTCTTGCTCAGTGCTGATCAGATTGTGACTGAGGTCTGAAGATGCTGTGAAGTGTTTGTTGGTGCAGCTCAGTCTGACTGGCTGTGATTGGCTCCTGGTGTGAGGCTGAGGCCAAGAGTGTGTGTGTGTGTGTGTGTGTTTGTGTGTGTGTGTGTGTGTGTGTGTGTGAGAGAGAGAGAGAGAGAGAGAGAGAGAGAGAGAGAGAGAGAGAGAGAGAGAGAGAGAGAGAGAGCAGGAAGTAAGAGCAGGCAGCCTCTGCTATTGGCTGAGCCGGTGTGTGTGGGCGGGGCTTGCCCGCTGGGGGCTGGTGCTGCTGCAGTCCGCCTCAGTGTTCAGGAGCAGCTGAGCAGAGAGCGGACTGTGTGCTGTGCTCGGACCGAACCCCGACCGGCTGCGCACCGACACGCACAAGGACTGTAGAGAACCGCGGACCGGTTCTGACAGCGGTACCGTCCACACTCCTCCAGCCCGGGCAGGGTGCACCGCGCTGCGGGTGGATTCACGCGGACGGAGCCTCTCTGGAGCTCTGCTGTCCTCTCTGCTACATGTGTGTCTGTGTGTGCACGAGCCTGTGAGGACAGTTTCTGCAGAGCTGTTAAAGTGACACACACACACACACACGCG
This sequence comes from Diplodus puntazzo, assembly GCA_963678695.2. Classification (NCBI taxonomy): domain Eukaryota; kingdom Metazoa; phylum Chordata; class Actinopteri; order Spariformes; family Sparidae; genus Diplodus; species Diplodus puntazzo. The sequence continues at coordinate 1,350,609 of OZ023155.1, read as the reverse complement.
CGCGCGGATACACACCTTTTGGATCGGACGATGCCACCACCTCCTGCAGAGCTTTGTCCCTGCTCCTGGATGGATTTTTGATTGGTTTACAAACCTGCTGGATTAAGACATGGAGTGATTCACAGCTCCGGACCAACAACAGTGGAAGTAACAGCCTCCCAGATCTACAGACACAGGTGAGCAAGGTGTTCAGCTCTGCCTCAGAGAGATGAAGATGATGATGATGATGATGATGATGATGAAGAAACCAGTTTGAGTTTGATACTCAGATTTAACCCAGAGAGGATCAGAGGGAACAGAAATCTCTGCAGAGTGTAATTCTGCTTTTGATGGATTATGTGTGTGTGTGTGTGTGTGTGTGTGTGTGTGTGTGTGTGTGCGCGTGTGTGTGTGTGTGTGTGTCAGGTCCATGTGACCTGTGTGCTGGATAAGGTCTAACTGAGCTACATTCTTATCCGCTGAGCCATGTTCAGAAGCCCCCTCACAGCGCGCACACACGCACAGACACACACACACACACACACACACACACACACACACACACACACACACACACACACACACACTGTTCTCTCACACATAACAATCATTTGAAACGTTAATATTTCTCTGCACTCTTTGTAGGTCATGAATGTTTGAGGTCTCGACCGATGACCTCATTCTTCTGGTCGTATGTTTAAATCCTGGAAACGGGCGATCAGCTGCTGTAGCTTCACTCATGGAACTATGATCACTGAGAACATTAGTGAAAGTAAAAGCTTCTGCACAAACAGCAGAATCTGATTGTGTCAGTATTTTTTATGAATAGAAGAGAAGGATGACCGGAGAGAGGACAGAGTCACCTGGATGATGAATGGTGTCACTCTCACCTGCTCTGCCTCTTTAACAGAAACTCTTCTCAGCCACTGATTTATTCCGTCAGTCCATTCAGACCGTCGTGCTTTCATACTGCGAAGCTCCCAGTGAGGCGGCGATTGTACTTTGTATTCTAAAGATGAAGGTGTCTCGGCACATTTTGCCTCAGGATCCGTCCTGCTGCGTGGACGAGGATGGATTTTCTTTAAGTAAAGGAAGATACGAGTGTCATTAAAGTTTCCATTATTTCAGAGCCTGTTCCCGTCAGTCAGCTGCAGCGTCAACACGTCCGTGAGCGTGTTTGTGATCGGCTCTTTTTAAACACATCCTGCAAAAAACACCACGTTGAACTGAACAACGCCCCCAGTGTGTGATTTTTAGATTACATGCCAACGTTTTGTGTGTGTGTGTGTGTGTGTGTGTGTGTGTGTGTGTGTGTGTGTGTGTGTGTGTGTGTGTGTGTGCGCATCTCGTCCTGCTGACTCACCCTTTTTTCCACACAGTCAGTGATTCAGTCCTGTTACTCCGTCCGCTAACAGCTTGTGGAACAACAACGCCCGTACGCCCAACAGGTTGGAATAATGGCGCCCCGCTGCTGTTTTGAACAGGTCAGATAGGCGATAGATGCACGTGAGAGCCGAAAGGAACAACTGCAGTTACCTCCAGCAGCCACAGGGGGCGCCAACCAATCAAAACATCGCTTATTGTGCATATTAAGCAACTGTTACTTTAATAACTTCTGTGTATCTGAGCTGGAGGCACCAAATTAGCATTTCATCACTGAAATATGACCAAGCTATGACAGGAGGGATTAGCTACAGTGGAGCTAAGCAGGAATGAGTCCTAAGTTAGCATGTTAGCTCGTCGTGCTCCCTCAACTTAACGTCAGGTGGTTTTTAGGTGAAACGCCTGAAATAAAGTCTGAGGTCAACACAAGATGAAGAGATTTTCTATGACGCAGATATGTTGGTTAATAAACCACGCTAACGTGTTGAATGTAAAAACAGTTAGCGGTTGCTAACGAGTGTCTGAATGAGACTACAGAGGTTGTCGGGGACGTTAAACGTCCTCACAGCGAACACGGAGACTCATCTACTCACTAGTCCGTCTTTACAGCCACTTTAGTTACACACTGTTCTAACTCTGACTGTACAACTTTACACTGATCAGTTTATAGAAAACCTGGATAGTAATTGTGCAGTAAGACTCTTAGTGGTGGAGACGTTTCAGTCATGTGACCGTGATGTCGTCTGTTTGTAGGCTAGCATTAGCTTCTTACTGCTACACAGTTAATTTAGCTGCATCTGTGGAGATTATCTGGATGAACAGAACCTGGATGGATCAGAACCATGTGTTTGACTCACAGATTATTGTCTTTAATAACCCAGAATCGCAGAGGGAACCAGGACCAAGCTGACTAATCAATCCAGGAAACATTTAAATTTGATTCTTGGTGTTCTTTCTTTACTTCAAACATTCCCAAATGTTGATAACGGAGCAGCCCGATCTGAAAGTCTCCTGGGCCCGCCCAAACTTTTAATCACAACTCCATTCACATGATTGAAGCAATTATGAGATAATGAAAAATATTTAATGGTAATTTCAAACTTGATTACAAAATTGAAAACTGTGGCGGGCCGCCTGCAGAACCTTCATGGCTCACCGGGGCTTAACAGCGCGCAAGCTGCTCTGTGACGATACAACACTTCAGGATTTGGACTTTAACACATCCAGCAGACTCACGGCGCCACATCAGCATTCGAGTGAAGAAGTGTTCGTGTCTCCTGATGAATTTAAGTCTGCTGTTGTCACACGTTTGCTTCTGGTCAGGTATCCGCCTTCACCAGCTGAGCTCTGATGACGAGTCTACTCGTCCGTCTCGTGTCCCTCTTTCTGCTAACGGCGGTGAACACTTCCCCTGCATGTTTCACCCGGTAATATTTAAATATTCATCAGTTGAGCGAAGGTGTGCCGGAGTGCCGCTCTGAGAGGGAACAGTCGCAGCGGCGCTCGGCTCGCAGTGACTCCACACTTAACCCGTCCAGGAAGTGTGAAATCAGATTTAGGAAATGAGAAACGCCATTTGCATCCGCTCGGAAATCCCTCGAGTGTGCGATTGGATTTCCTGATGACGCGTGTCACACTTCACCTCCAGCACTTTATGTTAATGCTGCTGTTAGAGGAGGGAACCGGTGAGGCACGGCGGAGCTGGATCAGAGCCCGGAGGGGTCGGACCCAGACCGGTACCGGATACTGAGGCTGACTGTTCTACACATGAGATCAGTCTGTGTCATGTGGTTAATGATGTCATCGGGGTTATTTCTCTTTGGACCGAGCAGATGTCTGTGTTATTAACCTGGAGGTGTGGAGGGTCCACTCAAAGGACAATATCAAGCTGCATTATGGGAAATGTAGGATGTTTTTGGAGCTTGGTTCATAGATAAACCGGGATAGATTTGACCTTTATTCAATGATGAATACGCGTTATCGCCACCTGGTGGTGGGAGAGATATTTCCTCTTGCGTAAGAACAGAAGGTACGTGCTCATTGGCTGTCGGCCGGAGTCTCTGCTGTGAGCTCATTGGTCGAGACACAGACAGCTGATGTGGTTTGGTTCTTTAGATATTCTAGTATTTAAAAAGCAGAGACTGATTGTTGGTCCGGCTGAATATCGGAGCTGATATGCTGATGATGTTTGTGTGTGATTCAGCTCTGATGCAGCGTCCTCTCTGTCTGTCGTCACCTCTCAGTGACCCGCCCACAACACTCTCTGATTGGTTAAACATCATTAACACTTGAAAAGCAAGTAATTCTAAAGTAATTAGACACCTGTAGTGGGGTGGAAGTATAAAGTAACAGGAAACGGAAATACTCAAGTAAAGTTCCTCAAAATTGTACCTAAGATTTCAGTTTTTTTACTTCAAATGTATGTTTTCAAATATCGATCATCGGTGTTCTTGTTTACTATTAATTGGTGTCTTTCGTCGTGTTGAACAAAGAAAGGCTCACAAAAGTATTTTGAAATGATGAATTATCAAAACAGTTTTCAGTAGATCGATTGATCGACACTGCTGCAGCTCTAAAGTAAAAAACATAAACAGTAGATAGAAAAACGACATCACAGACAGTGTGAACATTAAATATGAACTTTAATGATATATTACAGAGCTGATGATGACTGAAGGTTTTCCCAGTTTGGTGTGAAGGAGCTCAGCGTCATCCAACCACCTGCTGGACGAACAGGAACTGAAACTCGGGCTGCACGAAATTGGAAAAAACTGACATTGCGATTTTTTTTAACCCTGCGATATGAAAAAATACAGGAATTTTCATCAGATGACCTGAACAGCACTTCATGTGATGCTGCACTGCTGCTATCTTGTGGACAGTTAACCTGCACTGATCTCACCTGTTGTTGTCGTACTGAGCCGTGTGGTACCGACGTAAATGTTCAAACTAATGAGTTGTGTTACCTCTCGTTGTGGCAACAGACGCAAGACACTGTGCACACAGAACACGTGTTTGGTCAATATCTTCCTTCCTGTAGCAGAAATAATTCCAGATAACTGACGTTGCTTTTCTGCAATTTTCTCTTGTTGTTGCTCATTTTTCATTGTTGTTACCAGCGACTCTCTCCATGTGCAGGGGCGTGGTCTGCTTCGCACACTGAGTAAGAACTAATGTGATTGGTGGATCGTCAGGTACCCTTGAAATTAGATGAGTTCATTGGCCTCCTACATCACAGGCCCTGCGATGTGACTACTGCGCACACGTACATCGCGATGCTCAAACGATATATCGTGCAGCTCTAACTGAAACAATGAGTTTAGCGATCGATTTAATAAGTGGAACAGAACATTTATTCGCAGCGATGCTGATAATCAACTTAACATTTATGTGCATTTTGGGCAAAATACTAAACATTTCACACAGTCGAGAGGATTTGATGCTTTTCATTGTTACAAAATGAAAGTAAACTTAATTTCTGTTGGTTTTTGGAGCTTTTGGTTTGATGAAACAAACATTAGCAGACATCAGCTGAAGAGACTGAGACCAGGAGAGGCCGTCACATGTCACATCTGACTGAGCAGGTGTCCACTTCCTGTTGGTTTCATCCTGTGATCATACTAATTCTGATAATATCTGTAATAAGCTGAAATGCAAAACACAGTTGGGCAGTTAGGAACAGAAGCCGCTCCGTCTCGAACATGTGGCGAGTCGCTGCAGAGCAGCTGAGCGAATAATTACAGAAGCGTTAGCATCCACGCGACGACACTCAGCGATCGATGGTTATTGTGATCAGTCTAACCTGTTACAGTTGGTGACAGATGGCTGAGATGGTAATTGATCACGGAGAAAGAGAAGAAGCGATGGAGAGGAGGGGGGCGGAGGAGGAGGAGGTTTAGAAATGATTCAAATTAAAAAATGAGACAAAGAGGAAAACAGCAGATGTTCCTCAGTCGTTGTGCAGGTTCACCGGGAGCTTCATGTGTGTGCATCACTTTAATCATAGTTTCATTTGTGATGAATTAAATAATCCATAAACCGTGAATTTTATTAGAATTTTAGCAGAGAATGAACCCTGTTTCACCCAGAAGATTATAATAAATCACAAGATCTTCTCATCAGGAGCAGAAGTGAGTCTGGGATGTGAAGGCTCAGATGGAGATCAGGGCACAAGTGCAGAGTTATACTTGTGAAAATTATCTGTAAACAAACCTAAGCTTAATATTCTGCATCTCTAACATGAAGCTTTTTGTTATAAATGTATTTTTTTTGCAACAAATAATGATTATTTCATTATTCTAGCCAGGCTAGCTGTTTCCCTCTGTTTCCAGTCTTTGTGCTAAGCTAAGCTAACTGTCTCCTACGTCACAGACCGCGACGGCCAATCAAACTCTCACAAGAAGCGAATGAGCGTGTTTCCAAAAATAACGAACTTAGTAATGTTTTAAAAAGCTTCCAACAGATCCTCGGATGATAAGAATCAGGAGTATCGACCCGGTTTCATTTGATTCTTCCTCTTCTTCGACCCACAGCGGTGCTTCTGCTCTGTAACGAGCTCGTCCTGCTCTGTTGTCTGCAGAACACAAAATGGGACCCAACCATTAAAATATGGCCGATCAATATTTCAAAGGTATATGCTGTATGATATTAATGTTACAGGCTCTGCTGAGTGAGGCCTAATGTACTCTGCTGCTCGTATAGCTGATGGTGTAATAATAGTTTTATTCTGCCTCTCCACCACTTCTGTAATTCTCTGCACTTCAAGAATTCTTCTTTCCTCGTCTAATAAAACATCGAGGTTCTGCTTTTCCACTTCACTTCTTCTGAAGTTAATGTACAACACTTACTACCAGTGTGCAGATATGACTTCCTCGACCCGTCAGTGAGCCACACTGCTGCACCGGCCGATGTTCTGTTGGGTCGTTAGGTACTGTACTGTTTGAATCGATGCTGGATTTATCACGGTACCTTTTCTTTGGGGTGCTGAACTCTCTCTGTGGTGTCGGCCGACGGCCTCATGACCTCCTGACGCACCAGTTATTGTTTTGTTTTTTAATCATCTGATTCGATCAAACCTCATGTGTGTGCAAACCAAAGAAAAAAAAAGATGAATCACATAAAGATGAAGATGTTGTTCATGTCAGAGGGTTCAACTCTTGACCAGGTGTTTCCTCAGGTGAGATGTGTTGCCATGCTCAGCGTTGTATTTTAGGGTGGGACAACAAATCAATATTTTTTGTGATACTTCTGCTTGAGATACAATAATTGATGCTAAAATGGAATAATCAGAAGATTGGTTCAGCATGAATGAACTGTGTAGTACTGATGTAATTTGATCAGAACCCTTTGGGTCAGTTTGGTACCGAACCCAACACACACCGTCCTGCTGAAAACAGTTGCTGACGAATAATCTGTTTCCTCCCGTGTGTTTGATAGAAACTACAGCGAGCAGCTGGTTTAGTTGTTGACTGTGGAGCCATCAGAGCATCAGCCTCTCTTCAATTAACTGAAATCAGATCCTCCTTTATTTCGTATGATCCTCTTTTAATTGCTGACCCGTCTCCTGCAGTAAGCAGCAGGGCGGCAGACGGATTCTTAACAGGCAGAATTAACGACCGCTATCTGCTGCTTCTGCCCGTAGCTTTGTCCTCCTCCTCCTCCTCCTCCTCCACCTCTCCGTTCTCTGTCTCCGCTCCATTTTGTCCCTCCATCCCTCCATCCGTCCCCTCGCTGCTGCTAATGGTTTCTCCATTAACCCACCTGACGGCTGTGTGGGTAATTACAGATTTATTTACGGCCCGTGGCCACACACAATGAGGAACAAATAACGCGTCTGACCGAGCGGAAAGAGACATTATCCACCCGTGCATTTCACAGATTTGACCACACAGTTAAGCCTTCATACACACACACACACACACACACACACACACACACACACACACACACACACACACACACACACACACACACACACACACACACACACACACACACACACACACACACACACTCTCTCTCTGTATGTCCTTGCAGCTGCTGTATCGTCACTTTAACTGGAGCCCGGTGAGTTTTTCTCTCCCGCTGCCGTTTGATGAGCAACAGGCTGATGCAGGATGAAGTCTTTGTGGACTCTGCTGCAGGTGGAGCAGACCGACCCGACCACTTTGACCTGAGCTGCTGCTTCAGGCCTCCAAACACAAAATCATCTTTTTACGTTATCCAGTTGTTGTTACCGCTGCCGAGCAAAGCGATCATTCACGATGAACCTCGGTCCGATCCTCGCTCTCTTTGAGCTCTGTTTCTGGTCTCCACCACCGGCGGAGGGAAACGTGCCTCGTTAGCTGCTGGATGCTCTGCTGAGTTCACCAGCTACTCTGAAACTGTCTGTCTGCTGTTTGCTGATCAGCAGGAAGTGGACGAGTGCTTTTTATAGCGTTTTCTCTTGAGAACAGTAAAAGCTGGAATAAAAAGGTGTCAGTGTGTCTGCAGACAGCAGGCCTGTGCTGCTGCTAACAGAGCTAACACTGATTTAACACAATCTTCACAGTTATGACTAAACTTGTGTACATAATGAATGATTCAGTTTTGTAATGAAGGCTGTAAATCTGGTCTGAGATCAGTTAGTGACGTGTTCTCTGCTGCAGACTGTGATCACAGCAGACGAGCTGATGTTTCTCTGCTTTTAATCAGTCTGTTGTACTGTGAAGCTCCAGAACTGTTCTGTGGACCACGACACTCCACCTGACCTTCTGTTCTTTCTGTTCTGAGAACATAGTGATTTAATTTAATCATTTAATTAATTTAATTAAGACATTTATGTGATTATTATCATTTATTTCAGATTGATTCAGATTGAGTGTGGTCTCTTTTTCAATTTTTTACTCGACTTCTTTAAAACCCAATCGGATGCTTCCAGAACCAGGAACTTATTCACCTGCTTCTCCAGTTTGTTCATTTTATTGAATGTGTTTTTAATCACAATCGAACGTTATGCTCAAAAGGTTCTTTGTACCACATTCATTAAGTTTCTGCGCTCGTCCTCCTCGTCTGGTCGTCTTCATGTGAGGAAGCAGATTTCCGTGTTTGTGTGTGCGGCTCGTCTTTTCTGAGCGTCGACCTCCTTTCTCAACATTTCCTGAACCAGATCCAGACCGCACAGACGACTGCAGACTTGCGTGGCCTGCTGGGCTGCATGCTAATAATCCCTCTGAAGCTCCGATTGATTTCAGGTCATTATCTGTTTGCTGTGTTTGTGTTTTAGCTCCCGTGCAGCTGAGAGCTGCTTGTCAGATTTATGCCGTCCAATACTGAGGATAAAACGTTAACAAGTGCGGTCAGTTTCAGCAGTTCAGACGCCTGTTTATCACGCTGCTACAGCTCATTTATACCTGCTCCATTTTGATTTACCCTGCGTCATTAAAGTGTCTGCTGACTGCAGTTTTATTGTCATTTATTCAATCATGAGCTTGTTTTAAGAGCGTTTTTGTGATTTTAAGACCAGCTGACGTTATAGAGAAAGATTAGGAGGATAAAATATAACGTGGAAATGCTCCTCTGTTGGTCCGAGTGCTCCGACGCTGCGGTTCTGTTTTTATTTCTGCATCACTCAGATTTTGTCTGAGTTTACGAGTGTTTTAAAGAAAACATTTGGTGCACCAGATGTGCTTGGTGATACAAATGGCGAGTAATGAAGTGAGCCGGTTATTTTAAGGAGTCGCTGCAGAAGTTTAACACATTAACATCAGTTTCTCCTTCATGTTGAGTTTCTCTCAGCTGCTGTTCTGTGACTGATGGAGCTTTTACTCTGCCGTCGGCTCGCGGTTTGCATCAGGACGTCTCAGTTTGGGCTTTGAGTTTACAAAATGCTCAATGTAAGTATGTAAAGATGAAATGCATTATGGGAAATGTAGGATCCACTGTTTCTGGAGCATGAAACAAACCGGTACTGATGCTCCATTCGCACATGCAGGTCTTTTTTGTGAGCACGTGTCATTTAGCTTCTCTGCTTCTGCTGATGCAGCCGCGGCGCTACAACCTCCAGAATAAATGTTGGCTCGGTTTGTTTGGATCAAATGTTCCGTTTCTCCCGTCACTGCGCTGCGATGATGCTCCGCTCAGGTTCAGGCACCAAAACCACTGGTTTGGACTGAAATACCTGTCCTTAAAAATATCCACTGGTGTGACTCAGACTGTATTAACTCCACCACCTTCGCCTCCACCCCTGCTGAGAAAATCACATCCTGAGAGTGTGAAGCCACATTTGGTCCGAACGTCACTGTTACCTGCCGACATTACATCCAGCCGACTGGGCTGAATGAGGGAGTTGGTTCATTTCCTGCGATGTGGATTTATTAAGTACCAGGAAGCTCGCCTGCGTTCTGATTCTGCCTGCTGGACCTGACGTGACGGTGCCGGAGTGGGCAGACTGAGTTCCTGTGCTGGCAGCGACCTTGAGGAGGAGATTCATTCTGCATTTGAATCATACTGAATCTTTTTTTTTGGTGAAATATTGCGTTTGGATGCGTCCTGTGTCGGCCGTGACTGGACCTTGAAGCGTGACTTTGAAAGGGACAGAAAAACAGGAGCATGTTCAGTTTCTGCTGCTGGTGATGTAGAAAAATAATGGTTGATAAAACATTTATAAATGTGCTGTATTGAATCTTAAAGCTGCTGCGAGGAGCCTTGACTCCATGTTGCTGCTGTGGACAGAAGCAGTATGAGCAGCAGCGCCTCCTGTGGTGAAGATCCGGCTCTTCATGCATTTGTTCTGTAGGCAATTAAAAGAAATCTGCAATATATTAATAATATTTTAACAGAAATAAGCGATCTTCTCACTGTTGGCTTATGTAGGTCGCATAGAGGCATCAGTTTTAAATTGAATCAACCAATTAAAAGTAATTTGTAGCACGTCTAACGAACTTAACAAACCGTGATGTACCTGAGAACCACAGAGCTGATGTTATCGCTCAGACATGATCTGACGCCGCGCTCCGTCTCCCATCTCACCACTCGGTCTTTGTGTGGAAGGTGTTCAGGTGTTCTCTCACGTGTCCGTCGCCTCGGCAGCAGCAGGAGGATGAAACCTGACCCGCGTTCTGCTTCTCTTCAACTGCTGCGGTGCTCAGCGCCTTCAGCGCCGAGCTGCACGTGGGAGTCCAGCTCTGATTTGATGCCTTTTTATAGAGGAAACGTGCTGCTTTTCTGTGTGTGTGTGTGTGTGTGTGTGTGTGTGTGTGTGTGTGTCTGTGTGTGTGTGTGTGTGTGTGCGTGTGTGTGTGTGTGTGTGTGTGTGTGTGTGTGTGTGTGTTTCAGTGGTCTTATGAGAATAAATGTCCTGGTTGACTGAGATGTCAGTTTAGTTTCAGAGCGACAGTGAATGAGTGAAATGACAAAGAGATTCAGGAACATTTGTCGCGTCTGAAAGTGATTTCAGTTCCATATTTGACTTTTGGAGCTGTGAGCTGGCACAAAGTTCAGAGCTGACCAGGCAGAGAAATCACTTTTTTTTATTGGAGAGAAAACCGTCTCACTGTGTCTCGACATTACCCGACACAGACTGAGAGATCTGCTGCTTTATGGTTTTACTCTTTCAAGAATGAAACAGCTGATTAAGTTACAATTGACCCACCAAGTATAAGAAAAACATTGAGGGTCTGTGTTGAGCTCGTCCAAAGACAAAGTCCTAAACTTTGTGTGTCGAGTCCCAAACGATCAGCTGTTGATGGAGTATTCCAGTGATATAATGCACCACCAAGCTCACTAGAGACCGATAAAAGAATAACGGTCCAGATCTGATGTTCTGATTTCTGGGCTCTTGTACCGGTCAAGCTTCATAAACTCTGAGACTCTTCTCGTGCAGTTCTTTCAAACTTATAGTTGGAACTTCAGGTTTTCTGTTGTGTAGCCTCTCAGCTGGGTCTCCTGTGGTTCTGGAATCATGGAGCTCCTCGGTCTGATCTCCAGGTTCTTCACTGTTCTGGTCTCAGTCTGTTTCCACTGATCCAACCACTGAGCTAGTGACCACAACATCACCAGACTCCCTTAACAAATCTAGTGATTTTAAGAGTTGTTTCATGAGTGAAACTGTCTCTGACTCATTCGTCATTAGTTGGACCTTCTTGTAAATTCAGCAGATGTTCTACATGAACTTCTTTCTGTCTTTGTGTAGAAACATGGAGTCTGTTTGTCACTGATGTGATATTTGCATTTAAAGCGGGGAAGTGAGATGTCTGGTGTGAACTGTCGCATCTGTCCACTTGTGATTGAATGAGTCATGACGGACGGTTACATCAGGTGTGAGTCAGCTGTGCTGCTAAAAAAGAGGAATTATCGTTTTGGTAAAATAAAGAATAAGAGAGGACGAGCCTGGAGGGTCCGACAGAGTCGCTGCTGTCTTCAGCCTTTTATGAGCACAGCTGGTTTGTCAAGGGCTCATTTTTCTAAAGACGGGAAAGATTTTTTTTTTTCACTCATAAAGTAAAAATTAGTCTTTTAGTTTAGCTGTAAAATTCAAAATGGGCAAATTGTGCGAGCTGCTCCTGATGGGACCCGAAGGAGACGAGCGTGCGGTTCTGCTCATGTACCGTTTGTTGTTCTGAGAGTTCGAAGTCGCCTCTTTTCTGGAGGTTATTTTGCAGATGTTGAGCAGAAACACTTTTATCTTCGTTCTGTTTTTTGTGCTCTGCAGTGACGTCCAGCTAACCACGCTGCTGTCGGAGTTGTTGGGGGTGTTTTGGTCCTAATGGCCTGTATCCAACATGTGGCTTCTCATCATGCCCCTCACATTAACACGGCCTGAGTGGGGCTGAGGGGGGCTGAGGGGGTCTGAGGGGGGCTGTGGGGGTCTGAGGGGGGCTGTGGGGGGCTGTGGGGGGCCGAGGGGGGCTGTAGGGGGCCGAGGGGGTCTGAGGGGCTGAGGGGGGACTCCTGCAGGGCAGCATGAATGGGGGATCAGGGAGAGGAGGCGTTGGGGCGGGGGTAAGGTGTTTTAGCCTCGGGAGGTGTCGGCTCTCTTCATGCCGGCTCTTTTGTCCCCGCCGTCGGCCTCTTCGTATTCAGATCATCTGTCAGCGGGTGTCAGGAGCATTAGCGCTGCCCCCTCACATGGATCTGAGCTCCTCTGGCTGCTGAACTGTTCGGAAGGTTTTCTCTGCTGAGGCTCCTTGAGGTAAGACCTGAACCCTGGAATCTGACCTTTTTAGTTTTGTTTTTGTGTCGCAGATATTGATTTTGCACAGTTTTTGGTTCATCTCTGATGCGCCGACTGCAGGCAGCAACATTATGAGAGGGAAGCACGAGGCCGAGGTACCGAGACCCAGAGAGGCCTGATGTGTTTCAGACTGGACTTCAGATGTGTTTCACAGGTTGAGAGAGACTTCTGCAGTAAGCTTTGGATCTTTTGCAGTTGAGGTTGAAGACTTAATAGTTCCTGAGGGAAGGATGGACGATGTCTTTTTGAGCTGTCGACTGAATCGGATATAGAATATAACAAAAACCAACACAAAGGAACCTCAGAGGCAGCGAGTGTTGGAGCCCTTTATACCTGAGAGAGAGAGAGAGAGAGTCATGTTGTGTTTCTGTTAAGTGAACTTTTTGGAGCTGCAACAACAGAAGTGTCAGTCAGTTCTTTGGATGTTTGTGGTACCTCGTGTTCTTCACGAGCTCTTTTCTGCTTCATGTCCACGACACTGAGCAGATATCTGGAGGCCATGCTCACAATCACCAGGCAGCAAGACTTCATTCCAGCATATTTTTGCGTCACAAATTCAAGATGACAGAGTGAAGAGGAGACGTACCACGTACCTCTGGAAGAGTTGTTAAATCCTCTTATTATTTAGAAAACCAGACGGGTAAATTAAGATGTAAGAAATATGTGAAATGAGATTTTAACAACTCTGATCTTGTGTTTGATGTTTTTCTGTGACATGAAACACATTCAGTCAAAAGGTCAAAAAAGAATTTTGTTCCTGTTTTTGGTGAATAACGTCTAACTGGAGCAGACGGACACAAAATATACGGGAACAATATTTATAAAATCTGGTTGAAAGTATTTCTAATGTCTTATTGAGTTGAATAATATAGTTTCACTTGTTAATAATTCATGTGTGAAATGTAACTCTGGGATCAGATGTGGTGAAACAGCGTCCCGCGTGTCGGTCGTCTCAGTAGAAAGTGGGATTCAGGATCTTCTGGATGTTGTTTCCACAGACGGCTGGTTTCATGTATGAGCTGATCTGTGGTCGTGCTCACAGTGGCTCTAATGATTTGTGCGGCTCTATAATTGACTTTCCGTTGGGACGACTGTTATTGTCGTTGGACTGGGTGACGGCTCCCTGTCAGCTGTGTCTGATCTCTGACGAGCTGTCAGATGGAAAATGTGGCATTTTGTTCAGATGTGAGAAAAAGCACAACCAGATGTTTGTCTGTGAGTTTTCTCTGCAGACGAATGATTGTACTGAGTAACTCTGACGCAGGTGCTAATGAGTGATACTGCAGGCAGACTGGATGCAAACATCAGCTTCAGCTCTTCAGAAAGATGGAGATGTTTCTCCAGCCGCGCTGCAGAACTGCGCTTCAGTCCAAATGTTGAAAAAAGCTGCTGAGTCCTCGTCTGAATCCCGGGAGAGGACTCGTCATCCTTCCTGTGCGTCTCCGTCGTGTCTCTGCTCGTCAGTCCTGCTGGAGCTGAACTTTGCTCCCAGCATGCCTTTGTTGTCCCCTGATTGACAGCTCCCGCCCTGACCGGGACATTCAGCGTGACAGCTGATGATGGATCAGCTGGAGACGACGTGTTCGCGTGTGATTCAGCCTTTTGTGTCAGCGCTGGTCCGCTCTGTTTCCTCTCCTCACACGAGGGTTTGATACGAGGCTGATACGATCGCCTGCAGCCCGAGTGAGGACTGACGTCCATCACGTGGTTCCGGCTGTTGTAAGAGACGATTCAGACGATGGATTTAAACACTGTTTTATCATTTCATGATTCATGAACGTATTGTGTTGTTATTTTCACTTCACAGCAGGCAGTAATTGCAGTGTTAATGTCTGATATTCTTTAATTGGCATCCTGGATATTGTACAAAGACAGAATATTAACAGTCGTTGGGACCGACATGTCCTGCGGCGGGTCGTGTGCTCCGGTTATCGGTGATCGCTCCGCTCGGCCTCCTTGGAGGAGTTTAGACCAGGATGCTGAATAGAAGGGCTCAGACCAAACATCAGGTTCTGTTCTGGTTGTGGAACAGCGGACCGGCTCTTCACTCTTGAAGTCTGCGTGTGTTCTGTCTTTAAGATGAGCGTCTCGCCTGTGGTCATGAGCTCAGGGTAGTGATTGAAGGAACGAGACGGAAACAATGAGCCGCTCTTCAGGAGTCAGCGGAGGTGGTCTCGCTGCTGTTGGAGGATTTCCAGGCTCAACCAGGGCAGAACCAGAACTCGTTGAAGGGATTATATACCTGATCTGACCCGGGAACACCTGGGGATCCTGCAGACGTCGCTGGGAGAAGAACGTCAGAATCCTCAGCCTGCAAGTTTGTTCATCCAGTTCATGAAGTTGAACCGGGAAGGTTTGGGTTCAAAACCCGGGAAGCTTTGGGTTCAGAACCCGTGAAGGTTTGGGTTCAGAACCCGGGAAGCTTTGGGTTCAGAACCCGGGAAGCTTCGGGTTCAGAACCCGGGAAGCTTTGGGTTCAGAACCCGTGAAGCTTTGGGTACAGAACCCGTGTTTTCTCTCCTCTCAGCTGCTTCAGTGATGATTTCCATTCTTTGCCTTTAAAGTGTGCACTAATGAATACTCTGAATATGAAGAAACCTCCCCCTCCTCGTCTTGTTTCTCTTCTTAATGAATTATTTGATCTTTTCTTTTTGCTCACGAGCTGACTGTGAAACATTTATCTGCATCATTACTCATTCATTCATGCGAGCGCTCGGTGCAGACGGGAGATGAAGCGCTGATGTATGATTGTAGCTGGACGACGGTGTTTTTAATGTGAAGCGGGTAAAATCATTTTCACAGACGGAGAGGAATCTCATTACCAACACAAGAGGTGACAAGTGAGTGATAACTGTGATCCTGCGCTGTTAGCAAGGCAGCGAGATGTGCGTTAATGTCAGCTCAGATATTCATGATTTTACTTTGTGCTGCTACAAGTTTAAATCTCGTTTAACTCAAGTCCGCTCGCCGTCATGGAGGACGATGGAAGTGACGGCTGGTGTGTTGTCTTCCTCCTCCTCGCTGTCTCTTCTTCTTCTTCTTCTTCTTCTTCTTCTTCTTCTTCTTCTTCTTCTTCTTCTTCTTCTTCTTCTTCTTCTCCTTCCCTCGTTGGACAGAAGCTGGCCGGAGGCAGCTGGAGGCTTCATCCTCACGGACTCAGTCAAACTTTGATGATGTCTCCAAAAAGCTGCTGAGCTCGATCCTTTACACGTCTGCCAGAACGTCCCAGAGGACTTTATTTGTGTGACGGTGGCTGACTGAAGGTTTTACATGTTGTAACTTATTCAGATGAAGTTAATAATAACTCTGATTCCAACATCTTCAGTGTGAATATGTTCTGGTGTCTTTGCTCGTCTGTGACAGTAAACTAGACATTTGAGGACTTTGGGAAACTGACCGACTGACATTTTTTATTACATTTGTCATTATTGTTGTTGTGTAGACCAAACTAGAGCCGACTGATACTCAGTTATTGCAGCCAAAACTGATATCAGGTAACACAGGAATTCAGTTGGCGATATTTCGGATGATGTAGCACAATTTTTATTCCTCATTCCTCGTGTGTTTGAGGAACGCTGGAAACAAAAAGGCAGAATATCCTACAATAAAATGATGGTTTTATATATCATATGTAATATCATATATATTTATATCAGTATATTTTGGACTACATATACCATATATCTGTGATAAGCTAATATCTGACGGTAATATCAGCCAGTCAATATATCGGTCAGGCTGCAGAATCTCACAGGAAATATGATAATTAAATCTGAGTGGTGTGAATGTCCTTGAACGCACCGTCGAGCGGCGATCATCACACTCTGATGATGTAACGTGATGGATCGTCTCTCTGCAGGCTGAATCCAGCAGGTTTATTACTTTATTTTATTTTTCATTAATTTTGTCGTAAAATGGCCGAAACTGATTAAACTCCCAGCGTATAAAGTCAAAATGAAATAAAATGTGAGATATGAAGCTGCTCTCACTGTTCATGGTTTGTAGGTTTATTAAACACTCATATTATTATATAAGTGATCATTTTAAATAAAAGAGGAGGTTTATGTTTTTGCAGCTGGTCCGGAGCTTTCAGCTGTGTCTCCTGGTCGTCCTCAGTAGAAAAACATTGTTTGTGAGGTTCGTGCAGGAACGTTGGTGCTCACATGATCTCCTGTCAGAATGTTTTCTCACCTTAAAGCCACAGGAAGTTAGATACACCAGGTCTCCTCCACCAATATGACATTATATCAAGTCCTCTCGTCCTGCTGTGGTTCTGACCCGTGGTGACACTCAGCAGCAGAGAGGGAGAGGATGCTGAGTCAGGGTGAAGAAGTGACAGGAGGAACTGAGGAGGAGGAGAGAGAGACAGACTGGTAAATATTTCAGGAGGGTGGACGAGGAGCTGCAGCTCTCTGTGGGTCAGGAGAGACTTCAACCTGAAGGGAGTTTTAGAAAGTCGGAGAGAGAAAAGTCGCTCGGCAGGTCAGAGAGCTCGGAGTCCTGCAGTCAGTCAGCATGCTCGTCATCCTGGTTGTTTCTCTGTTGTAAATCCAGTCTCCAGCTACTAGAACTGTTCTGTGGACTACAACACCTCACCTGACTGTATATCACCAGGAGGAGAGGATTAGTTATTTAATGTAAAACTACAGCTGGTGGACTGAAGCACTCAGAGTTGTTGAGCTGATAAATGTGTTGGCGTGATTGATAACAGAGACAGAAGTAAATCGTTTCAGGGTTTCTGTCCTCACATCGTCCACCTCCACACCAACATGAAGGACGCGGCTCCCTGATATATATTCAGGAGATCTGCTGATCTGACCCGATAGCGTCGTCTCTTCCTGAGAAGCTGTTCGATGTGGACGAGTCACGTGACGATGGATTTAATCTGAGCTGAAGCTTCGGAAACAATTCAGACATGACGCTGACTTTTACTCTCACTTCAGGTGGAACTTTGGGTGGAGTTTTTTCCAGAAGCAGCTGCGTGAAGTGAACTTTACTTTTCCACTTAGAGTGATGAAGGAAGTGATGACGTCGCTCCGTAAAGACTCCCACATAACTCCACTTACAGCTCTCACCGTCTGATCGACCTGAACGCTCCGGATTAATGTACATGAAGATGCACTCTGCTGCGTCCCTGCCAGCAGAGCTCTCTCTTTAAAAGGCCTTTTCCTCTTCAGATCAAACTGGATCTACAAGTGTTCTCCTCGTCATATTTATAGAGCTCTCTGTGTGGGACGGGGCTCAGGTGGTGCATGTAACCGAGGACGCTGTGTGTGATGTGGTTATGAGTCGTGACTCTCTTACCTCCGCCTGTTTGTCTGTGTGAACCGCGGGTGAAGCGTCCTCGTTATCTCCGTCGTGCCATCGAACGGCGTCTCGATCAGGAAGCGGCTTGCAGCTAATGAACCCGAGGAGGCGAGGCGTGGCGCCGGGCCGACCAGCTGAGGCTAACATGAGCAGCAGAAGAGAGGGAGGGAGTGATGGAGGAGAGAGGAGAAGGATGGAGGAGAGAGGAGAAGGATGGAGGAGAGATAAAAAGCGAGATAATGTTTTAGACTTTCTTGTAAAAGCGGAAACGCGAGCCGTTAATCTTGTTCATAAATAATGCAGCGTCCATTTAGCCGACGCTCCTGAACTCAGCGCCCGGAGAGAAGCGAGCCGCTGAGTGATCCACAAACAGCTCAGAACTTCCTGCTCTGACCTCATCTCTGCAGGACACGTCTGACAGTCCATCAGCGGAAGTTGATCAGAAGATCATGAGTAACAAAACTGATTTAGCATTTTTACAATCTGTAGAACATATTTTGGAGCGTAACGTGATGCAGCTTTGACACAATCAGAAGTATTTCAACGTGAGTTTCTTCATCATCATGATGGATCCCCATTATAAATGTCTCCAGTTGTATTTGATCTGGACTCTAAGGGTCACGGTCGGTGGTTGGTTGGCGTTAGGGTGCAGCGTCGTGTTTGAAGTCAACAAAAAGACAAAAGACTGACGTTTTTAAATCTGTTAGTCTTCTCCTGCAGACATTTACGTTTCTGCACACCAGACAGACTGTAAATCTCACATCATGACACTGCTGTGTTTAAAGTCCAGTTAGGTTTCAGCACAGAATCCACTTGGTTTGGAAAATATCGCAACGTCTCTTTCAGAATATTCAGGCTCAGAAAAGTTGAAACCCGGTCCTGAACAGTGGTCACTGTAGAACTGTTGAACATATCTGTGAACGATGCTGTTTTATTGTGGTGACTTTGTTAGCTTTGCTCTGTTGTCTTCATCTTTACTTGATTATCTGTGTTTCATCACTTCATCTATAGAAGATTTAAATCGGTGTCTCCAGAAGTCTTGCTTTGTCCAAGACTAAACGTCTAATCGACTGTCTGGACCGTTAAGTTTGTTCGGACACGTGATTGTTTGTTGTAGAAGACGTTGTGTTCTGCTGAAGAGAAAAGCTTCATCCAGTCGTCTCCTCTGACGCCGGCAGCTTCAGTGTGTGACTTCCTGTTCAGAGGAGCGTCAGGTTTCCTGAGTGCTGATTGGAGGTTAATCTGTGTGTAAACATCCAGTGTGTGTGTGTGTGTGTGTGTCACTTCAGCTGGCAGCTGTTTGTTCAGCAGAGAAAACAAGAGACGACGTGTGAAGACAAGAATCTGTCAGAGATCTGTTGGAAGAGGAGAGACTTACAGCTGATCACTGCACAGACGTGACCGGATGTTCTGGGTTATTTTAAATGTTTTATTTAGAGTTTTGTGTCTAAAAGCAGAAAACTTTACTTTGTGAGTTTAAACCTCTCAGTTTCTGCATTTCTGCAGTTTTAGTTTGACATGAGAGTTCTTCAGATTGTCTGTCGATTTAAATAACGACATTATTAATGTGTGTTATTTAAATTGGCAGCACGTCGGTCTCCAGCAATCTGAGTCGCTGATCTGGTCTGATCCGTTCGGACTGAGCTGTTGGTCAGAAGTGTCACCTTCACAGAGAAAAGTTCTGTTGAGTCTCACGAGGAAACATCGTCCTCGCTTCACTCTGCTGGGTTCTGGCAGCACAGCACCAGATGTGAGTCACATCTGTGTCCAACAAGGCTGCCAGGTTTGGAACTGGACCAAAGTGGGCTGAGAGGCAGCACCAGGGCCAGCCGGGGGCCGGCGTTAGCACCGGCACCAGGCAGGTGAACTTGAAGCGGTTATTTCACGTCATGGATCTGGCACGATGTGTTGGATTCAGAACCGCTTTGGCTCTCCGACTGTTAATATCTTCACTGATTTACCAAAGAAGTTTCTGAGCAAAATAAAGTAGGCTAGTTAAAAATAGACGACTCTGTAAATTCAGAGAGAAATACAAGTTAAATTAAACAGCAGGCTAAAAATGAAACGTTAACGACGTTGACTTCAGCTGTTGAGAGTTTATAGCTGGTTTAAAATGACAAATGTACAAATGAGTGTTCCCCAAAGTGCCCACATGAAAAGTACTTGAGGAAAAGTATCTGATATAAATACACTTAAAAATCAAAAGTACACACACACACACACTTCAGTCAACAGCCTGAATAAAGTCGCTAACATGAAAATAAGCAGTCGGGCCTGAGCCGAGTGTGCTGGGTGTAGCGGCGGTGTAGCGGTGTAGCGGTGGTGTAGCTGGGATATCTGTGAGGCGGGTGGTGTAATGGAGCGCGGAGCGATGCTATCATAGCCTCATTATTCTCCACCGCTCGCTCCCAAACACTCTGCCGCCTCCACCAGTTACTGAAGCAGCAGAGAGAACGAGCCGACGGGTTAATCGTGCATGCAGAGTGTGTGTGTGTGTGTGTGTGTGTGTGTGTGTGTTTTCTGTGTTTTGGAAGTTTTACTCTAAAGTTTCACCAATTTATTGATGTTTTTTGGGTAAATTTAAAAAGCGTTAAATGTTAAAATGATTCAGACGTTCAGTGTGGTTACTGTTGAAGCAGCTCTTCCTCCTTCGGTGAAAACACTTTCTGCTCCGTCGTCGTCGTCGGGAGCTTCTTTACTCTGAACTGTTCCGTCGTCTGACGGCAGCAGAAACATCAAATCTTTGTGTGCAGTTGTATAAAATCAACAGACGCCTTTTCATGAAGTGCAGATGTTTTCCAGGGCTGATGAGCTTCACCTCAAAGAGAGAAGTGGGATCCTCCCCCGCTGCCCTCCCCCCTCGCTCTCCCTGCTGTACGCCAGTCAGGAGAAGTGTAGTCGAAGCTTTTAACCCCCCTCTGCCTTCCCTCCACTTCCCACCAAAGCCAGAATCCCTCCCCGAGTCCCTAAACTCATCTAAAAATCTTTCTTATCTCAGCTCCTCCTCTCAGTTTCCCCCCAGCAGCCGCAGCAGCAGCAGATGCAGCAGCAGCAACGTCCTGTTTCTCCTTCTACTGTACAGAGAATTCAAGAATTCACAACCTGAATTCACCCCAAAGTCTAAACCAGAGTCCCTGCAGGCGCTTCACAGTAAACAAGCTGAGAAAACATCAGCAGCCCTGCAGCATCTCAGCGCTTCAGCCTGTTTGTCCGGGAGAGAGAGCTGCAGGTGGAACTGCAGGTAACGGCCCTGAGGTGTGTTCAGGTGCAGCAGGGAGAGCAGGGAACCTGGAGGACCCTGCAGTGAGCGGGTGGACGGGTCGGAGGATCTGAAGACTGCAGCCTCAGATCCGTGTTGCCAAGTCGGCTGATCAGAGGCGACTTTGTGCTCGTTTGTCTGTAACGTCACTCTCAGATGTTGGTGGTCGTGGGATGTGGCTGGAGACGAGACAACGACTTAAGCTTCAAATACATCCCTGTAACAAAAACTATGACAAATGTATGTTTGAAAATAGGATTGAGGTTTTTTCCCTCAATCATACGTCTAGTTCAGGATCTAAGGGTGCCGATGGGGCTGCACAATCCCCTCAAATGAGGCTATAACATGCACCAGATTTACAAGCAGGCCCAAATTATACAGAATTATACCGACCCCTCAGAACCCTCAGCTGTGACGGGTCGACTGTGTGGATGCATAGATGTGCATGGATGGATGGCTAAATGTGCTAGCTTAACATCTGGCTTCATGCTAACGTTAGCTGTGCTAGATGATGTGTGAGTGAGACACGCAGAGCTTTACTTTGTCCAGGAGGAGAAAACGTGTCTGTCCTGTTGGAGTCGAGTCTAAATGCGCGTCACCGTGTTGCTGCCAGTTTATTCATTCACATATTGATATTTCTATATTTATACATTTGAAGAAGCAGCTCTTAATTGTTCTCGATGTGTTCTCACACAGTGCAGCTCTGAACACGACCTCGCAGTTCACTTTCTAGTCAAACTGTCGTTTCTGTTTTGCACATCAATGTATCTGGCAGATAATTATGTGTAGTTTGTAAGAATATTAATGAAGCGCTCGTTTGATCTTAATGGTAGTATTTGTAAGTACAACCTACAGCTGATCAAACTGTCTGACAGGGAAATCTGCAACAGATGAAGCTGCAGAGACGAAATGAGTTTCAGGGAGAAAACACTTTAACACTTCAAACATTACTGTCGACAAAAACAGGCTCGAACTACGAAGGATAAGAATGACTAGAATGTGATGAATCTAAAATGGCTGCCAGCTGTTGGAGCGGCTCTGCAGCTCGTTGTGGACTGGAGCTGATGTTGAGACAGAATCAGAACGAGGCTTCTCGTCCGTCTGCGGTCCGTCTGTGCCGTCAGGGTCTGATCGTTGTCTCTGTTTGTGGATCGTTCCCTTTAAAGTATTTAATTATTTTGAACCCTTTCAAGCGGCTGCACCTGCAGTCAGATCCCAGGTGACTCGTCCTCGCCGCCGTTTGTGTCACGCCGCTTTGAGAAGTCTCACATCACAGTGCTGATTGTCAGAGCTCCTACACAAATCTGCTAATTGGCTTTCGGTCCATGCAGTGTGACCTGCGACTGTTTGTGATGAAGTTACTGCAGTTTTTAAGTGTTTTCTCCTCACGAGGTGCTGACATGTCGTCGCCGGCCCGTCTTTGACTTCTTCATGTGTTCTCGCCTGGTTCGATCTGAAGTCACAGACTGTATCATCTGAACCGGGATGGAGAACAGAACTCAGTAAGTTGTTCTGAGCTGCACTCAGTGTTTGGTTTGTCCTTTCTGAGCTCCTGTAGAAACATGGTGGTGTGCGTCATCTGCAGTTTAATTATCAGAAATCAGGTTTCGGACAAAGATTTGATGTATTTTCACGTGTAGCGCCGCGATGTGTAAATAATTCTGATTGTGTTAATCAGTGATACAGTGAGAATGTTTATTTGTTTTTTATGTCTTTATGATGCTGTCAGGATGATAGCATGACATATTTTGGATGGGTTAATTGTGACATGAAGTTCTTTATAAAAAAAAGAGAATCATTAAATGAGGACATTTTTTCAGTGATGACAATAAATCTTGAGTCAGGTAATCCTAAAGGGTCAGTACTCTGGGGGTTCCTTATCTCCCTGTCGAACTGTAGGTTCGAATCCATAATGACCTAATTTAACGATCCTGTTCGGTGTACAAACAGTATTCAGCCATGTGACAGCTGGCTCTTCATATGGAAGTTCAAGCTAAATCAGGAAATCTATACACGACTACGTTCTCAGGTTGGACAGCTGTTTAAGTCGTGAGGATGTTTTTTTTTGTTTAATCTCAAACCACAATAAAATCTTCTGTCGTCTCGTCTCTGTTCCTGCTGCTGAGCCGTCACAGCGACGCTTGCATGTTAAAGTAGAACTGATAAAGACCAGATCAGCGTGTTTCCTGCAGGGGGGTCGGGCCTCTCTGATCCCCGTCCTGTGATTACTGTAAACAAGTTTCCTGTAAACATCATATACAAGTCAGTTCAGTGGATTTGTTCACTTCGAACACGATGATCTTCATCTCATCGTCCTGTCTCTGCTGGCAGAAGGAATCTTTTCTTTCGTGCACATGTAGGAAGCCTTCCATGTTTCATGAGTTGTTCATGTGTTTTGTGTGTGTGTGTGTGTGTGTGTGTGTGTGTGTGTTAAACTGTTTTAAACCTTTAACACCATAACGAGCAGTAATCTCTTTACTGCTGTAAGTAGAGTGGAGTAATCAGATTACTGCAGAGCATGTCGATGGATGTGAGTCTGTCCTGATTCTGTTTACGGCTAACTCAGACAAAAACAGAGAGAAAGAATGAGATTATCCTCACTCACAGTGGGCAGGGCTGTGTTATGGGTGGGTGGCTGCCTCCCCCTCCTCCCCCTCCCCCCTCCCCCCCTCCCCCAGGTCGTATTGAGCAGCTTTAATGGCTGCTGTTGTTTCACACTACGAGCCAATCTGGCTGTGCTCCTGGAGCCATCAGAGGGCTGTTAGCACACAAACAACAGCAGCACTCCCGCTATCAGCTGCAGTAAAAACAGCCCGAGACCTCCTGCAGGTCGGGATGACTCCAGCCCCCCCCCCCGCTCACACCCCGTTTGATGTGGATGCAGATTAGACTGTCGGCATGCGTGCTGAGGGTTCGTTACAGGCTCTGGCTCGAATCGGGCTCCGGGGCAGAGATTCTGACGGGCGTCATGTCGCCTCCCTCTGTTGTGTACGGCTGCAGAGAGGAGCTGCCATCTGGATGGAGCGCAGCAAGCGCCAGGGAGGACGAAATAAAGACAGCACTCTCTTTTTGTGGTGGTTTTCTGACTTCTAGCTTCACTCCACCCATCTGCCCCTCCACCCCCCCACCAGAGCTGCACCTCCCAGAAATGAACTGGAGTGAAGCTGCAGGCTGGGAGTGAAGCTGCAGGCCCGGAGTGAAGCTGCAGGCTGGGAGTGAAGCTGCAGGCCGAGAGTGAAGCTGCAGGCCCGGAGTGAAGCTGCAGGCCGGGAGTGAAGCTGCGGGCCCGGAGTGAAGCTGCAGGCCGAGAGTGAAGCTGCAGGCTGGGAGTGAAGCTGCAGGCCGAGAGTGAAGCTGCAGGCCCGGAGTGAAGCTGCAGGCTGGGAGTGAAGCTGCAGGTCCGGAGTGAAGCTGCGGCCGGGAGTGAAGCTGCAGGCCGGGAGTGAAGCTGCAGGCTGGGAGTGAAGCTGCAGGCCGGGAGCAAAGCTGCAGGCCCGGAGTGAAGCTGCAGGCTGGGAGTGAAGCTGCAGGCCGGGAGTGAAGCTGCAGGCCGGGAGCAAAGCTGCAGGCCCGGAGTGAAGCTGCAGGCCGGGGGCGAAGCTGCAGGCCCGGAGTGAAGCTGCAGGCCCGGAGTGAAGCTGCAGGCCCGGAGTGAAGCTGCAGGCCCGGAGTGAAGCTGCAGGCCCGGAGTGAAGCTGCGGGCCGGGAGTGAAGCTGCAGGCCCGGAGTGAAGCTGCGGGCCGGGAGTGAAGCTGCGGGCCCGGAGTGAAGCTGCGGGCCCGGAGTGAAGCTGCGGGCCGGGAGTGAAGCTGCAGGCCCGGAGTGAAGCTGCAGGCCCGGAGTGAAGCTGCAGGCCGGGACTGATGCTTTATTCAACACGTGTCAGGGCGACATTCAGTGATTTTTTACTCTGAATACGTCTGACTGTGAGAGTTCAGTGGTCCAGTTCAGTTCTGGTGCTGTCACAATACTGGAATTTCTGACTTTGATATTATACCTTGAAACATATTCATATCTGATACCATCCTGGAAAACTGCCACCGCATTGTGGAAATAAAATGTCCGATTTTTTTTCAGGGATAAATATATTAATGAGTTTGTACTGTGTGTTAAACACAACAGCATATAGGTTTAGTGTCAAGAGAAGAGAGTGAGAAACACTCAGCTTGAGTATAGATACTGCAAAAAATATGTATTCAAATAGTTTCAGATATTCAGTATTGATTTATCGTCATTTTTATTTTTTCCTATCACTTCTTCAGTGTGAGGGAGCCTCTCTGTTTCCTGTCACATTAAATGTCTCGCTGCCACGACACAGAGAGAAGATGTGAGGCCTGCAACCTGTTCAAAATGCGATTGTATTTGTCCTTCTTTTTGCTCTAATGGCAGCAGCATGCACTGCAGCTGGCATGGACTCCATAAGTTAGTGTAAAACCTGCTGACTCATGTCATCCCGGCATGATCTGACAGTGTTCCACAAAGCGTCCTGTCGAGGTCAGGTGACTGTGGAGGAAGGTCCATGTTTGGGCTCATTATCCTGCTGCAGTATAAACCCTTCTCTACAAAGATCAAACCAGAGGGTGGAGCATGTCTCTGGAGGATGGAGCGGTGCTGGTCCTCCATCAGGGTGGAGTCAGAAAACAGCCCCAGGCTTGAATCTGTGGGTTGACACTGGTTTAATTGTCTGTCCTGTTCTGTTGTCTGTCACTGACGCTGATCTATCACCGGTGTTCTTCAGTAAATGGACCCTCTTTAATCCTCCACTGTGAAATTCTGGTATTTTTTTGACCA
Organism: Diplodus puntazzo; assembly: GCA_963678695.2. Lineage (NCBI taxonomy): Eukaryota > Metazoa > Chordata > Actinopteri > Spariformes > Sparidae > Diplodus > Diplodus puntazzo. The sequence continues at coordinate 1,324,678 of OZ023155.1, read as the reverse complement.
CCTCATGTGGAGAACTGGTTCAGAACCAGCCCCTCGTCCTCTGAGACACGACGAGACCGCCTTCTTCTGACGGACGACTGCTGACTGAGTCTTGTGGTGTTTAGTTAGTAAGTTCTGTATCTGTGATGAGTCTGATCTGTTTCTATCTCTGTGAACTCAGCTGGATGTAATGTTCACTTTGGTTCTGCTGGATCCAGTTTCTTGTCAGAAACCTTTAATCTAGTCATGATGTAATGCTGAGAAAGCTCCTCTTTGCTTACAGTAACAGTCTCTTTGAGTATTTCCAGCTTTACATCACTGTATAAGAGATTTTCACACCGGCCCGTTTGGACCCCACTGTATTGGGTTCAGGCTCCTCACTGTGTTCTAGCCGGTCGGGCTCATTTGGAGTTTCCTCGTTTCGTCTCCACGTTTGTTTCTGTTGCCTTCAAGCAGATTTCCAAACTGGTCTTCGTTGTGGTGGATTCAGTTTTTTTTGTTCCAGTTTTGGAAATTGAGAACATCAGATCCCGTCACATTCTGCCGTGTTCAGTCGACCCGTGAAGCCTGAGGCAGAAACCCAGTTAAGAGTCTAACGATGGCAACAGGAGGAACATCTTGTGATTTGTCTTTGAACGGTTGAATTTCTGTCTCAGATGTTTGATTGACAGCTCGATTGATCTGCTCACAATAATCTCCATCCTACGTCCTCTTTAAATGCGCCTTCATGCGATATCTTTACATATTTTTGTTATCTGATAAGCAGCCTGTCACGCTGTATCTGTCATCTTATACCTGTTTATGTATCCACAGACTGGATTTTCTCCCGGAGGTCCCTGTTGGAGTCGTCGACTGCGACTGAGCAGCTTCTCCGTCACACTTCTTTCCCGCCCTGGGATTTACATCTACGAACCTGGTGAGGAACAAACGCTTTCTTCTCCAAGCTTCAAATGTCACACTTCCTCTCTTCCGTGTGTGTGTGTGTGTGTGTGTGTGTGAGAGTGTGACGAGGTTTTGTTGTCTTGGAGGAAAATTACTTCATGTGAAGTGTAAAATCAGTCGCATCAAGTCAGGAACAGAAGCCGTGATGATACAGAGAGCTGTCGCGTTCGCTCTTTGTTGTCGTTTCTTTGTGCTTACTTTGACATGTCTGCTCTTCTGATTATTCTGTGGCGTCTATAATGTGACACGAGACACGAGGAACTAAAGTCTGAGCCGTGTTAATTGGTTTCTAAGTGATTTAAGGTTTCCTTTTGTTATAGAAGCTGCAGTGGAAGATAATTGTGTGCCTGAAACATAACTCATGAGCCTGGAGTCTCATTCAGAGCAGGAAGCTTCTAAAGAAAGATCACAAACAGATCAATACTGCAGAATAATATACGATCGATACATGAAGCTCAATAGAAGCAGTGCAGTGTTTCCTGTGGTGTTACTGTATGCGCCATTAGCAGGGTTAGCAACATGGCTACTGCTAGCAGCCTGGTTCCAGTCCAAAGCAAAAAACAACCGCAAGAATCCCAGTTTGATCCAGAAACCCTGATCCCAGTGCTGTGATGCATTCTGTTACTCACTGATCTAGTGAAAGCACGCTGGTTCTGAAGCATCTCATGTTCCCGTGTCCCCAGTGTAGAGTTTCCACACTAGTAACTGGGGAAAACAGCGCCTTTAATAGTTTCTTTGTGCCAGAACTTAACTTATTTTTTACAGAAACAAGTCCGGCCTGCTGGCAGACTGAACGGCGTAACGAAAGCAAGCTGATAGGGAACCGATACTTAGTCGGATGGTGACATTTTTCTACAGCCACTACACGGTGCCATCAGTATTTATCTCAGAATGAGACGGTAAAGCCAAATATTTGGCTGTTGCCAGTTTAATTAACAGTTGAGCAGGTCGCAGCGACGGACGCAAGGTTTAAAGTCAACTTCTGGAGATAACAACTCTGTAACTGACATATTTCTTTGAATAACGCCACAGATGTGGAGTTATCTTGATGAGACCACCACCGTCTCTGTGTCTGAATTACATGAACATGACACACTGTACGTGTTCATGATAACACAATGTCCCGGACTGTCAGATAAGAGATCAGCTGCAGGTGGTGAAAGTCTGCAGGGTTTGTTGCTTTTTAATAAAAATGTCACCAGCTGTGATATTTGCTGTCGGCTGCGGTCGGTTTGTTCAAACACATCAGACTTAATGAGCAGCAGAGCAAACGGGAAACAGAGAGAGACGGATCTCACTGATGAAGTGTTCAGGAACCGGCTGAATGACCGACTTATACTTCGTTTTATAGAATTATATGAACGTTTAATGGAGGTTCACTCACAGCCGATCAGTGACGAGTATCAGTAGCAGTGATGATCAGATTCTGGCAGCAGCCAGTCGGAGAAAGATTTAGTCTTGAAACCATCTTATGTTCTTGTTCAGTAATATTTAAAGATCTCTGAACATCTATTATACATTTATAGTGTGTGTGAATGTCTCACATGAAGCACAGATCTTGTTGTGTTCTCCTGGTCAGTCTCAGACGAGGATGGATGTGAGCTGCAGGCGTACGCTCCGTTGGTTTTCCTCTGGGAGCCCTGCAGTCGTGTCGGACCGTGTGAACACTCATCCTGCGTAGGAGAAACTGAGCTGCTCGTCATCAGAGGAGGAACGTTAACCAGACGCGGCCGGTCCTCAGAACCAAAACACACCGAAGACACGTCCAGTGAAGCAGAAATATCTTGTTTGTGACTCTCGTCCAACTAAATGTTGACTCGTCACTGCCCCCTGAGGCCGGATAGAAGAAAGTGTAACACAGATGGTGTTAAAGCTGCAATTTATAATTATTATCATTATTCTTCAATCCAACAGTTATTTTCCTGATTAATCGTTTGTCCATACGATGTCGAAAAGTTGTGAAAAAATGCTCAAGTGACGGCTTGAGGTTGTTTCTTTCATCCAACCAACAGTCCAAAACCCAAAATCTCTTCATTTACTGAAGAGTTTTTGGGTCGAGAAATGACAAAGAAACCCTCACAATAAGAAGCCGGAACCAGACAGTGTTTGACATCGATGTCTTGTGCGACTATCACAACCGGTTTGGCAGCTCTTGTTGGTACCAACCTGAGCTGTAGCTGGTGTGTTTCTCTGCCTTTAGCCACTGGGACCAAACCCTGGTTACATCTTCATCAAATCACTGACTATATCTGGGAAACTACAGGTGAAATAAGCAGGTTAGCTCCACAACGTTGTCGCTGTGAAACACTTCTCTCTGGTTGGTTTGGTAAATGTTTGTCGTGTTAGCTGCTGGTGGAGAGCAGGTTTCCTGAACTCTTCCATGAGACGCATCAGGACTGTTGAACACTGTGTGAACATGTGACCAGAGGCTAGAGACTCCTCATATCAAAGTGCACCAGGTGGGAATTGCGCTTCAGTTTTCCTCCTCGACCGTCAGATTCCTCCCACATCCTCGCTGCTTTGTTGTACTCTCCCCGAAGACTTCTGCAGCGGCTTTGCTTCATATAAGTCCTCGTTCAATTTTAAAAACACGATGCACGCAGCGTCGGCTCAGAGTCGGCTGCCCGCACGTCGCGTGTTCTCGTGTACGCTGCAACATCTACATGAAACGGAGTCATTCGGGAGGCGGTGTGTTCGTCCTGATCAGATAAAAAGAGGCCGCGGCGACTGATCGTCCTCCTTCGGTCCCGTGGTGCAGATTATTTAGAGTCTGGGAAGAACCGGCCTCTGAAGTCTGTCACTGTGTGTGTGTGTGTGTGTGTGTGTGAGGCCTTTCGATCCCAGTTTAACCAAACATCTTGAACAAGAATCTCCCAGCTGATAAGCAGACGTCGATAAAGTCCCAGTAATATTTGATCTGCTGTGAAGATGAAGGAGTTGAGCTCTGCGGGGTCTCGTGGTGCTTCTCCGTCGGCACTCTCTGGCCGTGCTGAGTCAATTGGAGCTACACTTAATCATGTTTCCATTACCAGTAGAAGTGCAGAGTTTCACAGAGCCGGGCCTGAGATGGATCATCACCAGAACCGGGCTGAAGCCCGACCGCCCGTTCCCCTCTGCTCAGCTCATATTTGTGAAGGAGACCAGAGGGAAAGACTTTTTTTAGAGTCTCTTGTTTGTTGAGCTCGCAGGAATGTTTCAGTTTTGTAGCGTCTGACTGAGTCTCTGTTGTCTGAAGTCTAGTTTCTGTTCTGTTTGTTCTCTCAGATGTCGGCTGTGTTTCACTGTTTCAGGAGTTGTTACCTTACAGCTGCTGAAAACCCAACACGTTTCTGAAGAATATTTTGTGAATAAAACATATGAATAACTGAATGATCGGCGCGTCGTTAGCGGTTATTCTTTGATGACACTGCAGGGAGGAAGACGGCTTTTCAAGACACGCGTGTCATCAGTTGAAGACGCACCTGCAGCGCTGCGTAGAGCGCAGACGCTGTTTAATGTGGAGCTCTTGTTCTGTCGAGCGTCCAGCTGCTGCCACTGGGCCTCTGCACTCTGACCGGCACAGACGGAGTGTTTACCGAGGAAACTGCAGCTCGCCATCCGCTGCATCAGCGTCGCAGCCAATCAGAGGCCATGATGCCGTGGAAGCTTTTCCCTTTAGCTCGTATATTCTCAGTGTCAACCTTCTTTTCATCTGTTCGCTTCACATCAGCCTGTTTTTAAAAGAGAAAAGTCGTTAATGATGGATGAGCGTGGAGCTGCCCGTCCTCTGATTCCTGATCTGCTCAGTGACCAGAGGCAGGAGACTCATATCGAAGTCCATCCGGTGGGAGTCGAGCCTCAGCTTCCTCCTCAGATCTGCGACACTGTGGATGATTGAATCCTTTTCTCATTGCCAGAAGACACATTTTCCCTTTCTGGGTTTTTTCTGCGTGTTGCGTTGGACGTCTGAAATGTTTGGAGAAACAGGAGACTGTGGAGAGCAGCAGGTCGGTTGATTTTACTGTCAGGATCGTCCAGAATGAGTCACGTGTTGTTACATAAGTGATTCTGATCCGTCACATCGATGACACGCCTGCTCCTACACCTGCAGGTCGCAGGTAGTAATGTTATTCATTGGCAATATACAATATATTGATTAGTTCAGCTTTAGATAGTTAAATCAGACCCTGTAGTAGACCTGTGTGTGTGTGTGTGTGTGTGTGTGTGTGTGTGTGTGTGTGTGTGTGTGTGTGTGTGTGTGTGTGTGTGTGTGTGTGTGTGTGTGTGTAGAAATGCGACAGCTCTGACTGATTGATGAGCTCGCGGCTGCAGATGACCTGTAAGACTTGTAATGAGCTTTTACAAGGTGACAGCCAGTCACACACACACACACACACACACACACACACACACACACACACACACACACACACACACACACACACAGATGCACACTGTGTTCTCCCTCACCACAGTTTCCAGGCTGAGGTGACCTGACTTGACCACAGGGCACCCACAATGCCTCGCTCTCCCACTCCTAATCCCCTGACCCCTGACCCCCCTCCTCCACTCCCTGCCTCTGATTGGATGAATGACAAACATTCTGGGCCATGTGATGTGCTGATAGGGCCGTCCGGGCCCGGGAGGCCGGAGGCTACGTGCTTTAATGAGCCGGTGTTCCCAGGAGAGGGGCAGGTCTCTGTCCTGAGGGGGTCCGTCAGGGTCAGAGGTGACATAAAGCCCCACATGACTGAGCACAACAGTCAGTGTATTAAAGTTTAATGAAAGTGTAATGAATTTGAAAGTGACAGCAGGTTTCGATTTTGTGTGATCTGTGGAGGGAGGATCGGATTTTTCACCACCTTTGAGGAAACCTTTTTTTTTTTTTTTGGACGTTGAAAGATCGAAACAAATTCAACTGTCGCCTGAAGCAGCGACTTTAAAAACCTGTTATTAAAGGAGAAAGTCCACCAGGAACATCTTCTTTACTTTGTTTGACATTTAAGTTTTTGTTGGAGAGATCATAAAAATCAATAAAAGGCGTCGTTCTTCAAAAGAAACGCAGATTTGTGACGAGCCGAGGAGGCCGAAGAGAAGCCGGGACGAGGTTTTCATTAAGCTGTCAGCTTTTATCAGATGGTTTTTTGATGGACAGAAGGAAAAAAAACTGCACTTCAAGATGTTAATAATGTCACTAAACCGGAATTTCTGAATAAAAACACAAAACATGTCGATCAAAAGGATTTCTGAATTAATTAAACTGCGAACATGAGACGGTTCATCAGATGTTCTAGTTTTATGAGCAGATTTCAGATAGTTTCATCCATAACGGAGCGTTTCTATGGACCTGCTCCACCAGTCACAGGCCTGTCGTCACCACACCTCGCATTGTGTCACATGATGACATCAGCAGGCGCACCACATGACGAGGCCGCAGCTTTCCACTGCAGAACGAAGGAACGTTGTCGATTTGAAGAGAATCATATCAAGAACGATCGGGACATGATAACAGATGAATCAATGATACAGTAATGGATGAAACAGCCTCAGTATCACTTAAAATACGTTTCCAAATACGATTGTGTTCGTTTAAATCCTGATTGTCGGACTGATTGGACAAATTATCTCCTGTATGAATCTGTGTCATTTGCATTCAGCAGCAGGAAGAAAATACATCTGATCGAAATCATCTGAAAATACTCCGGCTGTAAAGGAAAAATAAAATAGATTCCTTGGAGGTTGTCAGCAGCGCCTTGAGCTCCAAACAACAACACCACCGCCTCCCCCCGCCTCCCCCCTCCTCCCTCCCCCTCCTCCCATCGTGCCTCGCTGTCCTCTTCGTCATACAGAGTAAATGATGAGGCCGCCCCGCGAAGCCATCGACTACATTTGTTGTGACTGCAGGAGAAATGAGGGAGAAGATTGACGGGGGGGAAAAGTGATGAACGAAGATTGAGGGAGACAACATGCGATGCGTACAGTGAAAAGCTTTTATTAATGGATGTCACTGTATCTACTATCCACCACACACACACACACACACACACACACACACACACACACCTCCTCTCGCTGTCAGGGAGATGAATCTCTGTTGGTGGATGGGAAGAAATGGAGCCGGGGCTCCGCGGGGGAAATGAACTCACGTCTACAGTTAATCATTTAGCTCCGCCTCCTCTCGCTCCCCCTCTCTCTCTCTCTCTCTCCTTCCATACCTCGCTCGTCCTCTGTACGTGACGTTTCCACCGAGGAGTCGCCACAATCTCAACATCAGATCCCGGAGCAGTTCGAGCACACGGCAGCTTCCTCGCAGCACTCTGTGAGTCAGCGGGACGAGACGGGATTTGTGTAGATCAGCAGCCGAGAGGGTCGAAATCTGATTTCACAGCCTCTGTGCTGTCGTATGATTGGTGCTAAAATGGGTTTAATATAGAATGAACGCAATGTAAACAATCCTGGAATGAAGAAGGTGAAAGTTGGTGACTTGGTGACGGATGCAGGGAGATCTCGTGCTCGTCACCTCTGACGAGACGAGAATCTTCATACTGAAAACAGCCGGAGTGTTTTCTGATCGCTCGATCAAAAGTTAGAGATCAGTTCAGTTTGAGCAGCTCGGCCTTCATGGTCAGGATGTTTTCTTAAAGGAAAATCAGTGTGAGTGTTGGAAGGAGAAGAAATACAAAACCATCCAAGATCAACTAGTCATTCAACAACATTTAGTTAAGCCTGTTTTATACTGGACGACCAAACTGACTGAGAATCTTCTTCTTCTTCTTCTTCTTCTTCTTCTTCTTCTTCTTCTTCTTCTTCTTCTTCTTCTTCTTCTTCTTCTTCTTCTTCTTCTTCTTCTTCTTCTTCTTCTTCTTCTTCTTCTTCTTCTTCTTCTTCTTCTTCTTCTTCTTCTTCTTCTTCTTCCTCCTCCGTCATCATCGTCTACATGTTATTACGCCGTTTACCTAAAATAGTAAAAATCCATTTTTTCATCTCTGGACTTTCCAGGTTCTGTTTTTTGTGATCTATTTTGAAATGGCGTCACAGTCGACTATCTAACAAACAAAAAGCTGCAGGATCAATGTTTCTGCCACTGAACGGCTGAATGACAGGTGGAAACACGCAGGTGAACTCAAACTGCTCACAGCTGAAGTTCTGCTGTAATGTGACGTGTTGGAAAAATCATTCAGACATTAAAATCTAATTAAACTGAATGTTGCACAAATAAAGATGGATTACAGTCCGTCCTGCAGATCTGTTCATCATCAGGCGTCTTCTCCCAGGTGTGTGTGTGAGCGCTGGACTTCACCTGTCAGCCGGGCAGGAAGTGACCTGATGAAAGGTTTCTACCCCGAGCTGACCTCAGACCAGCCTGAGAGCAGAGCGGCATTAATGTGGACAGAAATAGCAGCATGTGACTCACCACATTAACAGAAGCCCGGCGAGGCCTCACAGCATCAAAGTGCAGCGAACACACACACACACACACACACACACACACACACACACACACACACACACACACACACACACACACGCTCATGAATAATGTTGTCGGGAGAAGATGAACTGCAGTCTCCTTCTGTGTTAATGTGTCAGTCAGCCAGACTTCACGTTTCAGCACAAACCCGAGTCCCAACGTTTCCTCGTGTTCAGCTCGAGTTACCTGTTCATTTATTCACAGCGATAAAACGACACGCTCACATTGAAGAAATGATGAAAGAGAATCAGGAATATGATCAAAAGGGTTAAAACGTGCAAGAAAAGGACTGAAGAGTGCAAACAAAACGAGACACAATGATTATTAAACCGAGCGGTGAGAGGACGATTCAGTTAGTTTTTTAATGGTTTTCTAATTTTAAATGCACAAATCTCTCTCACACACACACACACACACACAGCACACACACACAGACGCACACACACACATTGTTTTCCAAAGCATGTCATGCAGCCTGAGATGGATTTCTATCCGTTCAGCTCGCCTCGGTGCTGTTCTGCTCCGGTTGTGTTGGGCCGGGTCCAGCACACCTGGCCGTCAGACTCATAATGAGCGACGTGATAACAGAGTTGGCCGGAGTTTATTTCCACATATATCCAGAAGCTGCTAACTGGATCTGATTCTCAGCCAAACGCCGGCTCTTAATTGATGTGGCTCAGCTGTTCAAGTTTGGAAAATCAACTCACAAAGACAAAAAAACAGATTCTGCTCCAGTTTCCAGCCGCAGAGAGGAACAAGAAAAGTGTGAGCTGCTGTCAGTCGTACAGGGAACAATGTTTAGCTCCAACAGCCTGATTTCTCTCCAAACATGTACAGAGGGAATTTTTTATTTAACCTCAACAAAAGCTGTTTTTACTTTCCCAAAAGAAAACCCATCCAGGCTCGAACCCCTCGGTGAGCTCCACGAGTCTTTGAAAAGAGAAAGTGACAAAACATGTTAGCAGCTGCCCTGCAGACAGCCGGCATCAACAGGAGCGCTGCTCAGAACCACAGCGACAGAAATAAGAAATAAGTTCTGATCTAACGCAGGTCTGGTTAACGTTCAGTTATGTTAAAGTGAAACTCTCTCCAAAATGCAACCCGGGCTTTTTTCGTGAATGTACCCGAGTCAAACGTTTGTTTAAAAGCATAATTAAGACGGAAGAGGCACTTTTAAGATTTACCGTAGTTTTGTTTTCTGGTCAAACTTATTTTCAATGGGAGTGCTACGGACACTTTTACGATAGCATCAAAATCTCTATTTTTAAAACAGTAAGAAGTCTCGACACAACATGAAACTTTGCTGGTAGTATCACCAGGGTCTCTACACATGAACACCAGCACTGAGAACATTGTTTGTGTACACAGAGTTACTAATAAGAAGGTTTTTGATCAATTCACTAATATGCTGTAATTATGCTTTTACACGAAGGTTTGACTCGGGTACATTCACCAAAAGGTTGCATTTTGGATAGAGTTTCACTTTAAGGCACAGAAACGTAGTCAGGAAAGTTCTGTTCAGGGTTAAAAGAAACCAGTGTTGGTTCAGTAGGAAGCAGGAAGCAAACGCCGCTCCCCTGTTGGATTTCACGTCACTTCTTCCTCAGCTCCTCCAGGCCACTAGATGGCACCGGTCATCGATCTTTCCTCTCTGTTCCATCCTCACGTAGCCACCGTAGCCGGCAGGAAACGTTCCTATAAACCAGGGATGTAGCACATCGACGTCATGTTCAGATCTTACTGTGATGCTCGAGAGGCGGCGTGAGGAGTCACAGCGAGGTGACGAGGCTGCACAGCCAGTCTGCAGTTTGAGACGCATTCAAACATTTGTGTGACGTCAAGACTTTCTCTGACTCTGACAAACTGTTGTTAAACCTAACCAGACCATACTGACAGTGTTGTCTCCACACATGTATTCTGCTGATCGGGTCAGATTCTTGCCACAAAACAGCCTCCAGAGAGTTCAGATCTGAGAACAGTGACGCTGGTGTTCGAGCAGACGAACACACGCTGCCTCTGACTGTCTGCATCACAGTGCAGCTGCTGAACTGTGATGAAATCACGTCTTCATCCTTCTTCTACTGTCTGAGAACAACAACTGGAGGACGTTCTTGTCTCGGTGCTGAGCGGCTCACAGCTGTCTCTCTCCTCACCAGATGTTTACTGTGATCCAGTTTTGTTGTTTACCGGCTGAAAAGAGGACGGAGTAGAAAAGATGAAGCCGTTTCCTTCGTCTCAGGTGCTTCACTGTTCTCTCGTGCCTCCTGGGCTGGAGATCAGGTTCTGGTGAAACTGGTCCTGAATCTCATAGTATGTGTGTGTGTGTGTGTGTGTGTGTGTGTGTTATTGATACGAGGGCAGCAGTGTTTCTGCTCTTGTGTTTGAAACCTGACAGAATCACTTCATGTTTTATTTTATTTTTGGACCCTTAACCTTTTTGATTTGAATCCAGCAGCAGTCTTTGCACAGAGATGAATATTTTCCTCTGGAGATATTTTCCCCTTCTCTGTTTTTTCATCATTTCTGCATCACGATCTTTTGAGTTCACGAGAGTTTGTAAAAGAGAGTCCAAGCAGAGAACAACATCAATAAAGCAGGAGTAACATTTCTCAGACTGAATCTGCTCTCTGAAAGTTTTGGACCCGTGTGTGCCGAGAGACGTCACCGTCCATGTGAAATGAGTGTGTGGGCTGACGGAGGCAGACTGAGCGACCCTGCGGCCTCAGATGGAGCATGTTATCTGAGTTGGGGTCAGGGAAAGAGCAGCTGGTAGTTACGTAGCCTGCAGGCGTTCTTCTGTCTCTGCTGAGTTTCAGCTGCAGCTCCACCACATGATGGAGCCGCCGTCGCCTGCAGGTCACGCCGCTCCACGCTGCAAGTTTTATTCCTGTTTGTCCAGCAGAACCGCTGCTCTCATAGAGTCAGTGCACAACTCACAAACCACTTGATTCTACCGTGTTAACAAACCCTGCAGGGAGATGTTATAATGCTGATGCTAATGCTGATGCTAATGCTAATGCTAATGTCTCTGCGTAGCATTTCAAATGAATAAAACAAAAAAAGACATCTGAGGCTACAGGCTGTTCACAGATGTGCAGCTGATGAACGAGCGTGTTCGGCCCAAGTGTGTCGGCTCTGTTGTCGATGAGCCTGTTGATGAGAGGAATCAATCTGATTGGCTGTTCAGCTGAGCGAAAATGTAGAGAAATGTATGAAGACGGGGAAAGCCTCTTCGATCCTCTTCTGTCTGATTTTAACAAACCGCTCTCATTGAAGCGGACGCCGCCTCGAGTCTTCTGGCTCTCTGCTGTCAGGACTGCTGCCACCTGGTGGTCTGCAGTTTCCTCTCATGCAGTAGTCGTTGCAACTGTGAAAGCAGCTTATTAAAACCTGTATTAATGTTTCCTCGACCTCTAGTGGCCATAATGATTATTACAGCAGCAAAGAAGGAAGTCAGACTGAGCAGTATAACGAGCGATAAGTCAGTACAGGAAGACAAACATATAAGAGCTGTCAGTGACCGGCGTGAAGCAAAACATCACCAGCGGTTTATTCTAAGTAACTAACATGATGAAGTGATGTCACACATATAACATGACTGATGTCATTGTAACCCAAACCACAATGTTTTCCTAAAACTAACCTGCAGCACATGCGACGGTGGTCCGGTTTGTCTGGTCCTGGATCTGTTGTGGTTTTAAGTTATTCACCCAGTCAGGTTCTGTAACGAATCCTGTTCTGTGAACTCTGGATGATCCAGGAACGTTTAACCCTAATCAGATCAGCACATTTTTAAACAATGCTGCAAAGTTGAAGCAGAAAAATTATTCATCCGTGACAAACGTTGAAAGCGTCCCACTGTTGCTTTCCAGCAGAAAGTAAGTGAGGAGATATAAACACATTTCTTGTGTGTGAATCCTAAAGAAAATTTCATTGGATTCAGTGTGAAAGAGCTGAAAGACGTCACGGACAGCCTCCCATATGTTGCAGTAACACTGATAGAAATGTTTTCAGTTGCTCTTGTTTTCCCCCGGAGTGAGGAGAGATATTTCAAAAACCAGCTTCTTGAAAGAAAAGGCAAGAATCTGGACAGCTGGCCGAGCGATCGCTGCGTCACCTGATCGATCGGCCCACCTGTGAAAACCCCCGCGGATCTATTTCTGTGTGTTTGCTTCGCAGATTTGAAACATTACAAACCTGCAGTTCTGCTCAGAAGCTGGAGGTGAACACACAACAGCTAACTGCTTTTAATAGATTCTCAGCAGAACCTCTGACCCGCTCTGTGAGTGAGTGTGTGTGTGTGTTTATGTGTGTGTGTGTGTGTGTGTGTGTGAGAATCTGCAGTGTGTAGGCAGCCGGAGCTCAGAGAACAGACAGAAGAGCTCTTGTGTGTGTGTGTTTCTGTGTGTGTGTCTCTGTGTGTGTTTGTCTCTGTGTGTGTGTGTGTTAGTTTGTGTGTGTGTGTGTGTGTATAAACTCTATTGTCATATTATTTATACAGTCGGTGTGTGTGGGCAGCGTGGAGCCAGAGGGCAGCACATGTTTACACGGACAGCGATGGTGAGAGATGTTGTGCGGCGCCGTCCAACACGGATCCTCTGCGCTCTGAATGTAAAGTAGCTCAGCTGTTGTCGTCCTTAAAAGGAAACTTCTGGGTTTTTTCCACGCCGGTTTACTCCTTATTGATTATGACGCTGCAGTCTGATCATTTGATGGATCATCACTGGTCAGATTTTGTTGTTCAGATCAGTGCGTTCACAGAAATGACTTCCATCTTCGTGATGACTGAGTCCGGTTTCGACTCGGTGCTGTTTGAGGATTGTGGTTCAGTTTTCCGTTGAAGGTCGGCATGACTTGTGAACTTGAAGTGATTTAAAAGAAGCTGAGCTGGAAGTCAAACCGTGGCTCCTTTCTTATGCCCCATCATTTGTTAAAAAGTTAAAGATGGACGACACGACATCCAGAAAGGTCTCGGAAGTTATTCGATCACCTGATGAATACTGGCAGCGTGACAGATGTTAAAAGGAGCTGTCGTGTGTTGTATGTAATTACATCTGGCTGTCCTGAAGTCTCTCTGCTGAAACCGAAGCTGGACGCTTCATGTTTAGCAGAAGGGAGTGTCGTATCGAGGAGACAACACAGACAGTCCAGTCTTTCCTGGAAGTCAAGAGGAGGAGGAGGGAGGTGCAGCAGGTGCGAGGGGGAAACCAGACTCCTCAGCCGGCCCTGTACTGTCCACTCACCCCCCAACACCAACAGCTCACCGAGGAAAGTGGAGCTCTGTCTCTTGTTTATGTGCTGCCCGTCTGCAGGAACTCCCCCTGTGGGCCCGTAAACCTGACCTCTGACCCCATAACAAGGAGGGAAGTGTCGGTGTTAAGCTGCCGTGTCGTCTGGAGGACGGTCACCTGATCTCCTCACAGCAGAGCAGGTTGCAGTCGGAGGACGGCAGCCAATAAAACACGTTGTTGTTCTTGGAGTAAATTGCGTGAAGAGTCGTTGACCCTCCGACCGCTCGCTGTTTGTTGAAAGCCGTGTTTATCTCAGAGGAGAAGTTTTGCTTCACAGCGCTGCCGTCTGCTCTGTCTCTGATATAAGAAGTCAAAGATGGAGAGATTTCTTTGTTGACCTCGGACGCTCCGTCGCAGGCTCACGGGAGCTGCGTGTTGTTGGATGTTGGGACTCGAGGGACGTGTTGTTGTTGGACTAATTTATTGTCGTCTCATCTTTGTTAAACCAACACAGCCGTCGTCTTCAATCTTCAGCGGCTTGACTACAAACTGCACATCTCCAATGTTTCTGACTGTCTGCTGGACTGATTAAAATCTTATTTGTGTCTTTTTGTGTGCAACACGACTTTCTCAGGGCTGATTATTAAAAAGCTGATATTTAAGACTGATGTTAATTTGCAGTGAAGCTGAAACTAGTGATGAAATAAACTCTACTACTACTACTTTACTTGAGTATTTCAGTGTTTTGTTACTTTATTCTTCCTCTGTACTAAATATATTTGATAAATTAAGTTACTTTCATGTTATTTTATCTTTTATCAGCTATTAATTGTGACGTGTTACCGATCCGATATTGTTGTGGGCGGGACGTCGTGTGAGACGGACAGGACGGTGCTGAATATCGCCTCCAAAAACCATCCAGCGTCGGTCAATCAGCCTACTTGTGTATCAGGATGGCGGGAGGAAAAGATTTAAGTGGCCTTGAGGTTCATTGTTTGTGTGGCAGGAGCTTCAGGAGTCACAGAGACCGAACCGACCTGTTAACTCGACACTGCCGTCACCAAAACATGAAACTCAGGAGCACGTCTGAGAGGAAAAGGTGTCGACCCCTCCAGAGAAGTTCAGAGGCTTGTAGACGTAATGCTGAGGAGCACTGAGCTCTTCTGTTGGCACGAAGACAGTTTAAGACTCTTATAAAATGGTGCTTCTTGTAATCTCCCGTCTGCACATCACAATAATTGCAGTGAGAGCTTTGTGTCTGTCACACCAGCAACCTGGAATAACCTCCTGGTGAAGCGAAGCTGCAGGAGGAGGTTCTGAGCTCTGCACACAGTTTACGTTCCGGAAGGTGATCACAGACGCTGCTGGCTCTGCTCATGTGCGGTGTAGAGTTTCCCCCGGAGCTACAGATCGAGTGCGAGTTGTTTCCGGAGAAGAGATAAGAGCTGCGGTCTGTTTCCAGCCTCCCTGCTGATCCACTCCACTGATCTCCGTCCTTAATGAAGCATCTATCGGCGCAGCTTCAGCGGCTCAGGCCCGCAGCGTGCACCGACATGTTCTGGACCCGGCTCCGCCAACACCACAGCTCTGTGTGCTCAGTAATTACAGAGCGCTCGCACACTCGTGATGCTTTTGTTATTACGGGAACTTACCTTCATGCCTTCAGGCGCCGAAAAAACAGAGGATGAGCCAGGACCAACACACTCCCCATGAATCATGTTTGGCAAATACACCTGGACTCTGCAGGCGCGCCGCGAGTTTGTTCAACAGCATCTGCACCAGATCGAGGAAGCTAACATCAAAGGCTCGTTTCCTGGACGGGTTGAATATTAACCAGAACCTCACAGTCGGGCCAACTGTGGTTTAAATTAGTGTCTGTTACTGTTTGACCGTGGTGTCCTGCACAGTGTTAGGAGATGAAGTAAACAACTTTATGAACACAAAGCCAAGAAAAAATAGCATCCGTCTGTCTGGAACATCTTTGATTTAGCTCCTTCTTAAGGCCCAGTCGGCTCTGATTGGTCGGCCACACGGGCCTGAGCCAGAACATCAGCTGTAACCGTGTTTTTAGCTTCCAGGAGTTAAAGATTGGGCAACAAACGGAGTGTTTCAGTTGCAGTTGCGGATCAGTGTCAGTAAATCCTGTAAGTCTTCACCTGGTCTCAGTTCAAGACTAGAATTATTCCAAAGCGAGAGATTTGAGTTAATCTGGTTGGAAAGAGAAGTTATTTTTAGCCCCTGACAACCTGTTTCTGTGCTGCTGGCTTCACTGTAATCTGCTGCAGTTAGTGTTTTGTCTGCTCGTCTGGTTCCTGATGACGGTTGTTGGGCTGTTTGAGTAAACCGAGCTCGGAGAACAAACAGAATAATCAATATTCTCGAGCAGCCTGACTGTGTGAAACATCACAACCTGCGTATTACAGATGAAAAGAAGAATCGTGTCTGTGTCAGCAGCCGCGGGTGGAAACACATAATCACCGGTTTGAGTAAAATGAAGCAAAATACCACCGTGAAACATCAAACTGTCGGGCTGACTGAGGGAGGTGAAACCAGGTATCAGCTCGGTACCTCGTCTCGCTCTGGATCTAGAACCGGACCTGCTCCCTGTGACTGTGGACCCGGTGCAGGTGCTGGTCAGCGGTTCTGTGTGCTGCCCTCCTGCTCACACCGAGGCAGACGAATCCAAACGCTTCTCTATCTCTTTTTTTGTGTGTTGGCCTGAAAGACTTTCTGCATTCCACAGCCACAAAGCTCCTCTCTATTATCCCCACAGTGTGTAAGATGACACCGCTCCTTTCTCCCCGTTATTTCTCCTCTTTCCACCTCTCTCCTCCCATCTGTCTGACGGAGCTGAACTCGTTTCAGTAAAAGCCCTGAGATGAGAGGAAGGAGAAGAGGGGGCTGAAATCAGAGCCGCTCCCACCGAGGTGGAGGCGATTTATGGTGTGTTTGTGCTCGAGGAGGAGGAGGAGGAGGAGGAGGAGGAGGAGGAGGAGGAGGAGGAGCAGTGGGAGGAGAGCAGCAGAAGGAAGGAAAAGAGGGCATGAAGCAGCGACAGAGGTGGAAGAACTGGGACAAAAGTCTGCTGAGAGAGAAAAGACTGCGGAGTTTATTGAGCTGGAGAGCTGAAAGAGGAGGATTAGAGAGGAGGATTAAGAGGAGGAGGAGGAGGAGGAGGAGGAGGAGGAGGAGGAGGGCATGACGAGGAAGAGCGCTCGGCTCGCTGTGTGCAGCTGAACTTGTAACCACATGTTTAGATCACGCTGAAGGAAACGTATCCAGGTAGGACGGCGGGCAAAGGTCCCGGCTGTGTTTACTGTGTGTGTGTGTTTACTGAAGGTGTGTGTGTGTGTGTGTGTGTGTGTGTGTGTGTGTGTGTGTGTGTGTGTGTGTGTGTGTGTGTGTGTGTGTGTGTGTGTGTGTGTGTGTGTGTGTGTGTGTGTGCGCAGTCGGCCTTTGAGCTTCTCCTCGACAGGTTTCTTTCTGTTGGTTCATCAAAGCTTTCTTTTTCATCTCCCGGGCGACCGCTGACTTGTATTTGTCTGTTTTACCTTTGAGCCGTTGTTACGAGCGTTACGAGGAGGAGGAGGAGGAGGAGGAGGAGGAGGAGGAGGAGGTTTGTCTCGCTGCGTGTTGTGATGTCTAACAGGCAGACATGCTGTTTAACCTCACCTGCTCTGGTTTCTATCCAGGACAGATCGTCTACATGTTGCGGCGTCACGTTGTCCTCGTGACTCCTGATCGTCTCAAACCTTTCTCTTCATTATTTAAACCGGAGGAGTTTTGAAGATGTTGTTTCTCTCTGCTTTGAGCAGCAGTAATGAAAGGAGGTGAAGGTTCACAGGCAGGTTCATTTAAACATGCATCCTACAAAATGTGTCCGCAGGGAACAAACAGAGAGAACAGAGTAACCTGGAGTCTGTACAGGAAGTCCTCGGCAGCAGCAGCTCCTCTTTTGTTGCGTTTTCGCTGCATTCGAGCTGAATGTTCAGACTGCAGCACTTGTTAATATTAGGAATGCTGCCACTCACTGGCTGTTACCATGGTGAGCTGCGTCTACTGATAGTCTAGTTTCTGACTAAAACGACTGAATGTATTTTCTCATATCACAAGTACAAGTTATCAACACGCTGTATGTAAAATAACAACTAGAGACCTTGTTGACACTCAGGAGTCATTATTACTTTATGTGTGCAGCAGTTACGGGTCGGACCGCACCGTCTCTGGTCTGAACTGCACTCCGGTGTCAGTGTCACTGGCTCTGTGAGCGCCCGCGGTCCTCGTCGTCGTGCCGTTTCCTGCACTGCGGCCGCTCGTTGGCTCTTGTTGGCACCTGATTGGTCGATTGAGCGTGCAGAGAGACTGCCGGTGAGAGAAATCACTCTGATTGGCTTTTCAGCTAAGCAGATCTGCATGAGCCCGTCCAGTCCGTCGCTTTAGTTTCCAGGATTTAACCCACTGAGTGCCAACAGCCCCAACTTAGTTAATTCTCCAGCCTTACAGCGTACCTGCTCAGATACCAAACCTG
Source organism: Diplodus puntazzo (assembly GCA_963678695.2). Lineage (NCBI taxonomy): Eukaryota > Metazoa > Chordata > Actinopteri > Spariformes > Sparidae > Diplodus > Diplodus puntazzo. The sequence continues at coordinate 1,306,548 of OZ023155.1, read as the reverse complement.
TCCTGCATTGTGATCTCAGCTGCACACCTGAAGGCTTTGTGACGCCATCATAGTGACAGACGTCTGTCCACATACAGACAGACGTATGCAGCAAAATCAGCAGGTCTACACGACTTTTTTAAACGCCGGTCAACCCGCTAATAATCTGCTAATGGCCCCATTCCCACTTCACAGGCAAGGTGAGTTTAATCAGAAGCGTAACGACACGTTTCATGTCACAAATGTAAACGGAGAGCAACACCAGTTAAAGTGAACGCGAGTGGAGGCCAGTGATGATGTCACGTTGACGCGGCGCCACACATCATCACTCTGTGTGACAGGAAATACGTCAGAATGTAACGCGTTCGCCCGGGTTGTACATTTAGACTAAAGCTGGTGATAACATTACCAGCTGATGCCGTCACAAGTGAGCTAATATTATGTTAAAAATGAGAAACTTTGCAAAATCTCAGACCTCCAGCGCCGAGCTGACGGAGGAACCTTTGTTGTGTTCAGAATGAGACGTGCTGCAGTTCATCTGTGGGCGAGAGACAACCAGACAAACAGAGAGAGAGAGAGAGAGATCAGTGTATCATTGTGATTTCCAGCCTGCGTCTGTGGGACTGCAGGGAAATGAAATGAAAAGGTCGTCCCTGGTCACAAACCCACTAATCCCACCTCAGCTTACTCTGATAAATCACAAAGAAATACAGGCGACCTCAGCGAGCAGGCCAGCGCGCCGACAGTACAGCAGATTAAGTCGAGCGCGCCTCTGTGACCGAAAGGAATCAAATTAAAATCAGAGCAGGAGAACGGAGCTCACAGACGACTTGTTTCTCTATTCCTGTCAGAATAAAAGAGTGCGGACAGGAAATGTTGAGAAACGTCAGACGATGAGAGTGAATGATAAGTAATATTTGACCTGTTGGAGGAAATGTGTGTGTTCTGGTTTTCAGACGGACTCACCTTGGACTGAAAAGAGCTGCGGAGCCACTTTTAAAACTCACTTTCTCCTTCGCTGTGTGATGATTTATATACATTTGATGAATGTGATCGATGCAGCAGATCACGAGACTCAAGACCTCTAAATATATCGAATGTTGAGCTTCACGAAGTCAAAGTTACAGATTGTGCTGATATCTAATGTTATTGCTTCAGTGTTGTTCCAAAATCTGAAGCTGATGGCAACATAAAGCTGAGAACAAGAAGTGTTGTGCTCTATCTAGAGATGATGCAAATATTCAGATAAATTAAAAAAACAGGCACTTGATGTTCAATCAGACTGCAGCAGCAATAATATCCGCAGGCTAACATGTTAGCTTGTTATCAGACACCGTCGGCAGCCATGTTGTGACATCATCAGGCCTATAAATGCTTCAGTTCTGATGGCTGCTGGATAGTTTAGATTTTTGTTGGTGCATTTTTCCATCTGCACTAATCTGCAACATAAGAGCACAGCAGTGAAGTGATAAAGGGTTAAACTCAGGGACAAGCTGTTGGGTTTATGTCAGCCCGGCCCTCCCGACCTGCAGGAGAGGATTCAGGACCCACAGACCCTCTCAGACTGCAGTCGGGGGGATGGCAGCACCGTCCGACCTTCAGTGTTTGCAGTTGTTTGTTCGGTATTTGGGGCTGTGAATCCCGACTGAGAACAGGTGGCACGAGTTCACCTTCAGCAGAGTCTTAACAACACCAGGTCGTCTGCAAACAAGCGGCTGTACTCTGGGTCACCTTGCTTAATCCCTTCACTCAACCCACCTCTCCCTGATTCCCACCTTCATGAAGCAGCCCGTGTGTGGAGTCTTCCTGTTGTGTGTTTTATGAACTGAAGCCGAGTTAATTTCTCCTGAAAATAACTGCAGCGCTCTGATGTCGGTCAGGTGAAGACTGATTTCCCGGCAGACTTCTCCTCGGTCCTCACCGTGATGTCGAATCATGATCAAAGTTTAATGGTTGTCGATATCGACCCAGCAGTCGTGTTTCTCCAGGATGAATGAAATGTGTCTGTAATGGTTAAACATTTAACAGTCATCAGGTTTCTGTGTCGGTTTCAGGACAAACTGAGTGAGTCAGAGTTGATTTTTCTGTTAACTGATCGTTAAATGGTTTGCTTTGTTAGTGGATGGGGATTTTATTAGTTTATAATATTGGCAAAGTATTTCTGGTGTGCGTCCAACACAACTGTTCTCAGTCCTCACAGTTGGTTTCTAATGAGGCTCACTTCACCGTGACGGACGGGCTGATGGAGCTGCAGGTGACGTCTTTGTTGCTGTAAATGTAGCTTCAGACAGATGTTTGATTTTTATGAATATGAACTCTTCTGAGGGTTTTTTTTTTATTGATGCACAAAACAAACAAACACAGGAGTTCACTTGTCTTGTGTTCTTCTTCAGAGCTTTGAGCTAAAAGCTAACATCAGCATGCTAACGTGCTCTCAATGCTGTGTAACGTTAACCATGTTCACTCATCTGAGTTCAGCTTGTTAGCATGCTAACATGCTCTCAATGCTGGAGTTCTGCTTTAGCCTACACGTGTTAGCATGCCATGCTAACTCACTTACCACCCAGAGAAAGTAGTTTTGTTGGTGTTTTTACTTCACAAGGCCAAGTAATCATGTCAGTGATATTAGCTAATTACACCATGTTGTGGGTTTACAGAAGGAAGCAGTTCTGGGTGCTAAAGTTTATGCTAACGTTAGCTGTAAACTTTATAAATAAGGCTTGAAAATCACCAGTGTTTCCTTCATTTGGTAAGTTTTCAAGTTACACACAAATATGCAGAATTTTAACGTTTCAAAAGTGAAAGCAATTGCAAACAGGTTAAGTGCCTGAAGTGTTCGCGGGCTAAATGTGTGTAGCAACAATAATATTAAACAGGCTGTATCTGAAAGAAAAGGGTTAATCCAATCTTAAATGTGTGAGCAGGAATACGTGTTCCTTCAGACGACTCTTCCATCAGTGAAAGCGTTTCAGACAGCCGAGCGCTAGGAACAAACAGCATTAAAACAGAAATAAACTACTATGACGCTCTCCTGCTGGGCATGAAAACAGCTTAATTTAAATGATCAGAAGCTGGGAGGGATAATTAGATTACAGTATATAAACATAGCGTGTGGCGGCGGCGAGCCGACGTTTGAGGACGGTTTGTTGGCAGCTGAATTTTCTTATTGCGGACGACGACTAAACACACCGACTTAATTAAATCCTTGAAATTTAAAAGTGTACTTGTGTAGACATGTGAGAGGAGAAAGAAGTGCTCGTGTGTGTGTGTGTGTGTGTGTGTGTGTGTGTGTGTGTGTGTGTGTGTGTGTGTGTGTGTGTGTGTGTGTGTGTGTGTGTGTGTGTGTGTGTGTGTGTGTGTGGGTCAGTGGGGTCAGCAGAGAGAGAGTGGACTTGATTACCCGTCTCCACTCTTATCTCCGTCCTCCTCTCACGCAGGAAGCGCCTGCTGATTGTTCCCTTAATCACAACTATCTCCTGTGTGATTAGCTTGGTGCTAAAAAGCCCTTCAGTCTGAATGGAGCCGCGGCCGCTGGACCGAAGGACCGCTCTCAGCGCTTAATTGCATTATCATACTGTACGTTCCCCCTGCTGGCCTGACTCACAGGACTGCCCCTGCAGAGAGACTCCCTGCAGGCCCGGCATCAGAATCAGGGAAGTAATCTGTTGATCAGGAGGTTCCCTCTGTGGTTCTCCTCAGTACCGCTCCGGGCTGATGGATTTGTATTCGTCCTATTTCCCACGCTTGTTTGGTCATATTCATGAAAATGCATCACAAATGTAATGTAGGGAAGAGTAACAGCAGGTTAAATGCCGTTGTGGGTCGGGATCAGCGCAGAGTATCAAGGCAGATTAGATTTTTCAGATTACAGCTAGATATGAATATTTTTTTGGCCTTAGATTGATTTGACAGGACGGCTTTAAGAGATGACAGGAGACGGGATGAGAGGGAGGAGGACGACCTGCAGCCTCAGAGGTCCGCGGGTCAGATTAGAACCCCGAGCTGCTGCTATACGCGGGTCGCTCCGCGGGCCGAGCCGGTGCTTCTGCATTTGGGTCTCCGCTTCTGAAGATTCAAATTTTTTGATTAGATTTTTTTTTTTTGTGCCAATTTTCAAAATCCAGTTATTTTTTTATCTCAAAAATTCTCAGAAGTGAATTGAGTCGTGAATTATCTTACAAAAATAGTAAGAATGGTTCTCTTGGTGACCAGTCCAGTGATTTTCATCGTGGTGGAAAGATCCGAAGCGTCCTGACAAACCAGAATCAGATACGTGCTGCTGAACATCTCACATGTTGTGTAGTTTACGGTTTGCAGCGCAGCAGCTGACTGAACCTCTGACTGCAGAGATCATCATTAAACATGTTGCAGTAAATATTTCAGCGCCGCCTTCACTTTGACCTTCAGAAACTTTGGCTCTGAATTCCTTTGCAGCTGAATGAAAGTAAATGAGTCTCAGTTCAGCTGCTTCAGAGGATGTTCACAGCGTCCACTCTCTGCGTTATCCTTTAATTTACAGCCATTAGACCAAGTTCTGTGCTGTATCTTCAGCCCGGCGCCGCCCACGCAGCCTCTGCGTCCCTCCGGCGCTGTTCTCAGCTCTGATTAGACGACCGGTTGTGGTCCTCCGACGCCTCCCCCGCGTATCGCCGGCTGGCCGAGTCTTTTGTTTTTACAGCTACAATTAGAGTCCAGAAGTGTAAGCGTTTTGTGCAGCTCCTGCAGAATCAACAAAAGCTGCCTATTAAACTCCTCTTTAGTGGCGCTGTCCCTCACTTTTATATCCTCGCTGGCTTTATGAGTGTTGGAGGCTGAAAGGCCGGCACACCTCGGCATCCCACAGCCCAGCCGGGATCTTATTTACTGACTCGTTTCTCTGCTCTCTTGTGCTCTTTCCTCTCTTTCCTTGTAACTAAATCTTCCTCTATTCTCCTCCTTTCTTTATTTTCTCCATCGTCTGTGTTGTTCCTTATCTCCTCTCGTCTGCCACCATCTTTTCTCCTTTCAGCCTCTCCTCTTTCACAAACACCTCCACCTTCTCTCCTCCTCCTCGTGTCTCCTCATACTTTATTTTCATCCTCACTTTTCCTCCCATCTCAGCACCTTTCATTGCTCTTAACGACGTACAGCGCATACATCAACCTCGCTAATTAACTCATAAATCATCTCTATGTAGTCTGAAAGTTTAAAGCTCTGGCAGCGTCGGGGAGTGCAGCTCTGCACACTTTGCTCTGATTTACAGCAGCTCATCACAGTGTTTTCACGACCTTGTATTGTTGCCGTTAACTAAAAGTTTAGTTTTATAAAGCTGTTACAAATGATCAATCTGTCATTTTCTTCAGGGCAGGATAAACTTCAGACCGAGAAGATTACATTTTAATGCTTTTAAAGAGTCTTTGAGGGCTGAGATGTCGTTATTTCACCCTCAACTTGACGATATATTCACATAATGAAGGTCTGGACATGAAATATCACGTTTCCAGCTGACTCTCCGTCAGCACACGGGGACGAGGTGATGACGGAGTGATTTCTCTCTTAACTGTCACATTCTGCATCAGTCTTAGATATTAGACATTCAGTCCTGTTGGTGACGTTAAAGGGAATCACCAAACACACTGAGGTTCATCCTTTGAGGACCATGAATCTCCAGCCGATGTCATAGCAGCTGAAGTGGGTCGGTCTCAGAGCGGAGGAGGATCTGAGGTGGACGTTGGTTCTTGATCGGCGGTGTGAGGTGACCTTCAGGTGCTGCAGAGGAAACCTGCGCGTTGTGTTTGAACGTGAAGCTGATTCAGCAGCTGAGGAGAGAAAAGAGCCTCGATGGCAGAACGTCCTGACAGGGACGGATGGAGCCGGACCCAGCCGGACCCAGCCGGACCCAGCCGGACCCTGTCCTCGGTGTAAACACAGCGTTCATTATTCAGATCCACACTCACGTTCCTGCTGCAGCTGACTGACGCGTTACAAAGTTGTTTGTTCCTTGAAAAAGCAGTCAAAAGTGAAAGTCATGATTTCTGTTAGTTCTGTTTGAATTCTGCTTTCTGAGCTAAACGAGCGCAGATGCTCCTGCTGGCTGCAGCGGCACGCCTGCGTCCTTCATCTCTGGACGGTTTTATTAAACGTCTGAAGGCTGAAAGTGTTTAGACTGCTTCTCTTCAGTTGTATTTGTGCTCCTGTGTGTCCTCCTTCATCTGGAGGTCACAGCGTCTCTGAGCAGACGAGGACAGTCGGTGTGAAGTGTTTTGTTTTGTCTAACAGAGTTTTTACTTCTTATCATAAATCATGTGGCTGTGATGTGCTGTTTGTCCTTTGTGTGCGTCTCTTGTAAACCTGCTAACAAAGAAACATAAACAACAGAAGAAAGAAAGAACAGAAGTGAAGTTCAGTTTGTACATTTCACATGAATTAATTTCACTCGTTCAGAAGTTTTTCAGCTGAACATTCAAACAGGAAATGTGCAAAAATGTTAGACATGATGGATAAATAATCCAGTAATAAATTATGATGAATAAAAACGTTTATTTGGGTTTTTAGTGGATCAGAAGAAATAAACTCAGTTAAATAACTCTGCTGTGGTTTGTTGTTTCCAGGCAGACTGAATGAAATGTTCCTGAACAGTTTATACAACCTGTTTATTTTGGATGGAGCTGCGACTCTTATTACTTTCATTACTGATGAGCTGTCTTGTGTGGATGTGACACACAGACATTCATGTTGCTGTCACCCACAAAATATTCACAAAAGCTGAAATCACACAATTATGATTTGTTATTTTCAAAGATCTGACTCGATGATCGACTGATTTATCAAAATCGTTGGCCATTGATTTAATAGTTGACACCAAACGATGAATATTGATCGTTGCAGCTGTTATGCTGTGAAGTTTCTGGTTAATGTTCAGTTTATAACGACAGTTTGATGGATTTCTCATTAGTCGTGAACATTCGTCAGTTTTGTTCCTCCTCAGCTGCCGTAGTCTCAGACTGAAGCGTGTCGTCCAACACGCCGACAGACACTGAACGAGACCTGCTGACTCGGGGTGGATTCAGCTTTAAGTTTCCTTCTTGCTGCTGTAAACTGGCCGTGCTGTTTTCCTGCCGCTCGTGTTTCCTTCAGGCTTCTGTCTAATTAAAGTGGGATTAATGAATCACATTGTAAAACAAAGGCAGACCTGCGGCTCTAATCAGGCTCAGCACACAGAGGGAGGCGAGCCCAGACTCACGGACGTTCACAGAGCCGCTGCAGCTCGTTCTGGATGTCCTCCTTTTCATATTTCCATGTTTACTTGTTGCAAATGTGACACTTATTGATTCTCCTGTTCAGTTCAGTTCAGTTCAGCTGAGCCTCATTAGACTGAAACTGTTGAGGATCATTTGATCTCATCGCAGCCTGAAGCTGCAGCGTCTGTGCATCATTACACTGCACATCATGGCCGTTAGATCAGATTCCATCTCTGGGCGGGAAAAAGAAAAAATAAATAAAAGAGACAAGTGATGCAATTTGAAGAACTGTGTTTGATTTAAACCATTAGGAGCAACACGATCGTCAGAGCCACAGATCGTTCGAGCTGAATGTTTCTTTACTTCTTTGTCTGAGGTTAGAAAAACGCGATGGTTTGGGTTGAAATACCTGTTTTTGTCTCCGCGATCGCAGATGAAGATGTTCTGACTTCCTGTCACACAAACACATACAGATGTCTGCACAGCCAGTGATGGTGCTGGAAGAGACGCCTGCCAATGTTCCCAGGTGTCTTCAAAATATCCACCTGTGTGTCTCAAACTGCAGTCGGCAGCCTCATTTCAATCCAACCTGCGTAATAACGGGATCGTCATTAATCCCAAACTGTGATCCGTGTGGTCGCGGTCGCCTGCTGGTGACGAGCTGCCGAGATGTTTCTGGATTCTCTGATTTAAAATGGTCAGAATTGAAGTTGACTGCAGGATGCTGATTCAGGTTGAATCACTGGACAAACGAGCGATTTAAACACTCGATAAAACAATCAGAAATATCAGATTTTAAGTTGGAGAGACCGAATGAAATATACAAACTTGTGCTTGGTAAACCATGTAGATCTTCTGCGTGTGCGTCCACGCTCAGCTGCTGATGTGTTCTGTTGTTGTCCGTGTCATTCCATACGTACCGTACATACATCACGACTGGTTTTATTCTTCTTAACAACGTCTGTCTTCTTCTGTTCGTCTCTGCAGGTGAAAGGATGCTGCAGCGACCTGACGAGGGACTGAGCCCCACCTGAACCCCTCCCCCTCCTCTCCCCGACCCCTGACCCTCCCCCCTCCCCCGACCCGCAGAGCCCTCAGCGCCGCCATCCCATCATGAACCTGCTGTGTCGCGGGCGCCTAAAGCTGCTGGTGGCGTCTCTCACGGCCGTCGTCCTGCTCACCTGGCTCTACCTGCTGGCTGGAAACCTGGAGAGTGAGTACGAGTCCAAATCAAGCTCTCATGGTTCCGTCCCATGTGAGAGTCCACACTGTAATTATCATGGAGACTCTGAGATTTGAAGAGCTGATTTATAATGAGAGAGTGGAGCTGTGGTTCTGGTCAGAGGGACACATTGATCCAGCCAGCGAGAACAGAAAACACCAGTTACCAGACGGTTTTCCCTTCGATCCGACTATTAAGTGAATTTTTGTAACATATGGAGCTTATTTTCTGTTCAGATTCATTTTACATTCTGACATCACAGACAGCCGCCGCGGCCGCAGTCAGCACTTTTGTTCGGATCCCAAGAGTCGAGGTCAGTTCAGAGCGGCCGCCATGATGTTTCCTGGAAGAGCTTTTATAACACGTCCTCACACTGACGTCCTCACACTGACGTCCTCACACAGGCTGTCAGAACCACACAGGCTGTCAGAACCACACAGGCTGTCAGAACCACACAGGCTGTCAGAACCACACAGGCTGTCAGAACCACACAGGCCTGAGCTCACACTGAATCCACACGACGGCACCGAGTCGTCTCACCAGAACCTCCTCCTGATCTATTTATCTTATTTAGCCAGAATCCAACCTCAGCACCGCTGTTTCCAGCACCATCTGGGCTCTCTTCTATCAGACTAATATCACAATCCAATGAACAAACTCCAGATAAATCCTGCTCGGTTCTGTGTGACAGAGCATCTGTTTTCTGAGGAAATGCCTTCACTGTTAGCAGGTTTGTCATCAGGATCCAGGATGCTGATTACAGCTCTCTGGGCTCTGCCAGGATCAGTGCATTTAGTGGAGATGTTTGATTCTGTCAGAGCTTCCTAGTGCAGAAGTACTGGATGTTTTATCTTTGAGCATTTGTGGTTATAAGTTGAGTGATTTTTCCAGTGAAACTGTTCCAGCTTCTTATATGTGAGGATGTGCTGCTTTTCTCTGTCGTCCATGACAGAAACTGAAGAGTGTTTGTGTTTCGGCCTGTTGGTTGGACAAGAGAAGTGATCTGGTGACATCACTTTGTGATCACTTTATTTAGTTTTTACATTTTATATAATCAGCAGATTAATCAGAAGTGTAACCGATTGTTAGTTGCAGCTAGATCCGATCCGAACTCCATTCAGCATTTGAACAGTATTCAGCTCGTCGTCTGGCCTGCAGACCTGACGAAGAGTGAATTCAGGCTTTTCACAAGGCGACATTTTGATGTTGATAATTCGGCGTCGTTCTGATCCAGTTATTACGTCAGACCGCAGAGAAACCTCTTTGTTTTGGGTTCATACTGATGTGATTAGCGGATATTTTTATTTGCTTTACTAAAAATGTGTATCAGATTCACGATGAAGGCGCCGTGGTTCTGTTGTTGGTGTTCGGTGTGAACACGGCGGCAGGTCCACGCTCTGGTGTTCGGATTATTTTGCTCTTGTTGCTGATCTGAGCGCAGCAGCGGATCGATCTGTACGGTCGAAGCAGCCGTGATTCACTTCTACGCAGATGATGACGTGTTCTACAGTGCTGCTGTAAGTAAGAACGCTGTCAGTGATACAACAGAAAATACGTTTACAGAACATTGTGAAGCATGTGAAGAACTTTATGGACGTTTGTTGCACTCAGATTGCAGTTCACCTCTTTGAACGCTTCTCGTCCACGTTGATTAAAATGTTTAGATTGAAGGTTATAACGTTGAATGTGTCGCGGTCTGTTGGAACAGCCGTGCTTTCAGTGGAGGAGCAGGTTGTAAACAGAGTCGGGTCACAGAACCAGGAGGCTCGGATCAGTCACGGCGCAGTGTTTGAAGGGGATTTCTTACATTTCCGAGAAACAGAATTTTATATTTTATATTCAACATATTCATGAGTGTGGACCCGTTGACGTTATTGATTAAGCAGCAGTGATCGAGCAACATTATGGCGTTTCGGTGCGTTTGTGTTTTATTAATGAATGAGCGAGTCTCTGATCCATGTGAACCCTGCGGAGTTTTTATTGATCTTAATAGTGATGGAGAAGGTTGACAAGGGCCACACACACACACACACACACACACACACACACACACACACACACACACACACAGTTCCTGCTCACACATTTCATATTCTTGGAGAGCAGGCCTCCTCCATGTCGTTCTCTCTGGAACATGGACGACTGCTGACTCGTCCCCGCGCTGTGTCGGTGACTGTCGGAGCTTTTGGAGACTGTTTGTGCTTCTGCACGGCAACACAGCGCTTCAGAAATAACCAGCAGCGTTTTCGTCACTCTATCTGCCATCTCAGGTTCAGTTTTCTTCAAGTGTCTCCTCCTTGTCTTTTCTCCTCCTTCCTCTCAGATTCAGTGCCTGAAAAGCATGTGTGTGAGGTTTCTAATCTGAGTATAATTATTCAGGATGTAAACAAATCTGGGTAATCTGAGGATTTTCCCGCCGGACTCCTTAAACTAACCATGCAGTGATGCAGCAAACTGGATGACAATGTGGGTTGGACGAATTAAAAGAATGCTTTCAGGATTTTGTCCTGCTGTATCCAGAATGGCACAGCGACTCCTGTGTACCGTCACACCCGTATTTTATAAAGAAAATAGAGATATTGATGGAATATTTAAAGTCTGCCTTCAGTCGAGAGGATATTTGAAGAAGACCACAGTTCAGATTGTGTGTCAGGATTGTGATTTAATGGATCCTGATGTTGCTTTTATTTATTCAGCAGTAATCATTGCACACAGCGGTGCAGAGTACGTTAACTCAGGCGCTGTTCTGACGTGCAGCTCTGGGGTGATTGTCGCGTACACATGTTGATGTTGGACAGGAGATATTACACGTGTGTCCTCCAGTATTTATCTGACACGAGTGTTACAGTAAATCAAACCACCCAACAGTTTATAGAAGGCTCCAGAAACATCGGTCCTGTACAGAGATGATGAGCCTTCCTTCCTCCCTACTTCCTTCCTTCCTTCCTTCCTTCCTTCCTTCCTTCCTTCCTGTCACTCTCGTCTCCTTTCTCCTTCAGATTAGGGTGTGAGCATTCCCAGCATGCCTCACTTCAGCTGTGGGCCAGCTGCTGCTCCAACAGCATTAGTGAGGGAGCAGAGGAGGAGGGAAGGGACACACTGGCAGTCAGGGAAATTAGAATATATGATGAAAGATGTGAATATGAATGAAAAGAATGGACTTTCTCTTGTCTGTGTGCTCAGAGCCATTAAACAGCACGCCGTTACCTGTGACGTCCCTCAAACATACATGCATAATTTACTGTGAGTCCACTTCAGTTCAGCTTTAAATTAGGCGTCAGAAATTACTCAGTGAAAGACAAAGTGATTTATTCAAATGTATTCAAAGCAAATGGATCTCTGCCAGCGCTCATATTTTCACTTTTATTAAGTAACAAGCTGCCACACACAGCGGCGCTCTGCCGGCGTTCACACCACCCGAGCGAGGGATGGAGGGAGGTGGAGAAAGAAGAAGTGTGATGAGCCAATTTTCAAGTGTGAGACTCGTGAAAACATGTTGCTCACATATTCTCTGCATGTTTGTACCATTAAGTATGAAAACGTGACCACAGTGCGTGTGACTGCTGGAGGTCTGTGAAGCTGCAGCTCAGAGTTTCAGCTTCTGTCGCCTGCCAGCAGGAACCAGAGCAGGCAGCCGCCATCGATAGACCAAAATATAACTTAATATTCACGTTGCTTTCAATGAAACATCTGCTTTTCTTGTTGTTCAGAGCTTCACCCTCTCTCCTCCACAGACGGCCGCTCCCTCCTCCTGGCTCCCTGCCTGGCCGACACACCAGCGGCCCGGGTCGAGGAGCGAGCCGTGCTCGAGTCCCGGGTTCGAGAGGTGGAGGAAGAGAACCGGCAGATCCGGTTGCAGCTCAGCCAATCGCAAGGCACCGCCGCCCAGCCGCCGGACGGTAACTATGGCAACCAGCAGTGGGGAGCCTCCGCCGACACGGGACCGGAGGACGGAGACAACACGGCGGAGGAGAAGAACAACCACACCGACTGTCCCCGATCGCCCACCGTCCAGAAGTGTGAGGTGAGGAAACACACTGCACCACCTTCACTGTAGCACCACCTTCACTGCAGCACCACCTTCACTGTAGCACCACCTTCACTGTAGCACCACACCTTTACTGCTGCACCGCCTTTACTGTAGCACCACCTTCACTGTAGCACCACCTTTACTGCTGCACCACCTTCACTGTAGCACCACCTTTACTGCTGCACCACCTTTACTGCAGAACCACCTTTACTGCAGCACCGCCTTTACTGTAGCACCACCTTTACTGCAGCACCACCTTTACTGCTGCACCACCTTTACTGTAGCACCACCTTCACTGTAGCACCACCTTTACTGCTGCACCACCTTTACTGCAGCACCACCTTTACTGTAGCACCACCTTCACTGCAGCACCACCTTCACTGCTGCACCACCTTTACTGCAGCACCACCTTTACTGTAGCACCACCTTTACTGCTGCACCACACAGTTTTACTGCTGCACCACCTTCACTGTAGCACCACCTTTACTGTAGCACCACCTTTACTGCTGCACCACCACCTTTACTGCTGCACCACAGTTTTACTGCTGCACCACCTTCACTGTAGCACCACCTTTACTGCTGCACCACCTTTACTGCTGCACCACCTTCACTGTAGCACCGCCTTTACTGCTGCACCACCTTTACTGCTGCACCACCTTTCCTGCTGCACCACCTTTACTGTAGCACAACATCTTTACTGCAGCACAACACCTTTACTGCAGCACCACCTTTACTGTAGCACCACCTTCACTGCAGCACCACCTTCACTGCTGCACCACCTTTACTGCAGCACCACCTTTACTGTAGCACCACCTTTACTGCTGCACCACACAATTTTACTGCTGCACCACCTTCACTGTAGCACCACCTTTACTGTAGCACTACCTTTACTGCTGCACCACCTTTACTGCTGCACCACCTTTCCTGCTGCACCACCTTTACTGTAGCACAACACCTTTACTGCAGCACCACCTCTCCTGCAGCACCACACAGTTTTACTGCAGCACCACCTTTCCTGCAGCACCACACAGTTTTACTGCAGCACCACCTTTACTGCAGCACCACACAGTTTTCCTGCAGCACCACCTTCACTGTATCACAGCAGTTCATACAGGCAGATCTAAGATGGCGGCAGCAGGAAGCTGACGGAGGCTGAGATTCGAGGGAACACACGCTCTGCTCTTTGATGTGACTTTCAACCTTTGAGCTCCAACTTTTCAAAGACTCCTCCTGCTGAAAAGCGTGTGACGTGAAATCATACAAATCTGAGAAGCTAAATGTGAAATTTCACATCAGTGGGGTGTGATGTCCTGGATTATGTGGCGCTGTCGGGGCGAGCTGCTTTTATCTCCAGCAGATGTTGGGAAGCTAAAAAGAGGGGCTTCAGTTATCTAAAAAAAAAGGTAAAATTCACAAATAAGGTGTTTTAAACTGATAGCTGCGGCTGCATGTTGTCATTAGAGAAGGAAAGAGGGAGTGAGATCTCCAGAGAGACGGACGCTGTGAACTCATGATGGAAGTTGTCTGCAGCCTCAGTGTGAACGTGCAGACGGCTGCCTGGAAGCCGCTGACTCTCCCTGTCTTCTGTCTCCGCAGCTGATCCATGTAGCGTGCGTTTGTGCCGGTCACAACGCCAGCAGAGACGTGGTCACGCTGGTCAAGTCCGTCCTCTTTCACAGGTGAGTCGCTTCATCCACAACAGGAAAACGTTTCACACTGAATTCTCCTTTCAACGACTCTTCCTTGACCTCCTCCACCTCTCTGTTTGTCCCCGAGTCTGAAACTCGTTTGGGCTCCACTTCAGCTTTTATCTTCTCTCTGAAGCTGAAGTTGACGAGGTCACAACCTCGATTTGTAGGAGCTGTAAATCCTTGAACGGTGGTGGAGAGAGAAAGAAAGAGCGGTTTTGAAAAGAAAAGCTCTTAATTGGACTTTTAATGTAGCGCCCGAATGAAAGGAAACACCTTCAACCCTGTTATCAAAGTATCACCTCCCTCTGATTCTGAAATTAAATGACAATTTTTATTTTTGACTGATTTCCTATTTATGACTATTTGTATGTTTTTAACCTTCAAGACTGAGATGTTGAGAAGGTTTCAGGCTTTTGCTGCTGTTTGCAGATTTCTCCTGACCTCAGTCAGCTCGTGTCTCTCAGTTGTTGCTTTTTAAAGATGCTTTTAAAGACTTAAAGTTCAGTTTAGTTGTTTTTTCCTGTTTGCCCTCAACCTTTTTGATGTGCTGCTGGTTTAAGAACAAACTGAATTCTCTTTCGCTGTATTTGTGTGTTTTGAGTATTTGAGTGCTTCCTCCTGTGGACGTGTTTTATCGTTATTTTTATCTTTCATATTGCTTTTAGCTCTGTGTGCTTCTTGTCCAAGTGTGTATGTTGGTTTTTTCATATGGTTTTCGTTTCAGCCTTGAACCTTTCACAGGAAAATCTTACTATAAAGAGCGGTTTATGAAATATATAGAATGTCAGGAGTCCACAGGTCCTTGATGTCACTGTGAAACCTCTTTGTACAGAAAAATATGAACCTCAGTGAACGCAACACAGTCTACATGTGAATAGTTGACACCAACTCAGCAGGACAAGAAGGGGAATAATGAGCCTGAACACAGTTTGTATGTTGAGTTTTAAACCTTCACTTGGCTCCTTTGTGTAAATGTTTTTACTGCCGCCAAGTGAGAGCGCGATCGCACACAGACACACACTGCTGGTTCTGAATGTAAGCGATGAAACACACACACATCAGTTTGCTCACATTCATCCTGTATTGTCGTCTGCAGAGGAGACGTGACTGTGAACGTTTTGTGACTCGACTTCGTCAGTTGAGGTTCACCAAAGTTGAGCTCAACTCAAAGCCGTGATGCAAGTTTGCTTCGCCAACAGAAGCAAACATTTGATTTGCTCCGTCGCTCACGTAGATAAGAAGTGAACGGGAGGTGAACAGTATGCGTGTGAGACCTGAGCTGTTTTCTGAGTGAATGGATTTCATTAGAAATCCAACACAGGAAACACCAACAATCAGAAAACGCTAAATATCAGAGCCAGTTATCGTCCAGATTGATAATCAGTCTACACCCACCACATACTCAGGATGTTGGTGAAGTAAAGTAATTTAAATATTCCTCTTATGATAAAACTTTCCTTAAAAAAAGTCATCATAAATATTTGAAAGAAGCTGGTCAGGCGTGATGCGCGGGGGAATATACTGTAGTCTCCGATCAGGTTCAACC
Source organism: Diplodus puntazzo (assembly GCA_963678695.2). Taxonomy (NCBI): domain Eukaryota; kingdom Metazoa; phylum Chordata; class Actinopteri; order Spariformes; family Sparidae; genus Diplodus; species Diplodus puntazzo. The sequence goes on along the minus strand of OZ023155.1, from coordinate 1,290,860 downwards.
CTGCTTAGCTTTTTAAATGAGTCATATTTTATGCTTAGGCATTAGAAAAGTTCAGGTGTATTAACTGCACTGATGCTTCAGACCAGCCCAGCCCGTCCCGAACCTGCTCAGAACTTCACACCTCCTCCCTCCTCGTCCTGACGGCTCTCTGTTTCTGTTCTCAGGAGGAATCCTCTCCACTTTCATTTCATCACCGACACAGTAGCCAATCGTATCCTGAGTTCGCTGTTCCAGTCCTGGATGGTCCCGTCTGTGCAAGTCAGCTTCTACGATGCAGATGAACTCAAGGTGAGAGGACACACACACACACACACACACACACACACACACACACCTGGTTTCCCAAGGTGAGCCAAAGTCAAACACCACATTTAACATATCAAAGGAGGATCTGCAGAGCAGCAGCAGCAGCAGCAGCGGGTTGTGAGGATACGAGTCGAGTTAAATGTATTTATAAATCTCCTCTCACAGAAGAGATTCACCTCGGAGCATCAAAGACTGAGAGACATCAATACGGAACCTGCACAGTTCAGACACACCGTGAATCTAAAGCAGGAGGTCGCAGTGTGTCTTCGTGTGCCTGTCAGATGTCACATTAACAGATCAGACGACTGTTTAAGCTGCTGAGTGTTAACTGGATGTTACATCCAGATGTGACGGAGGGTCAATCTGCAGCTTAACCTCCATTTACACTGACAGCTAGTCTCAAGACAGGAGGTCCAAGCTCACGTCGGAGTTAGATGCGTCAATATTCGACTAATTAGCGTCTCTGTCTGTTATTTCTATTATTGTGTCCACACACATTTGTGTTAATATGCTGGGACACAATATTAGAAGCAGCGTTCAGTGTGAAATACAGCCTCAGCCTCCAAAACAAACCTTCTTTCATTATATACCAAGCGTGGGATTACAGTGCAGACTGCAGCAGGGGGATAATATCAGTTCACAACATTATTTATTAACTACATTTGTATTTGTTGCTCTTTTCCTAAAATCAGTTGAGAAAATGCAAAATTTTACAAAAGTTTCAGCTCCATGAATGTGGAAGTACGCTGGATTTCTTTGACTTCCATGATGATGAATTAAATATCTTTGGGTTTCTGACTTTTGGCCAGACCTCAGATTTAATAAATAAATGAATAAATCTAAGGATTAGTTCAATTTATGCAGTTTTTCCACCAGCACTTTTGGCCCCGCGAGTCGAACCGAGCTGCGCTGATTTGCTTTTCCATCACCAGTTTTACTGATTTGAGCCGAGCTGCCCGGCGACGGACCGGCTGTCCTGCCCCCCCAAGCGGGCTGCAGCCAGCCAATAACAAGCACCCGCTGCCCCTCAAATCAACACTGATCCTGTCTGTGCAGGAAACCTGAGAGAAACCTGAGAGAAACCTGAGAAAAACCTGAGAGAAACCTGAGAGAAACCTGAGAGAAACCTGAGAGAAACCTGAGAGAAACCTGAGAGAAACCTGAGAGAAACCTGAGGAGCTTTTTAAAGTCTGTGTTCACAATGAAAGATTGTAGGTGACTTAATAACAGGAAGCTTTTATTGTGAAGAAGTTACAGGTAATGAAACGTGTTTGTAACTCAGTCAGTGGATCCACTTTGTTAAGACTCACCTTCAAGCAGGTGTGATTGAAATACAAAACCCAGACCGTGCCGAGTCAGACCGAGCTGAACCAGGCCGGCAGATGTGATGGAAAAACAGGATTAGTTGCAGCCCTGATGTGCCAGTTGTCTTACAGCGTATATCTCGTATTGCTCGACCCTTCACACGGTGGACTGAGGGCGAACCGCCTCAGCTCGGAGCAGACTGCTGTGACGTCTCAGGACCACGGCCGACCCGTGACGACCAGCTTCTGTCCATCGAACAGGCGTGTGTTGCGATTCTGGCGCCGTGTATTTGATATCTTGACCACGTGAAACTCTTTCTCAGTGATCTGAGTTGTACGTCGTGCTCCGTACGTTAAAACGGTGACATTCACTGAACAGCAACAATCTGCCGAGCTGCTTAAACACTTTTCTCCCCAAGGCGAGTGACACTTCAGCACAAAAACACCAAATCATTTATTTTAACATCAAGTTGATGAATGAGCTCTCGGAGTGACGGGAATGTGAGGAACACGCGTGTGTGTGTGTGTGTGTGTGTGTGTGTGTGTGTGTGTGTGTGTGTGTGTGTGTGTGTGTGTGTGTGTGTTCGTGTGTGTGTGTGTGTGTGTGTGTGTGTGTGTGTGTCCAACCTGCACCCCCTCCGTCACATCATCACATTCTCCTCCCTCGCAGTGTTTGTGCTGAACAATGAGTCCTTTGTGCCGTCAGATGCTTCGACCTGCAGCCTCTCTGCTCTGCTTTCATCAGCTCACATTAAACTGGAGGAAAAGCAGACGAGACTCTAAGCCGATTATATTTGCACATGACGCACTTATGCAGATCCAATTACTCCGAATCAAGAGAATTAATTAAAAGACACTATTTGCAGATTCTGGAAGAAAAGAACACATTGAGCTTTCGCCAAAATATGATGAATGCTGCTTTGTGTTCACCTGCGAACAGAATGCTGCTCACACAAAACGATCTCCGTCCGTCACCGCGTCGACGCTTCACCTGTTTGTTGAAACTCACACATTTGTTTCCTTCTTTGTCGTTTCAGTCCGAGGTGTCGTGGATACCCAACAAACATTACTCAGGTATTTACGGCTTGATGAAGCTGACGCTAACCAAAGCTTTGCCCTCAGACCTGTCAAAGGTCATCGTCCTGGACACGGACATCACCTTCGCCACCGACATCGCTGAGCTCTGGGGCATCTTTAGGAAGTTCACTGGTGAGACATCTTTGAATTTTACTCCTGTCTGTAAAAACGATGTTGAGGCTTTACAGGTGTCACATTCATGAACATAAAGGTGGCGGCCATTTAAAGTGATGATGCTGCTGTGGCGCCACCCAAACACCACCTACCATCAGAGTTTGGAGAGTTGAAGCACAAAAACACGATTTCAGGAAAATGATGCAGATCTACAAATGAAAAACTTAACTGTCATTCAAATATGCAGCAGTTTTATGAGTCAGAGGAGGGACCGTGCAAAACCTTCGACCACAGAATAAATAATATTTCTTCTGTTACTCAATTAAATCTAATTTAAGAGAACAAAAACAATAGTTTCACTTCATATTAGAGGATTATTTTATTTCCATCAACTCCAAGCTGTTGTTGTCTAACATGCCCACAAACTAAAGCATCAGCTCATCCGTTAATCATTCGTGCTGCTGTCAAACTGCACTGAGTACGAGATGAGATGAGATTTAATTGATCCCACCGCAGGAAAACTGTTGATCAAGAGTCAGAATCACAGGGAGAGAAACGAAGCAGGAGGGTAAAAAACAAAACGTAAGATCAGAGCAAAAATGTTCCATACTGACACAGAAATGGATTATTAGACTCGTGATTGTGAAGCAAACGTTACGTTACATTAAAAGTATAATTATGTGTAACTAGTAAATATATAATATAGATGAGTGTAGTTATCGTTCATACATAAGCATGAATAATGTACACTGTGTTGATTTATGTATATGGTGCGATGCACATGTTTATTATGTGTGCAGATAAACAGGTGATCGGCCTGGTGGAGAACCAGAGCGACTGGTACCTGGGGAACCTGTGGAAGAACCACAAACCGTGGCCAGCGCTGGGACGAGGCTTCAACACAGGTAACGGCTGGTTTTCAGCACCGATCGTCGCTGAAGGATGTGACGTGACCTGGTTACAGCGGCGGAGCTGGAAGTCATTTGTGAGTTACTTCCTTCTCTCTCTCTCTCTCTCTCACAGGCGTCATTCTTCTTTATCTGGAGCGACTGCGGCGGATCGGCTGGGAGCAGATGTGGCGGCTGACGGCAGAGAGGGAGCTGATGAGCATGCTCAGTACGTCGCTGGCTGATCAGGTGAGTGACGTCGCCAACAACACTGAAATATGTTTGTTTTTGTTTTTTTGGACATTTGATGGCACAAGACGAAAGGTCAGCAAACATTAAGATGTTCTATGGATCATGAACGTCAACAGGACTTATTCTGTCACAGAACCACGGAGAGGTCGCGCAGGTAAAGTCGGTCCGAATACGGTTTTATAACACGGCTGCAGTTTCTGATGACTGGACGGGTTTTGGGTTATTTGTTTGATACGCTGCAGCTGCTTAAATCCAACCATCATTCAGCTGAGAACGGTGAGACACTCAGAGGTGCAAGTGTATGAAAATATAGAAAAAGATGACAGTGATAATTGAAACAAACCTCTCACGAGCTTTGAAAATCTCAGCTAGAGATTATTTTATCAAAATATGAGATGCAAGATCAGTAACGGAGAGATAAACATGAGAAACTCCCACACAGACACAGAACTGAAGCTGAGAGTCTGTCAGACACACAAGTTGCTCAGATACAACTCTTTTTTTTACTTCGGGTGTCAGTCTATTGAACATATGTTGAAGCAGCTGTATATGACTAACGCTTTACAGATGTACACAGTTCACCTGTCATCTGTGGGTAATTGTGCATCAGATATCTGTAGTTGAATGAAGAAGTAGGAAGTCACAGATTATTGGTGCATAGACTTGTTTATTCGGCAATTACGATTCCAGCATTTTGTGGAGCATCAGACAAATTTCTGAATCCGGTATAATTATCAATTAATCCTAATTCAATATATGGAATTATGTTTTTAGACCCCAAAATCAGAAATCTGCCTTAGAGAGCTTTACAGTAACTCGAGCTTCATTCACTGACAGAAAACTTCCACAGCTGGTTTAAAAAACAAACAGAGAGAAGCCGAGGTAAGATCAATGTAATATCAATCAATGAGCTCATCAGGCTTTATAGGTCAATATTCTAAATTAAATCAGGAACCGTGTGACTGAAGGATCTGAACAGACACTCAGTGAGTTTTTAATATAACGTGCAGACAGACTGACATCACGGTTCGCTGCCCCGTCCTGCTCCTCTGTTACACAACAAGAATTATTCTTTTCGCCTCTTCACTCGTATTAGTTTACTTACAATCATACATCTTGTATTACCAGCGTGCTTGTTGAGCTTCGATCAGAGACCTTGACTGTGTTTTAAAGAACACAAAGCGTCCTGCGCGCCGGGAGCCGCCTTTGTTTACGTCCTACAGGCTGTAAAATCAAAGCCGAGGTTGCCAGGGAACCGGCTCAGAGATAATACGTCTCCCTGCCTGATGCCTTGAAGAGCCGAGCAGAGCCGCCGTGTTTCGGTCTTAATGCCACGATGACTCACAGTATCAGGGCTGCAGACCAGAGCAGCTGCTGTCAGCGACGCTCACGCCGTCTGTTGTCTGTGTGCAGGACATCTTCAACGCCTTCATCAAGCAGAACCCGGTTCTGGTCCACCAGCTGCCCTGCTTCTGGAACGTTCAGCTGTCCGACCACACTCGCTCCGAGCAGTGCTACACCGAGGTGTCGGACCTCAAGGTACACACACACACACACACACACACCAATCAATACCTCACTGCTGAGGGCAGAGAGCAGACGCCGTCATCTGGATCCAGAGTGTCAGAGTGCAGCATGTTCCTGAAGCTGAACCGGCAGCTCCGGACTTATTCTTTGATTTCACCACAAACACATTTAATTACTGATTTGTAGTACAGTGTAAATACATACATACATATAATTAAATATCACCATTATTATCGGATGTGCTGGTGTGAAAATGTAACCCAAGTAAACAGTAAAATATTTATCACGTATCAAAAGGTTTAAAGAGCTTAAAGCATCTTAACCTGTTCGTACAATCTTTGATCGACACGTCTCTCACTCTGCTCCTACATTTGATTCACCTCAAACAGAAGTCAAATCAGCCAAAATGATTGAAAACAACTGGACATTTACTAGTTCCTCAAAGTGACTCAAATAAATAATAAAAATAATTAAGTTTTGACCCTCCAGCTTGAGGATTACTTGCTGCCCCAAAAGTGATATTTAAAATCATCGCATATGAAATAGTTCAAATCGTAAAAAGAAACACTTGCGTAACATTTTTGGTTTCTAAGATCATTTTAATATCAGACTGAAAGTCTCCTGAAGTGGAAACCCTGTCGCTGTGGTTTCAGGTGATCCACTGGAACTCTCCAAAGAAGCTCCGAGTGAAGAACAAACACGTGGAGTTCTTCAGGAACCTTTACCTGACCTTCCTGGAGTACGACGGGAACCTGCTGAGACGAGAGCTGTTCGGCTGTCCGAGTCAGGCCAGTCCGGAGACGGTGCAGGTGAGCGAGACGAGCGCTGTGCAGGTGACGTCACACTGTACCTGACGCACGATGAAGTTAGTTCAGGGCGACTCGGTCCGACTGAGTAATTGATTTCCAGAGTAACAAATATCTCTCGGCCAACATTCATTTTACATTCAACACTTTCAGTTGGATTCATTATTGATGTTTTTGTTATTTGGCAGGATGTCAGTTTTAATGTTCCTCTGTGCAGCGGGAGCGTGGTTGCCGTGGTAACACAGTTTCTGCCAAGATTTGCCAGATCTCGATTCCAAGTTAATTTTATTGGTTGATTCGTGTGTGCGGTCGAGTTCAGCCGGCAGAATTTAAAAGAGAGCCAAAACTAAACGAGGAGGCGAAACTCTTCAGTCTGAGGCAACAGATCATTAGAATTCAAAAGACACTTTCTGGCTATAAAAACTCCTTCTGTTTAAAGAGTTTTGTTGCTTTGGATTCATTCTGACCACTGTTTTGTTGGTCTCCTCAGCTACAGGCAGCTCTGGAGGAGCTGGACGAGGACGATCAGTGTTACGACTTCCGTCGGGAGCGACTCACCGTCCACCGAGTGCACCTTTACTTCCTGCAGTACGAGTACACGCCCACTGAAGACGACACCGATGTCACACTGGTCGCCCAGCTGTCCATGGACAGGTACCCACCCGCCCGTCACGGTCAGCCACAACATTAAAACCACTGACGGTGACGTGAATAACAATAATGAAATCACTGAGTCCTGGCAGTCATGTGGAGGCCACTTGACAAGCACCACCCACCCAAACACTGCAGGAGAATCAAGTACACCCCTCATGGTGACGAAGCGCTCAAGGTGTCGACTCCGCCTCCAAACTCCCACATCCCAACCTGGAGCTCTTTGTCATGATCCCTGAGCAGTTTGTGCAGTGTGGCGCAGGTGCATTGTCTTCAGGGAACACCTGAGCTGGTCTTTGAGAGGCTGGTGTGTGTCAGGTGACATCCACCTGAACCCAACAGTCTCCCAGCAGAACAACACATGACCAACATTCATCACTTCACCTGTCAGCGGTCTGTGATATTCTGGCTGATCAGTGTTTATCTCATGTCTGCTTCCAACTTTCTGGTTTGTGTGAGCCCTTAAACGAGTTTGACATCAAAATGGAAATCTTCTGCAGTTTCCTGACAACCGTGCAACACAAAGGTGTAGATGAAGATCATCTGCTATGATTGGAAGGTCCAAAACATAATAGAACCTTGTTATGAGATTTATTGAACACAGCTGTTGATTTGTACTGCAAACTGACTCATTCCTCAGGTACAAGGTCAGACATTATGTGTTATCACAGTGAGCTGAACATCCTGTAACAGTGAGTGAGGAAATAAATCAAGAGACTTGATAACTGGGTTTTGCACAAACTAATAAATTGTAAATATCAGTTTGAGTTCTGGAAAGTTGTCATGACGACTGTTTTAACACCTGGGCTTTGTCACCTGCAGGCTGCAGATGCTGGAGGCCATCTGTAAGCACTGGGAGGGTCCCATCAGCCTGGCGCTCTACATGTCAGACGCCGAGGCTCAGCAGTTCCTGCGGTACGCTCAGGCCTCCGAGGTCCTCAAGAACCGCAAGAACGTCGGCTATCACATCGTCTACAAGGAGGGCCAGTTCTACCCCGTCAACCTGGTGAGGAACGTGGCCCTAAAGAACGCCAACACGCCGTACGTGTTCCTGACCGACGTGGACTTCCTGCCGATGTACGGTCTCTACGATTACCTCAGGTAAGATCGGCCGCTGTGCTGAAGGAACAATAATAGTTTGTTAGACAGTAAATTATATAAGAATTATAACAGCACACATTAAATCATCAGAGCAGGAGGAACATGTGTAACTATTGAACAACCCTCACGGAGTAGAACAGTGTCATCAGCAAAGAAGTAGAATGTTCAACTTTTAACAGGAACACATTTTATTTTTTTTTGTAGATATTCAGAGTCTCTTTACAGACGAAGTAAAAGATGGTATTCAGTCGTTAGTCGCCTGAAGCAACACGCCGCTCTGACACGCCCACTCTGGGTCGATCGTTTCCTCCACTGATAAATTAGTTGTCTGGTCCATAACTTGTTTTGTCCAGAACCAAAAAGATATTCAGTTTAGAGAAGAGAAAAACTAATAAATTAAACAGAAAATAGATTTGAGAAGCTGGAAAATTAAATTTTTTTTGTAAGAAATGACTTTGGAAGTTGCAGCTGAAGCTCTCTCAGTTTTTCATAATGATGTTTTCATAAAAGTCACAAGAAAAATATTCGTCAGGGATTTGAAGGCTCGATGCCGAGAAACATGGTTGTTTTCTAAAGTCTAACATGACCAACGCTGTGACAACACGTGTGTTTTAGTTTAGAAGCCAGTTCCTTGAAGTTGAGTCCAGACAGACGGGGCTCCTGCATCACACAGACCTGCTGCATCCTCTGTGTTCAGCTGGGCAGTGTAGGAAAACAGAACAACTCAGATCTTTTAAATTTAATTTGAATAACAGAAACTTTGTTTCATCACAAAGCAGATATTTGCAGTTGGAAGTAAATTTGTCAAGTACATTAAGTTGTTTTTTTTTTTTTTCCTGACTGGACTTTCTCTGCACATTGTTTTTTTAAATATTTAAATAACATTTAAAATACATTAACACGTCACCAGAGTAGATGAAGAGTTTTGGGGTTTCAGACTGTTGGTTGAACAAAATAAATAATGTGACAACATGATTTTGGCATTTTGTAAACTAAACAATCATAAAAATAGTTGCTAGATATCCTGAGTAAGAGCTGCGACTAACATCCACTGATAGAACATCTATGAGGCTTTTTTTTTGTTACCTGTGGCTCACCTGTCCTGTTTCCTCGAGCAGAAAGTCCGTGGTGCAGCTGGACATGGCTCACACCAAGAAGGCTCTGGTGGTTCCAGCCTTCGAGACGCTTCGTTACCGTCTGTCTTTCCCCAAATCCAAAGCTGAGCTGCTCTCCATGCTGGACATGGGGACTCTCTACACCTTCAGGTACCTCCACAGTTTCTCATATTAGTCAACGATGATTGAAGGAAAGAGAAGTCCAGCAGTAAACGCGTCTCCCCTCCCTCTCAGGTATCACGTGTGGCCCAAAGGTCACGCTCCTACCAACTATGCCAAATGGCGAACAGCCACCACACCTTATAAGGTGGAGTGGGAGCCGGACTTCGAACCGTACGTCGTGGTGAGACGAGACTGTCCCGAGTACGACCAGCGCTTCGTGGGCTTCGGCTGGAACAAAGTGTCCCACGTCATGGAGCTGGACGCACAGGTACGTCTGTAAAACATCACCTCCGCACAGGAAACACTCGCGGGAACATTAACACCTCCACGTGTTACAAATCAGCAGACTGAAGGTTTGTCTGCTGATGTAGGAGCCAAAACATCAAAACCTGAACTAAAAAAGGAAACAATTTTGTATTGACACTACAAAAAAAATGTTATTTGTTGTTTTTTGGATTTTGATTTGTTTTTCAATGATGTCCATCACCAGTAGGCTATATATTCAGTGTTCAGTGCTGCTGATTTCCTGTCAGTGTTTGGCGTGGGGAGGACGGGTCTGAGGGACGGGACAGCAAAGTGTGATGTGCATGTGGACCCGAGGTCCGCTCCGAGCCGAGCGTGCAGCAGCTGCTTCACCTGAGCTCACCTGAAGCTCCCAAACAAAGTGTGTTTCTCTCTGCTGTTACCGAATCTGATAAAACTGGGCTGGATTAAAGGTCATTTCTACTTGATGTATGGTGGCCTGGCAGAGGTCTGCTGGGACGAGCGCTGACGTTTGCTTATATCAGCCAGCAGCAGACGCTGATGTTAGCAGTGATTCAGGTGAACTCAGAGCTCTGCAGTCAGTGTGATCGTTCAGACTCGTGGCTTTAATCTCCTAAAGATGAGTCACAAAGTTCAGTTGTCAATATCTTCCTGCTAACATTAAAAACAGCAGGCATTTTCAAAGTGTTTGTATTTCTGGTGGTTGTTTTCCAGCGTCTCTAACATCAGATCTTGATCCATCAGAATACCAGACCAGAATTACATCAGTTCAAAGTTAACTTTAATCCAGCCCGGTTCAGTGTGAAAGAACAACAGCACAGAGAAACAGACTTCAAAAGGTGAAATCATAGCAGCTCTGTGCTCCATCAGAAGTCCACTCGTTAGTATGCAAATCACACGTTATTACCCCGCCGACCCGTCTACTCCACGCCAAAACAGTGGCAGAAAGTTGAAACTGGAAATCATCAATATCAACATCAAAATCTAAATAGATCTCCTCAATCAATCTTTGATGCCGTCTGTTTATTTTTCAGTTCAGGTTTTTTTCTGTTCTGGCTCCCAAACGTCACGCGGAGGTAACAAACGCTCCTGGGAGAAGATCTGTTGTGTTTCAGCTCACAACATGTTCTGTGTGGCTGTTCGGTTTTGTAATGTGTGTTAACGAGCCAACCGTGTTCCTGACCATCCTAAAGAAATAATAAAGTTTGTGTTTGCGCCGCCTCGTTCACACAGCTGAGCGGAGCGACGATGATCCTGCTGTTTTCCTGAGGGAACGATAAACGAGTCACGATGACGTGAAAACTGTTTTCTGATGGAGAAATTTAAATCCAGTTACCGTTTTTCTCCATGAGAGCGTTCAGTCAGGTTTGTGAAGCCGCTGATGAGAAACGTGACGGTGATTTAAATTTGTTCCAGTAACTTATTAACACGATGTTTGTGAAGGAATGTAACTAAGTACAAGCTCGAGGTACTTTACTTGAGTATTTCCATGTTTAGTTAATCTGATTACATGAGTTACTTTGCAGTTACATTACATTTGTTAAATTATTCTAAATGGGCAGTTTGATAAAAAAACAAAGGCTGATTTTTACACATAGTTCTGATGCTTAGGAACATTTGACATCAGATACTTTACTGGATTACTGTCCATACTGGTGACTTTCACTTTTAGCTAACACGACATCGTTTCTTGTTCTGAGTGTGACTTGTTGAAACACTTTGTCTCAAGCCGTCTCTCTTCCTGTTCTCAGGAGTACGACCTGATGGTTCTCCCCAACGCGTTCATGATCCACATGCCCCACGCTCCCAGCTTTGACATCTCCAAATTTCGCTCCAGCTCCAGTTACCGCAACTGTCTGAACACCCTGAAGGACGAGTTCCACCAGGACCTGTCCAGGAAGTACGGCTCGGCTGCTCTCAAGTACCTCACAGCCCAGAGGAACATCTAAGAACATGGACAGCTGAGAGCCAGCGAGTCCGTCGGCCTCGGAGCTCCTGACTGACGTGGCCCGAGAGCTCGGACACGTACTGACGCAGCGCGGCGCCGCCGGCCGCATCGCTGCAGGGCGCAAAACAATGACGGCAAAGCTTTACAGCCCTTCTGAACACTGTTGGGCTCCTGTGCATTAATTCTCCAGTCGACTCCACCTCGAGGTGGCCGAGGACGAGATGCAGAGACTGAGTATCTCCTGAAGCAGGATTCACGGAGCTGGGCGGGCCGATGGATGAGCGTGGATACTGATGGGACTAGCTTTAAGGCCGGAAACAACAACCATATACTTACAATTTGTTTTGACAATCAGGGCTTTTTCCAGAAGACACAGGATGAACCAGTCCGTCCTCGTGGACGTCAGGACACGACAGGAAGCGTCTGCGGAGAGAAGAGTCGTGTGTGAGGCCAGTCGAACTGGAGAAAGATTTAAGCCTTATTACTTTCATGGTATTTACTGAGATATTTAATATTTTCATTTCTTTCCTTTTCTTTTTTTTCCCCCCCGTGTAAATCAGAACCAATGAATAACTAACGTTGGCATTTACAATGTTTTGATTACGACTTTACATAAGAATCAGTTTATTTTTTTCTTTCTATATTTTCTGAGCTCTTTAAAAGAAAATCCATCGTGTCCCGGTCCAGTTGTGTCCGATTCTGAGCTTCAGGGACATGCTCAGTGTGTGTGTGTGTGTGTGTGTGTGTTTGTGTGTGTGTGTGATCCAGCTGCATCATATGGCTCGTCTTCAACACGCTCACTGATTGTTGTCGATGTCATTCTCGCTTTTGTCTCGATCATACAGTTGCTTGCATGTAAAGACTTTGCACTACATGTTCCTTTCACGTCGCCGTTCAGTTTGTTTTCCAGCATTAATCCTCAGAGAGAAGCAGAATCTATTAATAACAGCAGATGCATCATCACTGATTGGGACCAACGCTGACACGTGACAGTGAGTTGTTATTAATGAAGCTCTGAAATGAAGCGGCTACGCTGGGACGAGGGGCAGGAGCTCCTTCAGTCTGTGTCATTTTATCTTCAATGTGTCTGATTCACTGGATTTATGTGCCGTCTACTGTTCCGCCTACGACACCCTGTTCCGTTTGTCTGCAGTCCAGCTGAAGTGTTGACTTCACATCAGACTCGCTGTTTGTACTTTACTGAATTAAAGTGTGAGGAGCTTTTCTTGACTTTTACAATTTCCCCTCCAAACAAGATGATGTCATCTGGCCATCATGCAAAAGATGCATTATTTACGTTACATTAAACAAACATGCAGACGGAGCAGTACCTCCTGTGGCCACAGGGGGCAGTGTGGCAGATTATCTTATCGTTCAAGCTATCGTGTCTTTATACTCCCCTACTGGGAGGAGCCTGGAGGGTGGCGAAGGAAAAGTGGAGGTCCGTGTGAGACAGATTTGACTGCAGGGAAATATGTGACAGTGAAGGTTATCGTGTTGGAAACAGACGGTACTGTTTTGGTAGATAAAGGGAAAGTTCAACAGGCCTTCAGTCGTCTTTCACACCGAACAAAAACCCCACAAACATCTGGCTTCTGTCTGTAATGTGAGTGTTTCTCAGCTCCAGCTCTGATTGGCTGAGATGGAAGCAACAAGTCGAGGATGTTTAGTCTCTGTTAACCAGCGCTGACACTGAAGTAAAAAATTTAAGCGCCAGAAAAAAACAACGTGTCTAAATTTGTTTTAAAAAGTCTTCAGTATATTTTTAATTAACGTCCTCTGGATCAGCAGTTCGTACTGATGCGTTCAAGATCTCCTCCTGTCACTGTGGAAGGAGACGGACGAGGATTTTAGCACGTTTAGAAAAAAATGTGCACTTAAACTTTAATTTGGGTGTGAAAGTGTGACCGATAGTCAGACACAGTGTCGGAGAAGAAGTGCTCAGAAAAGATAAAAACCTTTCAGACGTTGATTTACGTCTTCTAAACGAGCTCTGCAGCAGGAGGAAACACTTCAGTTGGACTTTAATCTTCCTGATTTCTTTATTATTTCCAGTTTTTACTTTCTGAGCTGACCACGACGTTTAGTGGGTGAAATTAAATCAACCTTCAGTCCCCGACAGACTTTATGAAGTTATTGGCCTGATGTATTTGTCCTGTGTAATCGAGCTCCCCAGAGGATGATCCTCGCGTTCTTATAGAACTCTCTTTACATTTTCGCTCCAATACGAGCTCAGAAACTGGAGCGATTCGGGATCGTCGCCTCGTTTTACTTCCGTTTATGTTCAGAATATTTTGTCCCTTTGTTTCATTTTATTTTAACTCCTTCCTGCATTTGGACAAAAGGTGAGCAGAGAAGAACTGATCCAGAGGACAGACAGAACAGGGAGAGGCTGAGTGGTTCTGTACTGAGGCCCGCGGGCTCACACAGTTGGTTTGTTGGAGTGACTGAACTGCCCCCCTCCATCCACGCCGCCTCCATTGACTTGTTGTTGATTGTGGTAAATGCTAGTGCCTTTGCTGTATTGTGAAACTGGATATTGATTGTACTGTTGTACCGACAGGGCCTGGGGATAGTCAGGCGCTCTATTTATTATTGTTGACTCAAATCAATCATATTTTTCTATGTAAGTGCTTTAAATAAAATTGCCCTTTTTTAAATCACTTCGTCTGGTGCATTTTGATTTTCTACACAGAAAAGTTCACTGAAACATTTCGTCATTAATCTGAGTTCATGTTAATGTGGGATTACTGAAATTGAGGATTTTTATAAAACTCTTAACCCCCCGAGGCAAATAATATCTCAGGTAACCAGGAGCTCGTAATATTCAGCAGGCTCAGTGACGTTAAGCCTGTGTGAAGCTTCTGTGTGTGTAATTGGTCCAACGAACATTTCCAACGCAAACTAAATTATTCTGGGTGAATACAGCAGACGGTTCACGTCCAGGTCAAATGTAAATTAGAATTAATTAATGGACACAAACTCTCCTGCAGTGTGTAAAAAAACATCATGTTCTGGTTTCTATCACTGAACACTAGAATATGTATTATATTTATCAAGTACAAAACAATTTTTAAAATAGATTTTGCATCAATAACAAGCAGAGAGCCTTGAAATAAGCCCTGAAACTGTGTGTGGGCGAAGTGGCCTTAAAATAATACCAGGCTGAATCATAATATAAATATAATATATACACAATACACAATATAATGCACAATATAAATATCTCAACTTCATAAATGCTCCGAAAGGGCGACACAATTAAATCTCACAGTATTTATGACCAAATACCTCGATAACGATATTCGACACATCGCAGCCGTCAGCGGCCTGAAGCTTCAAACTGAAACTCTTCACACGTGTCAGGTTAGTGATATCACATCTGGAACATCTGGTGAGACTTTCAAAATAAAGCTTGCTGACAAACATTTACTGTTATGACTCTGATGGCTATAATTGTCAAACAGATGTTGGGAGTTAAAGTACAAATACTTAGTTGAACTTTCTCCTCCTCACAGCTTCAGAACAGCCTTGTTACTTCAGTTTGATGCCTCTGAGGTGAATTCTGGATTCTTGTTATTTCCCAGCATCAGCGGACTGATGTGGACCAATCAGAGCACATCACGCACGGCAGACGCAGCGAGACGAGACAAAGACGTAAAAGCCGTAAGAAGCCGTAAACAGACAGAGAGGGAGACTGGAATGTGGAGAAAAGGCGTGTTAGTGTCTCCTATCTGCAGAGAGTTTCTGATTTTCTCTCTTTGTTGCTGCTCGGGACGCTTTACCAACCCAACATGTGTCTGTTTGACGTCCTGGGAATGAGACTCAACAATCAGCTGTCTTTGTGGTGCGTTCAGGAACAGCTGGGACAAATCCTACTGATTCTACCTTTAACTTTAATAGTCTTTGAATTCTATTAATATGACGTGAGCTTCAGTTAGCTTTGACCACAAATGTTCTTCAGCGGGAGACTTTTTACTCTGACACTCTGAGTACATGTCAGAGCCTGTAATCTATTACTTTACTGGAGGAAACAAGCTGGATCAGAACTTCTGTACTTCTACTGGAGGAGAGACTGTGAGGACTGTTGACTCCTCTTTGGTTTGGTAGATTTAGGCAACAACACTTCATGTTTAGGTTTTGGATCAACGATCACACTTTGGATGAAATAACTGTTTTCTACATCCGTTAACATACTTATCATAACTTAAAAACAACTCACTCATGGTTGTAAACTGGACCGAACCCCGTCCTCTCAGTGCAAGTCCAGAGTCTGATCCTTTTCTTCTGACACTGCCGGGCTTTAAGAAGTGACGGCAGAACCACAGCATCAACCTGACGAGGCTGCTGGACTCAAAGAGGTCACAGGTGACAACAGCTGTCACTGTCGGATGACACAAAATACGAAAGCAAAGTTTTTTGATCAGTAATCAGTGATGTTGACAGAACGATTAGTGTGAGAGACTTCTGGTTCAGATAATAAGACAGAAGTTGTTTTTTTGTTTTTCTATTTGACAAGTTCTTAAAAAACAAATTTAATGTCGAGGGAAATGCATGAAAAAAGATTTTTTTCTCACCTTGAAAAAGTATTTCTCACACATTTCTTTTTCTTCCTTCTTGTGTCAAACTGTGTAGAGAAAAACATGAACAAGAAAAAAAGATTTCTGTTACTTTATTTTGTCAATTCTAGCAATCTTTTCATGTGTGAAATACAGTGAAAAGTTATTTTTTCGCTCAGTTTGAAATAAAAGATTCTCATGAAAAATGTTTTTTTCACTCAACACATGAAATTCCTTTTTTCTTTTGTCAGCCAGGTGAAAATATTTTTTTTCCTTTTACTCAGTCGACACATGAAGTTTTTTTTTTTTTTCCTTTAGAAATTTTTTTTCAGAAGAAAAACAAGAACACAAGAAAAAAAAAGTTTCTTTTCCGGTACTCAATTTTCTCAATTCTAAAAGTGAAAATTATTTTTTTGCTCTGTTTGAAATAAAAAATTCTCATGAAAAACTTTTTTTTTCACTCAAGCAGAGTGAAAAAGATTTTCACAAGTTTTCTTTTGACACGTGAAAAAAGTTTTTTTTTTCCTTGTGAAATTTTTTTTCTTCATTGTTTGAAACAGCGTGAAAAAAAATCTTTGTAATTGTTTTTTTTCTTACATGTTACACACATGAAAATATTTTTTAAAAACTTAGAAAATGAGGCACCAGAAACAAAAACAAAAATAGCTCTCATTTGTCCCTCAGGGCTTCCGTACACATGTGGTTGTTTCTGTGACACTCATTTGGACCACAGGAGGCTCAAAATGATTCTTACAGAAAGAAACTTGTGTCTTTGAAAAAAACTGAGGCACATTTTTCATCTTGGTTCCAAATAGAAAAAAAATAATGTGAAAAATTCTTTTGAATCTCATGAATAGCTTATATAGTCTCATCACGATTATAATTTAACCCTAACGCTCCTAACTGGACCGAGCAACTTCTTAAAATCAAGTTTGTGTCAGCGTGAACGTTTTGTTCTAAGAGAAATCGATCTCTGAGGTCCAGCGGGCTCGGTGCTGCTCAGTCAGCAGGTAATGAGCCTCATCATGTCGGCTATGCAGACAATTACAACGGAGACAAACATTTAAAAAGAACATTTAGACGACAGTTGAGTTAATAAAGATCCGATCAGCTCATCAACACTGGAGGAACTTAATATTTGAGCTGTCAGAATAATTCAACCTGAACGGCTCCTCAGGAACCAGAACCATCAGTTCATTAAGTGAACAGTCAATTATCACCAGCTGAACAAACACAAACAAAACTGATTTCATTTCCATCACATCGACATGCAGAAAGTGTTTAGTGACAGAATCGACTTCAGTTTGCTTCATGTGTGAAATCTGTGATGAAACATATGAAACATCTTAAATACTTTCAGATCATGTTCACATTCACCGACACGCCGCCTGTCGACCAATCACTGCAGCCGCCCCGAGGTCCATCCAGGAAACATGATGTCATCCACAGCAACAGCCTCATCAGTCCTGTGTTCCTCAGTGACGAGTCGATCAGCAGCTTCAACATGTCGGTGAAGGTCAAAACTACAAATGTAGGAACCAGCTTCTAAAGGAAGAAATGCCTTAAAGCTAAAAGGAGGTCAGTCATCGGACTGGACTGGCAGAACTGTCGCCGTCTCTGCAGCTCTGTGGAGCCTAAAGCCTCTTTTAGCTTCTAGTTCTGGTTTTGCAGAACATCTGTCTGATGTTTCCAGCAGCAGCAGTTTCCTGATTAACCTGCTGAGCAGCAGACGGACACAGCAGAGAGGACCAGCAGGACCTGAGACCACAGCGCCGGCATCCAGTTGTTCCCAGTGAGGAGTGAGTCTACGTCAGCTGGCTGCCCAGAGAGATGGAGCTCTGTTTCGTTTCCGGCCGAGGAGATAATATTCACCGTACTTTTGTCTCCTGTGGATCATCAGCAATTTTTTCTATCAGCGCATGTTTGTGGCGACAAAAATGGTGTTTCAAGCTAAAACCAAGGTATTTTCCCACCTGAACCAGGAGGTCATTGTGCCTGAACCTCATGACCACCAACATGATTTACTAACTCAGGGGTCATATGAACTTCATGAGGTGACAACGTGTCGGTGCTGTTTTCATGATCGTTTCTGTCCAGACTGATGAAACACTGCAGCTCTGAAGCCGCGTGCGTTTTCCATAATGTAGGAATCTAAACATGAGCTGAACATGTGAACCACAGAGGAGCTCCGTGTCGTGTCGCTCCTCGAGGAGTCCGACACCTCAACACGTCTGTGTTAACTGCAGCTGTGTGCACACATACATACATATACATACATACATACATACATACATACATACATACATACAAACTGTACATACATACATACATACATACATACATACATACATCCATGCAGGGCTCCTCGTGGTGGTGTTTGTGGAGCAGCCTGCAGCCGTCCTCTCCTCCAACACATTAACAGAGCGGGAACATTCGGCCTCCTCGAGCTGCCGCTTCACAGCAGAAAGACGTCCACGTCTCCCTGCAGGGTTCTCAGCGACGACTCTTCAATTATTAGTCAGCCTCTCTGCATGTAGGCCACCGAGCCCGTGAAGTACAGCGTGTCAGCAGACATACAGCACGCGTGTACAATTGTTCATTGAAGAGACGCCATTTATTATTTTCAGAATAATCACAGTCTGTACGAATCCGTCACCCGAGTCCCGCTGGAGCCTCCGGAGAACGTTTCTGTGAGGAAAGAAACAGTTGTAAATATCTGTGTATACTGCTGATGATAAATAACTCTCAGGCAAGTTTGGAAATGTCTTGTATGTGTTTTCAACTGGATGTGTGAACGATGTCCACGATGAACCGACGCTGGTCATGAACTCAAATTTAATCAACCTGCAGCACATTTTTCCAAAGTCACATCAACGTGTAAACAATTTATAACCTGACATGAGATGTTGGTGAAGGACAACCTTCACTCCGACCCGCTGAGGCTCACAGGAGGTTTACAACCCCAAAGTATTTCTGACATCACGCACATTAACTCTCTGATTTGTAGTTTGAAATGAATGCAGAGGTTTGGAACTCTACTGGCTGAATGAGACTCACATCTTTTTATTGGACTTCACTGCTCCTCTGGAATACTTCTAATAAAAAAAGATCTGCATTTCTTTTTTTTCAGCAGCTTCCAGGTGAATCTAAATCACTGCTGACATGTTTTCCTTGTTTGTGTCACGATCATGTGCACGAACAGGACGCCTGCAGTCTGACAGCATGTTGATGCCTTGTGACGGCGGCTTTACTGAACATCCTGCTGCCCTGACAAACAGACCTGTATTATATTATTATATTTATAATTATTATTATTATATAGACTCATTTATTTAACTGCCTTTAATACTTCGGTGTCTCCAGCTAATGAGAACAAATCTTTGATGTGAAGATTAATGAAGAATGTGTTAATCTTCTTAAATCTGTTTGAAGCTTTAGTTGATTTTATTTTGGAGTTTTCTACTGATGAGTTTCTTTTTTTTTTTGTTCTTTGACTTTAAGTCTGAAAATATATATTAAAAAAAATCAAACTGCAGACAAAGTGAGAATCACAGAGAGTTCTGATGGAAACACAGAAACTTAAGTTCCACTGTGGTTCAGACAAAAGCAAACGAGCTGCAGGAGTGAAGATGATTTAATGATTTAACAAGCTGCGTATCGTATCGCACCACCCGGACCACCGCCTGCCTCCTCCACCTAACCACCGCCTGCCTCCTCCACCTAACCACCGCCTGCCTCCTCCACCCGAACCACCGCCTGCCTCCTCCACCCGAACCACCGCCTGCCTCCTCCACCCAGACCACCGCCTGCCTCCTCCACCTAACCACCGCCTGCCTCCTCCACCCAGACCACCGCCTGCCTCCTCCACCCGGACCACCGCCTGCCTCCTCCACCTAACCACCGCCTGCCTCCTCCACCCGGACCACCGCCTGCCTCCTCCACCCAGACCACCGCCTGCCTCCTCCACCTAACCACCGCCTGCCTCCTCCACCCGGACCACCGCCTGCCTCCTCCACCCAGACCACCGCCTGCCTCCTCCACCTAACCACCGCCTGCCTCCTCCACCCGGACCACCGCCTGCCTCCTCCACCTAACCACCGCCTGCCTCCTCCACCTGGACCACCGCCTGCCTCCTCCACCTAACCACCGCCTGCCTCCTCCACCCGGACCACCGCCTGCCTCCTCCACCCAGACCACCGCCTGCCTCCTCCACCCAGACCACCGCCTGCCTCCTCCACCCAGACCACCGCCTGCCTCCTCCACCCATCAGCATGTGAGGCGTTCAGGGTCAGGGAGAGTGTGGGGATGTTCGACAGTCAAAGTCAGTTGAGTTGATGACAGCCTGCTCATTACATTTTGATCACTTGTGGAATAAAAGCTTTCTTCTTCTGGTGATTTATTAGATTAGATTGTTTGGAACACACTGAGCGTGTTCACGGACCGACAAGAAACAAGTCAGGAGTTTGTTTCATGTTTCAAGTTGCTCCAAACAAGGATTAATTATGAGTATTATTGATTAACATGCTGATTATTTTCACGTTAAATCGAATGCTGTTCAGCCAAAAAATAAGTCCCAAAAAGTTGTGGCAAATGTCCAAAACCTGAAGAAACAGTTTCAAACATGAAAACTGAATTTTTACTGATTTTTTTTCTTCCTACTGCTTTTTTTAACCTTCTAAACTTCTTTGGACTTTTTGACTTCATTTTAACAGATGGAAAAGAAATTAAGGACAATTCAACTACTTATTTAAAAAATAATAATAATATGGGACTATTACTGGATTTATATGGATTTTTACTGCGAACAATCATCCTGCCAAACTTTTACCCACTAAATCACAGGGGAGAAAATAATTTAGATCAAACTTGGATCTCCAGAAAAAAACTAATCCTGACTTGCTCCTGAGGAACTACGGGAGCCCGGAGGGACAAGTCAGGATTTAATTTTTTTTTTTCCTCTACCAATGCTAAAAACAATAAATAAAATGTTTTGCTTAAATAATCTTGTTTGTTTGTTTTTTTCACTGATTTTTTTCCTTGCGAATTTTTTTTAGCTTCCAAAACTTTGAATTAAATTTTAACAAATGGAAAAAACATTAAGGAGCTTCTATCCTGCCAAAATGTTTCCAGCACTAATTTCAAAATACAATTTAAAATCACAGGTCAGAAAATGATTCAGATCAGACAAAAACATTCTCATTGTCCACTGAGGGATTTACGGAAGCTCGGAGGGACGAGTCAGGAAGTCATTTTCCTGCTGACCTCCCACCAGGACACGAGTCATAAACACAAAAAATATCAGAAAATGGATCACCAGAAAAACGTCCTCACTTGCCTCTCAGGGCTTCTTAGAAAATGTTTTATCCTGCAGTTTCTCTCGAGCGCTCTGCTGTCGTGGAGGGTGAGACAGTTTTGACTCCAGCTCTCGGAGCTGCTCGGCACCACGGAGCCGCCGGGGGACCGGGCCGGACACAGGACAATTATCAGTGTCAGAGTGGAGCCGGATCGATGTGTTCCCAACAAAAAGCAACTCCCACCAGGGCCCAGAGGACTTCTGCTCCTCCTCCTCCTCCGATCAATGACAATAACTGCTCCCTCTCCGCCTTCTCCTCTCCATCGGCTCAATAAAGGGGAGGCTGACGCTCCGTCTCTCTCAGCAGTGATTAGGCTCACAGCAGAGCTGCACTGATGTATCCATCATATTTACCCTGGGTGGTTATTGTCCCGTCTGCCTTTTATTGACCGCCCCGTCTCTGGAGAGTCGGTCCATTGATGACCCTAATCCAGACCCGGTAATGACGGAGTCACAGAGAATGACGGAACCACACGGCTGAATACATCTAAACTGTTAGTGAGCGGATTAAAGACGTTAACGTGGCCTCCAGGTCAATATCTAACCACGGTCACTGGAACATCACACATGAAGGTAAGAACTTCTCTGTGATTACTCATTTTTAAAAGTCCACAGCTGCTGTGGTCGACTATTTATGTTACGCTCTGATTATCCCGAGTCTCGATTCTGGTGATTCTATTCATGCAAAACCATTCCAACATGAAACCACATCAACAAACAAACGAGCTAATAAATTAACACGTATGAAGTTTCACCAGTTCGCCAATGAAAAGTGTCTCATTCTTCATCGAAGTCCAACAACAACGGTCTTCTCTTACTCCTAAACGTCCACGAGATCCATTCAGTATCACATGTCGTCCAGAACGGCACCAGATATGAAATCCTATGCCTGCACTAAAGCCCACAACAGCCAATGAGTGATGGCGTTGACTCGTCTTCATCTTCTCTCCTGAGCCTCCACATCACTGATGCATCACAAAGCCAATGAGTTTACAAACCCAGTAATATTCAGTCTGTCAGTTTTTAAAGCCACACACCTGGAAAATAAGTTAGTTTGTCGTTTAATGTGGCCGTTTTTCCACCTCAGCTCTCGTTTTTAACCATTTTATCAGCACCAAGTCTGTGTGAATAAAGAAATAAGGAAGTATACCGAGTGTTTGCTCCTGTTGCTATTAAGTTAAGTGTTTAAAGGCACCATGTGGAGGAGAAGGTTCAGCCTGATAAATCACATCCTGACAGTAACTAAAGACGCTTCTTTAACAGTCGTCTTTTAAACGGTCGGTCCAGATAAAGAGGAAACGTGCGCTGGGATAAAAAGGTCCGGTTGGATCCAGTTGTGACTTTTTCCTCCATGAAAGTCAAACAGAAATGTTCCATGTAATGAGAGGCAGAGGTTGTGTTTCTCTGCTGGCCGCTCAAAGTTAATTTGATCAATACGTGTTAATTAGTAACTTTTGATATTTGACATCTGCAGTTTAATTAATTGTTCTGCTTGATGACATGAGGTGGACGCAGGTTCCCGCCTGAGGGACGATCGAGTTTTGTTTTAATTGCGTGTGTGTCATCTAGAAAACACTGAGCGAATGAGCTCACAGCCGCTGCGCTCAGAACAGATCCACGTTCATGTCGGGTCGATACAAATGTTCACATTCTGGGTCTCATTATGAAAATCAGCAAATTAAGTAAGTTCTAATATTTCTGTGTCTGACAGAACAACATGCTTGAGCTTCTAATTTCACGTCCGACTCTCACCGCTCCCTGATTACAAACATTTCATCTTTGTATTTTCATAATTTAATCATTGATTTTAATAAAAGGAAACCAGCAGCTGACATATTCTGCTCCAAACGTTTGGACTTTAAATTCGACTGACTCACATGTTGTCACGTTTGTTTCCTCTCACCGACACCCAGGATCATTGTTAAAAACATGTTATTGCTGTAAACTCTCTGATCAAAAGATTCTTAACTTCTGTGAACAAAATCGCAGTTTTCATAATTATTAAAAGACGTGACGAGCAGTGAACAAGAAGCTCCTGCCCTTTAGCTTCGGCATAAGAAGTAAAGATCCATTTTTATCTTATTCATTTATCATCATTCTTATTTTAGAAATCCTTCAAATCTACAAAACACAGCAATTTAAATATAACCTCAAAGACTCAATCAACATAATGTAAGAAACTTAGATTTCCAGGGTTAACAGTGAACTTTGATACCAGAGAGTGAAATCAGAGCTGCAAACGCTCAGCTGAGCAAACGTCCTGAAGAAGACCCGATACGACTGAAAGCTCCAGAAATGTCTACACACACACACACACACACACACACACACACACACACACACACACACACACACACACACACAGACACACACACACACACACACACACACACACACACACACACACACACACACACACACACACACACACACACAAGCTTTGGAAGTTACATGATTATTAGGAAAGATACAGAACAAAGATCAGCGTGACATTCTGGAGACGGTCCAGGTCATCGTCACCACGTAACAGATGAACAGAGTCTGAGGTTTAGAAATGCTCCGTCAGCCCGGGAACAAACAGAACCTCGTCCCGCATCCCGTCTCTATGTCGATTCTTCTCAGAATTTTGGCTTCAACAGATACATTTTGTATATCATCCTCTACAACACTAGAAATCAATTACTGCCAACAAATGATATTAAAGTCTCGACACTCAGTTTCACCCTGAAGCTTCATGTTGGTGTCTGTAGCAACAAAACGTCCTTTAGCACAACGTTGACGACAAACGATTACACAGCACTGTATCACCGTCACATCACAGCTGAGCTACGACGGTGACACGCAGACGTTTAGACCTGAAGTCATGTTCATGTATTCTGTCAATTATTTTCTCAATTAATCAATTATTATTAGGTCGATAAAATGTTAGAAAAATGGTGAAAAATGTCAAGATGACGTCCTCGTTCACCAAAGATGTTCAGTTTACTGTCACAGAAGAGGAAAGAACCAGAACGTGTTCATGTTGAAATTATTAAACATTATTGCAGCTGTTGCAAAGACGACTGGATCATTTCCTTCATCGTCCTGACAGAATATAGAGTGATACGTATAGAGTGAAAGTAAAGTTTATACTGAGCCAATCATATATCAGCGTGTCATTATTCTACAGCCTTCACATCGAGCAACATGCGCTTCATAATGAAACGTACGTCGTCTGTCTCCAGTTAAAGAAGCCGGAATCAAAGATCAGATCGCGTCACTGAATACACGACAACATTTACATCTGTGATGTAAAAAGTTTACAGCTCCAGTAAAACTACAGATATGGTAAACTGGTAAAAGTGGAAGTCACATGAACAGTACTCGAGTAAAAGTGTCTGATATGACTCGTACTTAGGTAAATAAACAAAAAGTAACAGTAAAAGTTAAGTATAAACCATTTACTCAGTGCTGACTCGGTGATATCGACCTGCTCAGTTTTAACTACAGTCATCAAATGTTGTGGAGTAAAAAGTATAAAATAGCAGAATGATAAAACACCAAAGTTGTACGTGAGTATATTTACTTAGTTACATTCCATCAGTGCATAAAACCCAGACCGTCATGAAGTCTGGTCACCACGGTAACCTGCTGTCACCTGCACCACCACCGACCAATCAGCTCAGAGAGAACACGCCTCCTACAGGATCCTGTCAGGGACAAACGAGCTCGTAATGAGGTCATAAAGAGCGTCGTTAGAATCAGTCTGACGATCACATCATGATGTTTCTGTGTTTCTGCTGCGGCGTTAAAACGAGGCGGCTCACAGACGAAGTGTCGCCTGATGAACGATGATTACAGCTGCTCATTAATCGTGTTAAGTTGCTTTCTGACAGAGTCGATGCGTCTTTACTCCGCCTCCATCAGAGCTGCTGTGTTTTATCAGACATACACACTCTGCTGTTAATTAGCTGAAGTATTAAGTCTGTTAATCTCATAATAATTATACGTATTAGTTTGTTTATCACCAGACATGAAAGCACAGGTGTGTGTCGCCTTTACGCTCGTCCACGATTGGCTCCGAGCCAGCTGTGATGTCATGAATGCTGCAGGTGCGTCCAGGTGAAGTGTCAGCCTGATTTGTCACCTGGACACACACAGTGTTGTTGTTATTATCTGTGAAGCCAAACTTCAGCAGCTCTCCTCCCGACGCCACATTTACCTGACATCACGCCCAGAACACTCGCTTCATATCTGACGCGTTTACAAACAAATAAACGGACATTTTCCACTTCATTAAATCTGATCCTCCCCCTGATGGAGGATGCTGAGGGTCTCTCAGCGGCCAGCAGCCGGGTCACGTGGATCAGAGCCGTCGTCTCGTCTCTGACATCACGTGGTCCGAAGACGACGAGGAGGAGGAGGAGGAGGAGGAGGAGGAGGAGGAGGAGGAGGAGGAGGAGGAAGAGAAGGAGGAGGAAGAGAAGGAGGAGGAAGAGAAGGAGGAGGAGGAAGAGGAGGAGGAGGAAGAGGAGGAGGAGGAAGAGGAGGAGGAGGAAGAGGAGGAGGAGGAAGAGGAGGAGGAAGAGGAGGAGGAGGAGGAGGAGGAGGAGGCTGCCACAACTTAATGAGGCCGAAGGAGCGAACACGCTTTACACGATGGATTCATTAGAGAGACGTACTGCAACATTTGGTAAATGAAGCCCAACTGGTGCAGCCTGCTAAGTGTGTGTGTGTGTGTGTGTGTGTGTGTGTGTGTGTGTGTGTGTGTGTGTGTGTGTGTCCATCATGGCCCCAGGTCTCCAATTACAGACCAAACTTCTCATCTGGAACAGAGGCCAAAACACCTGCTCATAACATCTGCTGAGCTCGCTGCAGGAAGTGTGTGTGTGTGTGTGTGTGTGTGTGTGTGTGTGTGTGTGTGTGTGTGTGTGTGTGTGTGTGTGTGTGTGTGTGTTGCTGCTCTGGAGGGAACCGATCAGTTTTCTGGCCTCATAAAGCTTTTTTAAAAAGGAGACCTCTGCGGTGTGGAGTTTAAAAGCTGTGGCTGTTTACCAGGTCTGATGGAGGACACCATCAAGTTGCATTATGGGAATTATTTTTCTGCCAAAAGTCAGATTATCCTGACGGTGCACACACAACCAGAGTTCAGAGTGAAACACACCTGTCGATCAACAGATTGAGACGTTGCTGCAAAATGTTGACAGCTGGAGAAGCACTCCGTAGAGCGCATACCTCCACCGACGCCCAGCAGCAAAACCGTCCTCACTCAGATTCCAGCTGCACACACCTGATTCTGTTCACCCCGATCCATTCATGCTAACTCGCAAATTAAAGAAAGTGAGACAAACGTCCTGGATCCGTCCCTTTATCTGGATCAGCACCACGTTATTCTGGGCCCGGACTCATGCTCTTTCCAACCAACCGTTCAGTAAATCATCATCATCACCATCATCTTTTTCTCCTCCTCCTCCTCGATGTGTCCCAACTCAACTCCACCTTGACTTTTGGTTAAACTTTGCTTTGACACAAGAGCAAAAACGGGAAGCTCACGCTTTACACGACAAGCCCACACCTGCTGACGTGAACACACACCTGCTGACGTAAACACACACCTGCTGACGTGAACACACACCTGCTGACGTGAACACACACCTCCTGATGTAAACACACGCCTGCTGATGTAAACACACGCCTGCTGACGTGAACGCACACCTGCTGACGTGAAAACACACCTGCTGATGTAAACACACGCCTGCTGACGTGAACGCACGCCTCCTGATGTAAACACACGCCTGCTGACGTGAACGCACACCTGCTGACGTGAAAGCACACCTGCTGACGTGAACGCACACCTGCTGACGTGAACGCACACCTGCTGACGTGAACGCACACCTGCTGACGTGAACACACACCTCCTGATGTAAACACACGCCTGCTGATGTAAACACACGCCTGCTGACGTGAACACACGCCTGCTGACGTGAACGCACACCTGCTGACGTGAACGCACACCTGCTGACGTGAACACACTGCTTTGCTAGTTAGCTTTAGCTTTAGCTGTAGCATGTGAACCAGTGGACCTCCTCTCTGCTGGTGTCGACCGGTTCAGTTCAGAATCTAAAGGTTCTGCTGCTCTTCCTTCAACACCACAGAAAACAAAATGTCCGCCCGCCTGCAGAGCCACAGTTCAGGTCCACTTCAGGTTAACATCCACCTGCAGGCTCACCTGTCTGCCTGATCTCCATCTCCACAGGCTGGTTGATCATTCAGTGATACAAACTATAGAGACACATTTCTGTTTGACCTCAGGCTCTAAACTAAAGACCTTACAGTCAGATAGCAGCTGAACTTATACTGCTCCTACCTTCTGCTGCAGGTGGAGGTGTCTCCATCAGTCGCTTCTTCTTTTCAGCTCCAGCAGATTTGACTCCACTCTGCTGAATCTCACGCTTTAGAAGAAGTTGTTGAAAAGTGACCCTGTGATGGATTCAGGCTGTTTTCACTGTTATTGCAGATTCTTTGTCATGATTGTTCATAAATCCAGGTCTTTTTCTCGCTCTACATATTAATCACAATCCATGAGAGAATGTGTCCATGTCAGGCTCTCCACGCCGTCCATGTCCATGTTGTCCAGTGTTCCAGGTGTGTCCAGAGGCCGGACAGCTGTCTTCACCTGAGCAGTGTTGTTCAGCTGACAGTGTTCTGCTGGTTTCCTCTCTGTTGTTTTTTTTACTGATGACAGATTTAAAGTTTTTAACATTTCCACACAGACTCTCAGCTCTTTATCTCCCTCCAACACAAGCTGACATCCAACACCTGCTGCCACTTCCTGTTGATGAGGGAGCTCAGGAGGGGGCGTGGCTTCTTCTTCTTCTTCTTTTTCTTCTTCTTCTGTTGTGTTGCAGATGACTTCTTCTTCTCTCTCATGTGTATTTCTTTCTTTCTTTTTCTTTTTTTTTTTTACTTGAGCAGATTAACAAGAACATTAACCAGCAAACAAAACATAAATTAATTAAAGTATTAAAAATAAGAAACAGAAAACAGTCAGACAAAATAAACAAAGCAAGCCAAGAATTTTTGTTCTGACAATTTATTCAATCTGTATTTAAACTGTGTAACTTTAAGGTGAATCTGGAGTGTCGGGGGATTTAAACATTAGTTGCTATGAGCTTTGGTTTGGTCTCTCCGGTCCAACAGAACCATCTGAACAGTCAAATCTTACTCCAGAATTGTTTTTAAAAGTTACACAGTGTTGCTGTAACTTCAGAAGTGTCAGAGATATGAATAATCCTGAAAACACGAAGTGACACAAACCAAAACAGATTAACAGAAAACCACAAACACCAAAGAATCATCACGTTTCACAGCCATCGTTTGATAATCAGTCAAATAAAACTCGAACAGGTTCGTCCTGTCGGCTTTGATAGCTGATCATCAGACTTGAACTGTGACATGAACCGGAGCTTCAGTCACACAAACATTAGACCACATGACGTTCAGCCGGTGCGTGGTCTGTTTGTTCCCAGCAGCTGAGCTCTGGACCAGGACTCAGTCCAGCAGCGATCTGAAGCGCCTCTGAGGCCTCAGCGGTAACTCAGCAGTGACGGAGCTGCACGCCTGTCGGCACGCTCGCCAGGTCTTATCTGGACTCGTGGTTTCCAGGCCAACAGAGTGGGAGCCGTCCGCTGCACAAACTGTGGCGTTTGAAATTGATTAACTCATTTATATTCATGCCCGCTGCTTCTTTGAGCCAAGACAAAGAAGAAGTCCCTTCAGCAGAACAAGAACAGCAGACGCATAAATCACTGGCGATGGCTTCTTTTAATACACCGACGCGTGTGAGATGAAGCTAATTTAGTTCTTTTTGTGGAGGAACCAGCACCGGGTGGTTCTGCAGAACTCAGTGAAAGGTGAGGCCGGAGATGACGAGATGAGAGGAGGTTCAGGTGATCGATCGGACACACGGCCAGACAACTCACAGGCGACTTCCATAATGAAACCTTCAGACGCTCTTATTAAAAGCTGCATAATTTGACACGGTGTGATGAAGAGGGCCGCTGGACGGTTCCGCGGCCCGAGTGACGGCCGGCGGCGCTGCGTTGTGACATCACGCTGACTCTCCTCATTAGGCTAATTGAGCAGCAGAGCAGCATCCAGCCGACGGCGCCTCACGTCAGGAAACAGCCCGACATCTTAGTGAGCAGCGTGGAGCCTCCACATCCACCCGACAACACATCAGGACACATCCAACACACTACAGCTGCAACCTGTGTGTGTGTGTGTGTGTGTGTGTGTGTGTGTGTGTGTGTGTGTTGAGAACAAACTTTCCTGGTACATAAAGCCGACGGGTGCTTCAGTCTCACTTTCCTGCTTGACATCTGGATTGATTGACCCACAACAGGCGTTTGGTCTAGTGAGAAGTTCTCAAACTGTCCTAAACTTTATTAAACTTTATTAGCATGTTGTGAAGAATGACAGCAGCCTTAAAGGAGCAGAACAGATGGATTTCTCTGACAGTATGAAGCCTGTTAGTGTCTGTGAAGTCTGATAAATGTTCTCGAGTGATGTCATCCGAGTCAGCAAGTTAGAAACTGAAACAAACGTGTCGGTGTGGAGAGACGTGAGCTGATGCTGCGGGACACATGCTGTGTTAGCTAGCTGCTGTTGCTGGTCACGTTGCATTGTGGGTAGTGTAGTTGCCAAAGACGACATCTCTGCTGCATCGATCAGCTCAGATAGCACAGAAATGTGAGTTTATTCCTTCATTTAGTCGACAACACAGACATGAAATTGTCTGAATCGCCAAGCAGGAAGGAAGGTACAACCAACATTCACTGCATCAAGATGCCTTGTAGTCAAAAAAAAGGGAAGAAGACTTGACTTGTAGTTGAACATGTCACAGTGAATCCTGAGCGTTACGGTGCTGCCTCCACAGTCCTGCTGCCCACAACATGTCAGAGTCTGGCTGCAGGATTTGTTCGAGGTATCTGCAGCTCAGGTCGTCTTCACCAGGCTGAGCAACCTCCGGAATTACATTTCCACACTGGCTCTGTGAGCAGTACGCAAGATAAAAGGCTTAGTTGCATTGTGAAGACAGACTTTTACATTTATTAGAATACGTTTGCTGAGATGGATAAACGCTGTTGATGTTGGATTGGCCTTTTAGAGTTACAGGCCGAGACAATTTCAAAAACTTTTTCAACAAACTTTAACTCGGAACTGTTTTGACCTGAAAACCATCAACTGAACGGCGCTGATAAGGTCAGACTGACGGACAGGCCGACGCTCAGTCACAGCGTCAGTCTGTCAGCTCAGCTGCAGGTCTGCAGAGAGCAGCTCCTCTGCGACCCGGAGCCTCTCACAAACTTCACCTGGAAGAACCTGGAAGAACCTGGAAGAACCTGGAAGACATCTTCTGGGTTCTGCCAGAACACTTTAGATACACGTCAGCAAAAACTCCAAACCACCTCACAGAGCTTGTCTGATGATTTCTGTTCAGTTGTGGAACAGAAAACAGTTTAACTAAAGTTTAAAGCTCAGTTTTATAAAATGAAGTCATCTGAGACTCCAGACCAGCTCCCTCCGTCCGTCTCTTCCTCACGAGAAACTGCATGCTGCTCGATTTTCAGGGAGCTGGCAGTAAAGAAAGCTTGTGAAGAAAAGACTGCAGGCTCAATTATGTGTTTGATGGAGCGTTTGGTCAAACATGATGTTTAAAACTCCCTCCACACTGATGGACAGCCAGGCGAGGTTTGGTAATCTGGAAACTGATGGTCGTGAATCAGCTGTGTGCAGCTTTAACTGATATTCAACCATCGTATTTGTTCTGAACCGTCACTGCAGTGCTGTCGGACTGGTGGACTCACACTCACACACATCACGTCACTGTAAAGCAGAAATGATTAAGTCTCTTTTACTTCCAAGTTTTAATTACTGACAAACGATCTGTGCAGTCCAGCGGCACCAGAACTCCTCGTCTTCTTCTTCATGATGAGATTGTGAGGCGGCGCAGCCTCCGGGCCACACCGCAGTTCTTACAGCATCAACACAACTTCCTGTTTCCCTCCTGACAGCCCAAACAAGGGCTCGTATAGGAAACATTTATAGAGCGGAACGCACTTCATCGCCTGTTCATATAGGGCATGCGCTGAACAAACGTGACAGGGAGCGAGGCGATGATAGTGCCAATATCTCAGGAAATAAGCGCCGCCGCCTCTTTCTTTTCCAGTCACAGTCGTCAGCGCGGCCTCCGCCTCCCGGCCCGTCTCCTGCATGTCATCTCAGATTAATGGCGTGTGGAGAGGTGCAGGGGCGGGATGTTTTCCACAGCGTTTCACAGAGTTAATCTCGGCTGCGGTGTCTTGTCAGCACATCCGATATGTGGCGATTTCCCCCGAGGCGGTCTTGTATCTCTCTCTCTCTCCATTCTCCAGTCTCTCTCTCTCAGTTTGTGAGAGGAAGAGAAGGCGGCGATGAACAGATTCATACAGTCCTGCAGATCCTCAGAACACAACTAGTAGCTGTTAAACAGAGAAGAATCCATGTCTGAACTAGTTTTGATTCATTACATACGTGTTAACTTTTCTCCACGGACGGACAGACGTCAGCAAACAGCAGCTGACGACGGCTGTTCGTCTGTTTTACAGAGGAAACTGTCTCGTTTCATTGAAGAACTGCCGCTTACTGACAGGAAAAGGGAAAAGAGATCAAATCAAATTATTCTGTATGCAAAAAGGCTGAACGACGTGACTTTCCAGCAGAAGCTGACATCTGATGGTCAGATTCCTGCAGGGACCGGAAGACAATTACATCGTGTCAGAGGACAGAACAGCAAGCCTCACCAGAGGACGGCAGCCGGGAATAATCACTGTGGTCTGCCAGTTCTACTCGCTGAGGCTATTTAATCACAGGGTCATGATGTGTGACTGTTTGCTCAGAAAAGCAATTATCATGACTGAATGTCTTCTGCATGTTAGCGGCTCTGTGAGGCTGCGATGCACATTTACACACTGAAAACTAATCTGATGGATGGATAAAAAGGTGGCACCAGGACAGTCAGTCCGAATGTTTATTCATGCCCACGATACGTACAAAAACGATGTAATCAGAACTGTTAGCATACTGCTACGCGGCCTTGACGCTGTGATGCCGAGCACAGCATCCAGTGGAGCCGGAAAAGCCTCCAGGTGTCCTTAAAAACATCCAGTGGTGCGACTTGAACTTTGGTCGGCTGTTTGGCTCTAACATCACAGCCTCAGGTGAGTGATGTCACTGGAAGTTTGAACATGAAGTGAGTCTGTTGTTGAGTTGCTGCTCCTCATCGACACATTAGCTGCTAGAAGCATCGCACACCTGAACATCCAGCCCCAGTGTCTGCGGTTGAGTTGCATTGTGGGTAATGTAGGTGCCAGGTTTGGACAAAGAAGAAGGATGTGTAGTCCAGTTCAGTTACGACATTTCCAACACAAGTGTGTTTATTTCAGGTCATTTCCAGGATCACGACTAACATTAGTGATTCTGAGGATGGAACCCTGACGGGATCATTTCCAACCACGCAGGATTCATAAAAGGCTCAGCAGCTGCAGAAATAATGACCCACAATTACATTATTTCAGGCTTTTTTGTAGGTTCTGATGGGACTTCCAGCTGTGACGCTCTCCTGGAGTCCGAACTTGAAAAAACAATGCAGTTGAATGAATGGAATGACTTAAAATGAAACCTGTTAGAGACTTCCTTTCAGAACTGATTGCTGTTGAATTATCCCTCCTGTTCTTCCGCTGCCCGCGGTTCATCAGCGTTCAGCAGCAGCGGAGGGAGTCGTGCGGTGGATCCTGACCCGCTGGGTTTCTCATGAGAGCCGAGCGGCAGCGAGCTAAAAGCAGGAGCAGGCTGCACCTCACACCTCACCTGTGGAGTCTCGACGGGGCCTCACCTGCCTCCAGACCAGAACTCTCCTTTAGCTCTGAAACCTGAAACAGGTTATTTTTTCACATTATATATTATATATATTCATATTCTTTATATCTCTTTAAATGAACACTGAACAGCCCGCACACACTCAGTGTTTCCTGCAGCGAGGCAGCGAGGGCATCTCGTGAGTGGATTGGAGGATTGGGAGGATTTATCTGTGGCTCTTGTATCCGAGCCATGCCTGGTAGATTATGAAATCATTTAACCCTGTAATCACTCACAATCCTGTTATGTGAGGAAGAAAAGGAGGGATGAGACGGTGTTTCCTGCTGCAGCGTCGCCGTCTCTTTGTTTTCAGCTGCGTGGTCGTCGCTTCACAAACAGCCGAGACGCTAAAGACCACCGCAGGCGTCAATAACACCAGGAAACACTGGGGAGTGTCTTTATAGACAAACCAGTACAATGACCTTTATTTAAATACATTTACTCGAGTACAACTCTTAGATACACTCAGTGGTGTTTCTACTTGACCTGAATATTTCCACATACCGTAATTTCCGGACTATAAGGCGCACCTGAATATAAGCCGCACCAGCCAATTTTAGGGAAAAACACAAATGTGTACATATACAAGCTCACCCGATTATAAGCCGCAGGTGTTTTAGCGTTTAATTACCATATGTAAAGGCTCGTGCACAGAGGAGATTGTCAGGAAAGAGACTGCTGTTTGGGGAAGCTTCCATTTTATTAACATTTCAACAAACAAGTTGCATATTTGCATAACCTATGACCACGCAAACGTCAACACGCAAGAGTCAGAGACGCACAAACAGACGCACAAAGCTGCGGACTGGTTCGCACGGACAGTTAAAGACAACATGAATGTCATTTAATTCAACTAACAGCGAAGTAAAGTGAGAAACTTCTCGGTCAGACCGACAGACAGCTGTTAGCTCCGTCAGCACCGCCACCTGTCTGACTATGTGTTGTTAGCATAACAAACCTGAATCACTGACGTTGATGACGTCCACCGACAGAACAACGCGTTCCCTCGACGCAGAACTCCGAATGCTCAATGACGGTGTAGGGTCGACGACGTAGCTACGCTGTCGCCGCGACGCAGAAGCATAATAATAAACCAGGCGTTAAAGGTGAGGGACGTAACCTGTACAATCCATAGATTGAGGAGGTCCCCTAGTGGCCGTTAGCTGTAAAAATCCATAAATTAGCCGCACCGTTGTATAGGCCGCAGGGTTCAAAGCATGGGGAAAAAGTAGCGGCTTATAGTCCGGAAAGTACGGTATATACATTTTTTGGGCTAAACGTTGTACTTTTTACTCTTTTAGCTTTGAAGAAGAAATTCAAACTCATAATATTAATATTTACAATATTAATGAGGAAATAACACAAACTTGTTTTCCATCAGTGAATGAACAAGCTGTTCTAGAGAGGTGGCAGGGTCCGCCACATATTAAACAGGTGTGCTTTGGACAAACCTGTTTAATAATCAGGCTGTTTAATGAGCATCTTGACACCAGTATTTATATTCGAGTTGAGTGTGTGTGCGACTGGTTTCACACATTGTGTCTTCGCTCCAGTTAAAGATCTTTTCCTTCTTGCTGCGTCGGACTCGGAGGACGCTGAGGCGACTGTTAAAGACTCACCTTTGTCTTCAGAACCTGTTATTTCTGCTCCTCCTGTCATTTCTTGATGACACGGATTAAAGTTTTTAATGTGAGTGTGTTTATAATGATGCTGCTGATTACTGTCATTACTGTCTCTGCTCGCGGTCGGCGGCCGCAGGGCCAGTAAAATAATTCACTCTGCTGTCCTGACTGACGAGATAATGGACTTAATGACTTCACCTCCACTCTGTGTGTTATCAGGACATCGTGTTGTCTATTAACACTAATTATTTTGCTCTCCAGTCAGTCCAGAACAATAAGCTAATGACTGCATGGACGATATAAATCAGCCTCACCGTCGCTTCTCTCAGACTTTGTTCAGCCGCTCGGGTTTAACAAAAATAACTGAATGTAGCTTCTCCTCAGAATTTGTGATTCGTTCTGTGTGACGGGCAGCGAGTCACGTGGCAGAGCATCTGAAACATCTGTCTGCAGAAGAAACTGAATTAGGCAGAGAAAGAAAACTAAAAACACATCAGTGTAATAATACGGAGGAAACAATCATTGTCGGGCTGGAAAACAGATTCCATTTGTGTCGGAGGAACATTTCATTGTAGCTCAAACAATGAGTGACACAGTTCATGGTACCAAATCATCAATTAATCTGCATCCACCTCCATCCTATTCTCTTCTTCTATTGTGTTCCAGGTTCTATTGTTACCTCTGAGTGGCACCTCTCCATTTTTTAATCAAGGACTGAAGAGCGCGTCGTGCTTCGATCCAGTCAAAGAGCGCCGGCTCTGTTATTGAATTATTCCGTCAGTTTTTCTGTCTCCGTCACAAAGAAAAGCTTCTATTGTTGAGAGATAGACTCTCATTCGGAGGAGCTTCATGGGAGAGCAGAGAGAAGAATGGCTCTGTCATGTTCCCGCCGCCTTCATCTGCCGTCTTCACTGCTGCTTTGCTCCGCCACCAAATTGACTTTAAATAGACGCTGAAGATAACATCAGTGTCACGGGCAGAACAATTCAATTTAAGAGCTCTGTCAGGTGGGAATGTGATGAACTGCATTTGTTCTCCAGAATAAAAGCGAAAATTATTGTGTTGTCTCGATCTGAGGCGGCGACCTGAACAGAAACACGGGACGAGGCGAGGCGGAGGGCAAGGTGTCGGAACGTGTGAGGGTTACTGAGCGGGTCCATAGTCCAGACTTCTCCAGGAAATAAACTCAGACCGTGAAATGAAGACTTTGGTTTGGGTTCATGAATGATGTGAAGATTACAATCTGAGAGGCTGAACTCATCTCAGACCTGCAGCAGGACTCAGACTCACAGGGAGCAACAGTTCAACAGCACATTTATTCTGGAGAACTGAGTCGCAGTTACGGTGGAGCCGACCCGAGCAGAGAGCCGAGCTGTGACTGGAATACAGCCCGAGGAGCAACAGCTGAACACAGAATCCAACAGGAGTCAGGAAGAAATACCACCCTGACCTCGACTGCAGAGGCAGCGCTGCTCTGGGAACTGAACCCTCTGCTGAAGACCTGATCGTAAAGCCGAGCGGTACCGCATGTCCTGCCGGAGCAGGACGAGCGGGTCGGTCGCAGGTGTGGAAGACGCACAACTGGACCGGGACAATCTGCCGGAGGGATTATAGGATAATGGGACGTACTGTCGCTGGCATTAACACAGTTAGCAGGTGTTAAAGCATCTGTGGGATCAGAGCAGTTAACTAGATATTTTTCTAGAAACAAGTAAGAAAAGAGAATTCACGATCTGCGTCTCTGTTCTTATTCCCTCCTGCGTCGGACTCCTACACGACTGCCGACCGCGGCTTTAACGAGCAGCAGGTTTATTTTAATCACTGAACGTGTCGGTGCCACTTCTGGAACATTGTGCTCAACATTGTACTCTTATCATGTATGTTTTATTGTCTCTGACTGGCTTGAAATCACTTTCCCTTCAACAGTGTGGATGTCTGAACCCTGTTGTTGGTGGTTTGCTGAGCAGAATAACTTACGCTCAGTGTAAAAATGAAGAAAAAGGTTCTTTGTTAATCTTTTCTTGTAAAATGTTACTTCAGGTTCTCAGAAAAGCAGAAACACACTCTTTAAAATGACGATGGCTACGTTCACATATCACATATCATATGTGACCCATATCTGATTTGCTTTTGACAGTGTGAACAGCACAAGTCGCATTGAATCTGACATTTTCTAATCAGATTCAGGCCACATTTAAATGTGGTACTGAATCGGATACGTATCGGATTTTTTTGAATGCGACCGCAATCTGAACAGCCAGGTCGCATTTAATGCGACTTTGACGTCATTCTGACCCGCGCTGCACTGTTCTGTAAATGAATGACAAATAAAGTTGATTGAAAAAAAAGTGTGCCACAGGCGGGAGCCACGGACAGAATCAAAACAAACATGGAGGACAGCAGTGAAGCAGGCGGCCAGCGGAGGGACAGTGAGGTGTTAGACCTCAGAAGTATCTGGGGGGACGCTTCTGTGCAAGCTAAACTTGAAGGGTCCTATCGGAATCGATCCGTTTTCTAAAGCATTTTGAGAGAAATGTCCGAACGGGGCCATAGAAGGACTTGGACTCCGACGCCGCATCCAAATACTCCTCTGTACGGATGTTGCCGCTATTGCTCCGCATAGAGCCATCATTAAAATATGAATTTTCTTTCTCCTCTTCCTCCTTCGTGATATCACCCGCTCACAAATTTGCTGGCTGCCGCCACACACTGTTTTTAGCAGTAAGCCATACAGTCCCACCTTACCGGTTGCCGTTGCCATGTTCGCTTCCGTAAACACCGCTGTGGCGTGATGTCATCAATGATCAACTGCGCCTGCGGGTCACTTCAGGAGCGTGAGCTGTTCACACAGCAATCCGTAGACACGCCGCATTTAAAGAGGTAACGTGAACAGCCAAACAAAAAATCGGATTTGAGCAATAAATGGGAATCGTGCATTAAGACCTGCAGTGTGAACGTAGCCAGAATGGTTTGAACTCACTCTTCACTTTTTAATTATTTACCCGTCATTCTTCAGAGATCTGAACCGTGTGCTGAGAGGGTCCAAACTGAACCACAGAGCATGATTTATGCTCCGGCTTCTGTACCAGCAGATATATTTTAAGAAAGCAAATGAAATATTTCTCTCCTTGGCGCCGTTATGTTGACAGAAAGTGTATCTCAGGGTGGAGATGGACGGAAAGATTTATAGACACTGAGGAATATTTCTGTTTCTTTCAAAACACATCTGCAGTTGTGGTGAACGCGACGCAGGCGCAGTGCGATCCTGTGTTATTTAAAGAAGAGTTTGACGGGAGTTGGAGATGATCGTGACCACGTGTCAGTTCAGAGACGTGTTTGTGACGGATGACGAATACAGATGTTGTTCTCTCTTCTGTTTTAATCAGACGTCTGAGTGAAGCCGAGAGGTTCGACCCGTCCGCTGAGTGTTTGTTCGTCACACATACGTGTTCACACTGTGCAGAGGGAACACACACCTTTAGAAACACATGTTTCTTTTAAATGTGCGGCTGTCCGTGTTGATGCTCATTAAAGCTGCAGGCAGGCTGGCTTTACCTCCATCGACACCTCTGGGACGAGCCAGATGTTGGCGGCTCCTCGTCGTCACTTCTCACCTTGAGGAGGTTTTCCATCTTGGAACGGCGACAGCGATGTTTCACTCCACTTCTGGCTCGGCTCGTTCCGCTCCAGCAGCTCGTCTTCCTTTAAGTGATGAATCTGCTTCTTTACCTTGGACTTCTTCCCAGACAGGAAGAGCCAGACAGCAGGTGGTGCAGGTTTTTTTTTTATGAAGTTTTGGGCCACTGGTGTGTTTCTGCAGTCAGAGCGCAAACAGTTATTCTACAGTCGGGTCAGAAAGTCAAGGTTTCCTTTTCATTACAGATTAAATCTTCTCATTTCTTCAAAAGTCTTTGGTTTGTCCTCCTGTTGCTTTAATGACAACATGCACTCCAGCTGCATGGACTCAGTCAGAGTAAGACCTGCTGACTCATGTTATCCCGGCGTGATGCGACAGACCCATAAATGTTCAGTCGGGCCGGGCTCTAAAATCCCAACCGACCGTGAGACCGGGCCGCATCACGCACACGACAACAGTCTTCACAGATGTTCTCCGACCTCAGCGCGTCACTGCAGGATGTCGTGAAGGTTATCGTGTCAGACGGAGCGACGCAGCACGTTAATACTCTGCAGTGAGAAATTAATTACCAGTCTGGATGATGACGCGGCCGAGTGATGCGTCATCACGGGCCGTCTGCTCCTCCGTGAGAGCAGGAGGAGAGGATCTGTGCTAACTAACGTTAGCGTGATGCTACACAGTCATCAGGCCACGATGATGAAAAATTAACTGGACGTGTTTCAACACGTTTCATCCAACAAACTGAAGACGTTAATATTTATTCGTTAATGGTGAAATTATTTAAAGTTAATTTAATAAAAAAGACAATGTGTTGTTTTGTCGTCATTGTTTAGTTTCTGAACAGTCAGAAATAAAGACGATGAGAATATCTTCACTAGTTTATGTTTTATCTGAGTGTGTGTGTGTGTGTGTGTGTGTGTGTGTGTGTGTGTGTGTGTGTGTATGAGTGAAACTGCTTACCTGGAGAAAATCGTCAGGTTGATGAGCCCACTGTGACCCCCATCTCCTCCTCTGTCACCTGCTGACATGCGCAGGAAAGTGGGAGGGGATGTGTGTGTGCGTTTGTGTGTGTGTGTGTGTGTGTGTGTGTGTGTGTGTGTGTGTGTGTGTGTGTGTGTGTGTGTGCGTTCACTCTCAGGTTTATCTTGTGATTTCCTGGATGTTATGGCCTGATTTTTGATGATAACAGCTCTCTGTCAGCAGTCTGCAGAAACCCTCCTATAAGCATTTCTGCTGCTTTAGTACCAACTGAGCCTCAACACACACACACACACACACACACACACACACACACACACACACACACACACACACACACTGCCGCATTCCTACATTAGTTTTGTGATCTGTGCTGCTGCTTGTTCGCTGCATATAAGCTTCCTGTAATTAAAATGCATTAACAAGTGAAGTTCAACTCAACTGATCCAGTGGAAAAAGATCTTACTGATATTACAGTATTTCTAATGATCTGCTGCTTTAAAATTAGATTGGGTCACATCGGTTCTGACTCCTCACACACTTGTAACCTCCCTGCTGTCGACACCGTGTCAGGTCCGTTTACTGACCCATCTGTGCACTTAAGAAGAAGAAGAAACAAATAAGGCTCACATTTTATTTTGTAAACTAAATATATCAGTGGCCCGTTTGAGCCTCAACAGCGAGCAACAGAACCGCTAAGATAATCTGTGTGTGTGTCTGTGTGTGTGCGTGTGTGTGTGTGTGTGTGTGGCACCCTGCTGTGCTGCTACACAGCTATTGATCTGACAATCTGAGGCTCAGCAGTGAGTGGAAGGTAAACAGGCTGCCGGAGGCCTGATGGGAGTCTTGTTATCCAGATTGGAGGGCGAGTGAAGCGTCTCCTCTCGGTCTCAGACCTCCTCCGTCAGCGCTGATGGAGAACCTGCAGCACAGGACCGGATCAAAGGGCAGCGTGGCCTGATCCTCTGGAGGGACTGATGGAGGCAACATGGAGGAGCACATGGTGAGGGGATCTCTTGGTAAACTGGATCCAGCTGCCGGCTTGTGGCCGAACACACGGGGGCTGAACCGATCAGAGACTTTGGTTTAGATTTGATGACCAGTGAGAGAAGAGAACAGTGGACGGCTGATATGCTGATGCTGAAGAAGAGCAGAGAATGATGAGCTTCTCAGTGAGAGTTTGATTTAGCAGCTCTCTCTGCGGGTGGCAGCGCTCTCCTGCTGTTCACCTGATTGGCTGAAGTTCGCCCACCACAGACGGAGGCGGACACATGGATTGTGTTCGTCCAGTCGTCTGATGAGTGTTTGTCTGCTGTCTCTCAAACGGACCGCTGTCAGCGCCGTCTGTCAGCGCCGTCTGTCAGCGCCTGTATCTGTAGTCTGTGGTGTTTCCTGCACTGGACGGCTCTCGTGGCGACTTCTCTGTGAGAGAAATCACTCTCATTGGTTTCCGGTGAGCGGATCAGTGCGTGGAAAGAGAATGAGGGAAAATAAAGTGAAAGCCACCTGAGCTTCAATCACGTATCCATGACAGTCTCTCCTTGTTTCTCTCCTCTGCCTCTCTTTTCATCAGACATGTTGTGGATCAGAAGTGGCTCTCTGATCCAGAGTGGTGCTCAATCACAACCCTGGTTTGTACACATGCAGAGAGCCGCTTCCTTTCACTGCGACGTGTCTGCGGTCGGCCTTCGTCACCGCCGGTTCTCTGATGTCAGGTTGGTGCGGCTGCACCGCCTGCTGCATCAGGTCTCCAACCACTCCTGGAAAAGTCTAAAAGAGCCGCATGACTAAATTATTTTATCTTCATATGTGCGAGGAGCCAACAGGAAGTCAGCCGGCGTGCAGACCGTGTTGTCGTGGCCTCATCCAAACTGTTTTTCTGAGGACTAGATACAAGATGGCCTCCGCTCTGCTCCGTCACTTGTTCTCCCTCCTGCCAGCCGCTGCACTTGCGACTCAAGGATGAAGTTTTATAAGCTTTGTAAAGACTCAGAGGTCTGAATAGGTTTTCTCTTCATTCACTGTGACGGATCACAGATGGGAGAGAAGCAGTGAAGGTAACACAGAGTCAGCAGCTGGAAACAGGACGACTGAAGCACTCGTCGACTCATTCTATGTGTGTTCACTTTAAACTTGACTGTCTGCGTCTCTGCGTCTGTGTACGAATGTTTCTCTGTTGTATCATTTGAGTTTTGAGGCTTCACAATCTTTTCATTCAACATTTCTCCAGTTTCACTCACAAATGTAACCAACCGACTCTCTGAATCAGGATGACTGACGAGGCGTTCAGGCTCCGAGAACATCCGGCGCCTCGTTCCCGTGTGATTTTACTCCTCGTTGATGTTTGTTTGTTCGTTTATCGGCTGTTTGTCTGTCGGCTGCTCAGTCGTGCTCTCTCTCTCTCTCTCTCTGAGTCTGGACCGCTTGTATTTATAGATCAGTCTGTCTGAGGACGGAGCCAGAAGCCAGGGAGTAATGATGCGCTACAAATGGGACTCATCCAAAACTCGTCTTCCCTCTGCCCCCACACACAGCCCTATTAACCTTCACACACACTCACACACACACACACACACACCGCAAACACACACACACACACATTTATGGTATCTTTTTTATAGATTAAAAGCTTCAAGCAACCGTTTGCCAGGTTCTGCTTCAACCTACAGGAAGTGATCAAATTATACGACGGCACATTAAAGTTGCACATTAAAGCTTCTGGAGCTGCTGCGGTTCAGACTGAAGGTTTCTTTATGTTTCTGCTTTATGTTTGTTTGATGCTCTGCTTATGTTCAGGAAAACACCACGGTCAGTTTTCTCCGTGATCAGTCTGACTTCCAGCTTTGAAGCCACAAAAACAGCTGGACATGTCTCCAGGTGTCCTCAGAAATATCCAGAG
This sequence comes from Diplodus puntazzo, assembly GCA_963678695.2. Taxonomy (NCBI): domain Eukaryota; kingdom Metazoa; phylum Chordata; class Actinopteri; order Spariformes; family Sparidae; genus Diplodus; species Diplodus puntazzo. The sequence goes on along the minus strand of OZ023155.1, from coordinate 1,248,361 downwards.
GTGCGGCTCGAACTGTCGGCCAACATGAAAAGCCACGACGTGAACAGATTCTGGTATTACTGAAGCAGATTCGCCTGTTGTCTGGCCTTGATGTGTGAACAGATGAAGCTGCAGGTGTCAGGAGTGAATTTTTAACTGCTGTTGCTGTTAAATGACGGTGAATTGCGTCACATTTGAACTGTAGCAGCGAAGAAAAGCCAGGAGTGTTTCTACAGAAGAAAGGACGAGAACGAGTCATTTCACTTCAGTAAAATGCTCCTGAACATCTGTCAGCCCGTCTGCAGCTGACGACGCCTTACAGTTATTGATTTCAAACACTTTGTGTGGATCTACATGCTCTCGATCAAATCAGACGTCTCACAGTGAAACTGCGAGCCTCCATCGATCGTCACTGATGTAAAAGGAGTTCACGTGGTACAGACTGCAGGAGGTTGTGGGGACATTTGGTTCAGCCGGTGGGCGGCTGACAGACTGAATAAGCGCGACCATCCTGCAGCCACACGGCCGACTTTAAAAGGAAAATCTGCTTTACAGCTGAGACCAAACTAACTTTCCTGCAGCGTAGGCAGAGCAGCATAGAGAAGGCGTCAGGTGTGACCGTCAGTGACTCAGATGTCTGAGTGCAGACGTTTGGTCTGTTTGCTCTTCACAGAAACGCTTCAGATCACTGAACAGTTTCTGTTCAGACCTCAGCTGGAGCTGCTGCAAACATCTGGATGTGACACACGACGTGTAGCTGCTGGGTGATTCATGGCTGTGTAGGAGTGTCCTTTATGAGGATCTTACTTTTCCTTTCAGCGCCGCCACAGTGTGGGCTCTGCACAAACTGGATTTGGAAGTACTGTGAATAATTACTGTCATGCCAATAAAGCAAATTTGAATTTGAATGAGCGAGGGAGAGAAGAGGAGCGACGGAGGTTGTAATTTCTTGCTCTCTAACTGGAACTGATCGAAGCCCTCGGGACACAGATACATTTCATTTAGAGGTGAAAGCAGATCATCACACGACCTCCTGCGAGGAGGAAGGAGCGGCTGCCGGACCGAACCGGCTGCCGCCACACGTGGAGCGGCAGAGACTCCTGAGAGGACGACAGTTCATGTGACCGGAGGAGTTCAGGAAGCAGAACGTGTTCCAGTGATCGGAAACAGATCCACCATCATCCAACGTGAAGAGGAAACACAGCAGTGTTCACACAGACAGCAGCAGGAGGTAGACCACAATGCATTGCAGGCATCTGACATGTGACATGTTTCCGGGGGCCGACGTGACGACTGCCAGCCTCTTTATTTCTGTCTCCACCTACACAGGAGTGAAGTTAGTTTGGTCTCAGCAGTCAAGTGGATTTTCATGTTTTCACCGTGTTGATGACTCGGTTCTGATGTGACCCGCAGAACAAAAATGTATTCATTGTATTTTAGATAACACTCTCAGCTTACACTTTCAAAATAAAGGCACCCAAACTATTTGTTTGAGTCTCAGTAAAACAACATGGTTTTAATTAAATAACTACTTTCTTAAATGAGTCATTATTAAGCAGCTGTTTCTCAGGAGGGTCAAACCATCCGTCCACCAGCAACATACGCTCTGTTCGTTCTGGACTCTCCTCATCGTTGCACCCTGCTGCTACAGAAACTTCATATTTGGGTCATTTTTGCACCTCAGCGCGCTGAACGTCACACTCACACGTGTCTGAGTGTTTCCAGTTTGGATTCACTGTTTCACCTTCAGCAGTTCTCACTCACAGTTCCTCAGCTTTAGAAATCATTATAAATCACGATCAATAAGTCACGTTGTTGTTGGCACCAGAGTTTGAAAGACAACTTTCACAGCAGCCAACACGGACCGAAGCAAACAGGAGCATCTGTTCAATGTTCTGGCAGCAGTCCGGTCTGAAAACACCAGCAGTTTCGTTTCACCAGTGTTTCAGTTCAGTTCCATTTTGGATTCTTAATTTCAAACTATTTAGAGCTGTTTGTCCAAAAAGAAACTGTGTTGGTTCTGTTCTCAGATGGAGCCAAAAACACCAGGTTCTGTGAATCCTACTGGGTCATAATCTGCAGGTTGTTGCACGTTAACGTTACGTGTTAATAATCCTTATCATTATAATAGTTCCACTCGAAACGTGTGAAAATGAAGGCTGGTTCTCTGGAGAGCAGCTGGAAGTGTTTCAGTGAGTTTGATAGAAAAGGCCGAGGAGTGAAGCCGGAGCAGAGGAGCCTCGCGGAGGGAAACGTAGGCTCGCTGTACGTTACATCACCTCGTCTCTCAATTAGCCCTGCAGAGAGCCGAGCAGAAGACTCACAGCTGGAGTTTGCTTTTTACACGCTGCCATCAAAGGCAGCAGCTCTGAGCTCAGTATTCCTGCAGCCGCTGACGCGTCTTCAACCTGTTCACACGTCCTGCTTCACTTCAGACTCTCACTCGGTCATCAGCAGTTATTTTTGTACTTTTTCCAAACTGCACAGCCTGTAAGGAAAAGCACCCGAACAGCCCTGAACGACAACAGATGTTACTTCTGCTCTACCTGTGTGACGAGGTTAATACGGCTCAACTCAGTCCATTAATCAGATCACTTTAAACTCGCGTGTGGAGTTAATGAAGCGGAGGTTTTAGTTTTCTGTTTGCTATAATTCAGTGACTCAGTGCAAAACAGACTGGAATTAAAATGTCACAATGGATTTTTATTCATGACGACTTCTGTGTGTATTTACTCTGTTAGCGATAGTGCCAACTCGTTAATCCTCTGAAGGAGAAAGTGACTCGCCGGTGTGAACTTGGAGGGTGATGCTTGGACTTTGTGTGATATATTACACTCTGAAACCTGCACTATTAATCAAGTGCAGCTTTATAACTTAAGCAAAATCCAAGGATATCAGCAGGTGAGCAAACAAGGTATGATGGATTACAGACACTGAAACCGCAGCAGCATCAGGTTCGATATTTTCACGGCGGTGGAGAGAAAAACACTCACAGAGCTGCTACCGGTTTTTGTCAGTAGTTGAAATAATGAGAAATCCATTTTGCCAGATGTGTGTATGACTGGTAATTTTCCCACCCGGCTGCAGAGAAAACGGCGAACAGCAATGACAAAACATTTTATCCCAACAGAGATGGAAAAAAGGCGCTGAAAGCACTTCGCACACAAACACAGTGATGCATGTCTGCATCATAGCAGCCAGATGGTCTCACGAGATCCTCATCAATACTCACTAACCTGCAGCTTCTCACCTCCATATTTGATGAGATACGTCGTAAGTTTGTTAGAGAAAAACGCAGAGAAAGCAGCATTTAAATGCAGAAGATAAAATCCAGGAAACAGAGATGTAAGAGGAGATAAATGGAGGAAATCCCCGAGCTCGCTCCGTCACGTCAGAACAAAACACCTCCGTCAGCACGTCAGCGTTACGCTTCGATGCGTCCCCAGAGTAACGCCGTCGCACTTCACTACCGTTTTTAAAAAACCCACACAGGCTGCACAGTAGCTGGGTGTGTGTGGCACTTCACCCGCTCACACAAATATATACACAAGTACAGAAAAGTCGAGGCGCTCGCTGACGGAGGAGGCTGCAGGATTAGCTGAATTATTTTTTGGTTCCTCGAGGGAAATCAGGCGCCGAGCACAAACACACCTCCGGTATCTGTAAGCCATTAACATCAGACATGATGGAGTGTGTCGCCTGATTCCACATGAGTCTGACTCTCATTGTAATTCTAATTGTCAGAGTGCATCACAGTCCTCCAGCTGTAATGTGTCTCCCAGCTGCAGGCTTCAATCTGCCGCCGTTTATTTCACATTTTACCACAATCAGTCCGATGATGATGATGATGATGATGATGATGATGATGTGGCGGGTTGTAATGGTGTAGCAGTCTGTGTTGATGGTTAAAGATGCTGAGACGTCTGCAGCAGTGACTTGTGGGTCCTGACCATGTGGAGAAAGAGCCTGTATCCTCAGCGGAGGAGATAATGTGACTTATTGACCGTGAGACGAGAGTCTCGGCTGATTTAAAGGTTGTCATGGGGACGCCGTCACAGAGAGACGACCGAGGAGCCGTGAAGGTCGACGACTAACGAGGCCGGCCTGTAAGAATCACATGGCAGTGAAGTGATCTCACACACGTGACGAGCTGCGTGATGAATGAAGGGTCTTACTGTACTGATGATTACCATGATGTTCTCGAGGTCTGGACTTTAATTAATGCACCCTGCTTTGGTCTCCTGCTGTTTGTCAGCCACAGTGCAACGCTGCAGAAGGAGAGAGTTAATTATTACATTTTTCACTTGGATTGGCAACTCACTTGGACTTTAGGACGTTCCGGCAGTGAAGAAGTTGTCAATAAGTAACGTAATTAAATATTTATAAAATGCTGCATTTTGTGTCGGGGCTAACTCACAGAAGTCTCCCTCACCACTTACTCATTAAGGAACTTAAACCATCTGGAAAATCTAGTCTTAGCTGACGTGGCTGATGTGCTGGTCCAGTCCAGGCCGCTGAGGTGTGAACAGGCTGACTGCAGGTCAGGTGATGTAGTGTAAGCTGTCTGCACAGGGTGGAGGTCGGGGTTGTTGGGTGGGTGAAACAAAGCCAGCCATCGACTGGCTGAGAGTCCTGTTTGTGTCTCATGAGTTTGTAATTGTAACTTGTAAACTGATTTCACTAATGTAACGTGCTGAGGTCTCGTTCAAACAGACCTGAAACCTGCCGAGAGGTGGACGAAGGTGGAAACACGAGTCAGAGAGGAACGTATGCCCAGAGTCGTGCCTGAATATCAAACGGATTTCACGAGATCTCAGTGAGACTTCTCTTTGTGTTTGTGGTTACAAAAAGGATCGTATCATTTATTTACAGAACATGTGAGCTTCACTCGATGAACGCCTGGCCTTATACCAGAAGTGGGAAGTAACTAAGTATGAGTACTTTGTTTCTGTGCTCAGGTGTCTGTACTCTGAGTATCTGTGAGACTTCTCCTCTCTACATCTGAACTTTCTCCTCCTCACAGCTTCAGAACAGCCTCGTCACTTTAGTTTGATGCATCTGAGGTAAATTATGGATTATTTCTATTTAACATGTCCTTCTTTACATGCTTTTGTTAAATGTTGTGACTGAAACACTTTGTGGTTAATCGTATGTCTTTGTTCTTCATGTGAAAATCAAATCTTTGAAGCAGGTATTTGTTTACTGATGAGCGCAGTAAACACCTGAATCCGTCCCTCGGCTGCTCCCACGCGCTGCCGTGGTCATGTGACTGCTGGGACAGACCTTTAAATAGACCAACCAATCAGGAGGGAGGATGCAGGTGGCAGAAGGTGTTTTCAATCAGCTCATCAAGTGGTACGAGGATATTTAGAAATCTACACGCGACTGAGATATTAAAAGAAAACGCTCATTGTTTCTGCTTCTGATTGTGAGATTGTGAGTTGAAAGATTCATTTGACGATCTGTCAGACAGAACAAAAAGAAAGTGCTCTGTGATCTTGTTAATTTCTCTTGTTAAAACGTTTGGCAGCCTCTGGTGTGCCGCAGTCCTTTCGTCTGGATGCTTAACACTGACTTCATCCAGTCTGAGTCAGTCTGACTCCAGAACACGTCTCATGGCTCAGTGCTTTGTCCTCCTGAACCCCTGAGTCACCAGTGGAGACAGAGGGCAAGTGGTGCTGAAAAGAAATCAGGTTTTCGGTATGAACTTCTGAGATTCAGACCGACTGAGAGGCTGCTTATCGTCTGCTCCAGCACTTCACAGTTCAGGTGATGTGACAAAAGGATAATGACAGCGCCGGCTGCTTGTTGTACAGTTGATTCACTGCATTTTAAAAAGGTTTTACGGAAAGAGGACAGAAGCGTTTTGTCAGCGCTTTAGAGAGAATTTGTTTCCTGGAGCATCGTGTCAGCTCTGTGGTGGAGACTCTCCGGGCCGGCCGGCCTTCACCCGTCTGATTACCTGCTGAACCCCGACGCTGGTGTCAAGTGATTCTTCTCCACACGCTCAATCAACTCAGTTACTGCCGTCGGCCTCATGATGTCAGACTTAAACAGAGATGTCCTCTGATGCTGAGTCAAATTACATAGTTCTTCTGTCTCACGCTGTCAGAGATTCTCTCACTCATATATTTTATACATTATCAGGTTTCTTTCTGCTGTCATCAGGAGGCGCTGACGTCCATCAGCCGGATCTTCTTCACGGGCCAAACTTCCAGGAACATGCTTGAAGGAATACAACAACATTTTCATGCAGCCGGTTCAATACTGAGTCTAATAAGTCCACAAGGAAAGGAAATATTTAGACACCTATTCTCCTTCTAAACAGAAAAAGAACATCCACTGTCTGAACTCCAGTTTCTGTCTCTGACTGAACTCAGATGAGTTTAATCTCCTCGTTAACTCATCGTCAAACTCACTTCATTCAAACTGGACACAAACTGAGTCAGAGTCACCAGAACAGTTCTGGTTCGTGTCCAGTCTCCTCTGGTTCAGTCCAAATAAATCCTCAGTTCATAGTAACTTGAGAATATTCTGTCTCAATACGCTCATGATGTCCGACTCTCTCTCTCTGTCCTCTCCTGATGTGTCTTCTCGTCCCCGGAGTCACAGTCCTGGTCAGAGCGGCTGTAAATCACCTCTGTACTGTAAATCACCTCTGTATCGACCTCCGTCTCTCTCAGAGGATGTTCACTTGACCTGAGTCTCGTCGCTCGTGGTGACTTCCCTCATGATCCGAAGTCTCAGTCAAGGCAAACTCTCCGCGGCTAACTGAGCCATGAGATAATAAGCTATCTGCAGCCAGGTACAGCCTAGGACAGCTTTCAAAGACCTGCAAATGCTCTGCCCTCGACATTTAAAGGTATTCTATCCATGTTTTATAAATTAAAGATCCTTGAAGAAGACATTTTTGTGCGGAGGTGAGTCGTGAGCCCCCCCCTCACTGAAGACTCTCAGCATCACAAACAGCTGATACGTAACCAAACACTGCAGATGTACTGACCCCAGAAACAGCCGAGCGGCTCTTGTTTACGTTTTCTAACCTGCAGAAATGACAGATTAATGTGATGCCTTCTTTTCAATAGACGCCTGCTGCAGGATGTACTAGCTGCCTATTGATTGCTGAGAGCCAGTAACTAAGCCCCATTTTCTAAGGTAGCGGCACAATGCTAAATGTCAGAGAAAAGTCAAAGCCTCCTGGGTTCAGATTAAAAGCGAGGCTGAGGGGTCAGGCAGGAGTCAGCCATTACTGCGGCGCAGCATCCATTGTGTCGACGTTTCTCTGCTGAGTCGGAAAAGGCCAGCGCGTCGATATTTAGAACGACTGGGCATTTTTCTCCTGAGGCCAGCACAAGACTCCAGACGGATTAATCTGAGTTCAAACTGTATCACAGGGACAAAAATAACCAGATAAAAGACAAAGTTAATACCAGAAGTGGAAGGAGTCTCTCAGATATCACACACTGCGGTTTAATTGGTCTCAGGCAGCTTTGAATGAGGATGATGTAAAGGTAGAAAGGAAAATGGACTAAAGTTACATCAAGCTTGTGAACCTGCAGCTTGTATGGTCCCGTTTATTTACTCTGTTCTTCAGTGAGACTCGCAGACAAAGACAAAACATGAAGGAAAGAGATGAAACACAAACATGATGATCTTTTTCTTTTGATGATACAAAAAGATTTTCTTTGCCATAAACTCGGCTCGTCATCACGTCTTATCACAAAGAAAACAAAAGCAGTTTTATAAATCACAAAAACACTGAATCAGACAATTTCATAGATTTATTTACAACTTTGGTGGGAATTTTACTTTTATTTGACATGAGAGAGATGATCTGTGGACAACCGGACGCCTCAGTAAGATACTCTTCAGTCTGTAGGAAATACATTGTGTGGGAGTAAGAATAGGTGCCTGTACTTTCCTGTCAGCTGCGTAAATGTACGATCTCAATGGAAATGAATGAGTCACAACTGAAAGCATGCCTGTGTAATGGTAATTTCAAGACAATGGCATATTTTAATCTTAATCTAATCTGTTACGGTGCAGTTCACAAGTACAGAAGACTCAGCAAACTGATGGTTACACACAAACATCTCTATTATTTCTGTTAGCATTAGCCACCAAAAGCTTTGGGTCATACCGACTGAGAGTGTTTCACTGCTGATGAAGTAAAGTTTCATGTCTTGACGAGCAGATGAACTGCACAGTTTTTAGCAGAGCGAGCACTAGCGAGGCGGCTGCGATATTTTCTCTCTTTCTGACTGTGATTTTATTTCCAGGAATAGTTTGCAGTGTGCATGATGAAACAACTGCTAAGAGCAGAGCAGGAGATTCGGAAGAAGCCAAAGCTTTCAGGTTAAGAATCCTGATTTTTGTGAATGTCCGCAGACTCATCAGGTGGAGATGTTGAGAACCAGCTCGTCACTGGTCGACTATTTCAAGCAGCTTTCTTCTCTCCCTCAACTATCTGTGAGTTTTCAAGTCTTTATGAGAACCAACAACCTCTGAGCTAACTACTAACTTGCTGAACATGGTAAGCTACCCTAAACCTTAACCTGGTTGCTAACAACAACAAGCTAGCAGTTGTTACCTTTTCTTTTGCAGGACTAAGCCAACCCCATGTGCAAGAAATGCTCCAACAGGTTCCTCCTGACAGTCCTGACAGTCTCACCAACCACGAGGAGTGGTTTGGTTTGAACCAGAATGACATATTGCATTCAGACATTTCTGCAGCACTGACACAGGGTTGTGGAGAGGTGGAGGTCTGCTATGTGAGACTAAAGAGATGTATGCTAGACCTTTTGTCTTAGAAATGTATCAGATGTCATAATGTTTCAATAGTCTGACCATAAAGCTGAACTCAGAATTATCAGAGAGTGTTTATTTGACCGTGACTGATGAAGTCTGCTGCACACTGTCTCTCTCTGTGATTCTGTGTCAGGACTCTGACAGATGATCACGTTGACACCTTTACAGCTGAGATTAAATATGAAGACAGCAGCCTTGCTTTGTCATCGCGCAGGATTGTGCCAGAAGGTGCACATTTGTGAGGATGGATGTTTGGACGAGAGAGAGTGATGAAGATGAGCCATGGGGACCAATAACAGACGAGACGCATCTCAAATCAGCTCCGTCTGCTGTTTGTCAACTTTTATAAGGCAGCCAATGAAATCACACTTGTTTCTTTGTTTTTCTCTGGGAAGTGTTCATGCTTTCAATGTGCTAACGCTCTGAGGTATCTGAATCTCAACTATCATGAAATTAGCTGTGGATTATTAGAACAGAAGTTCGTCTTGATCAAGAGAAATAGTAAAATTTACTGTTTTCAATACTTCGGCTTCGCTTTGGTGGCACGTGCAGGTAGAGTAAGACTCATCCAGGTGATACAATCTGAATTAAAACTTTTACAATCAAGACGAGTTCATAATGCACACAGACCAGCAGGCCCTCATGTGGATTCACAACATCAACTCATGCACTGTGTAAAAGGGCATCACATTCAGATGAAAATCATATTTTCACAGTTCACAAGTTGTCGGCAGTTACAGCCGGTGTTACTGAACGCACAGTTCATTCTACACAGGCTCTTCTGGGGCTCATTGAAGTATGAACTAAACTGCAGGGCGGATCCGTACAGCCCGTACAAGTCAGCAACTGTCCGTGTTCCCAGGATCAGAACCAAGTAAGGTAAAACAGGTTTTAGTTTTTATGCTCCCCACCTGTGGAAGAAGCTTTCACACTGAGTTCTGTTGAAGTTGAAGGAGTTAAAGATTTCTGACCAATCAGAAAGGCATTCACAAGTGAGCAGTGTTTAATGAATAATTCTGGCCACATCAGGTTTCTTGATTTGAGCTGAAGTTGGTACCGAGCCAACCCAGATGACACCGACTCGATCCCCCCAGCGTCAGGGTAAACATCATAAACTTTAAAAGGATGGCAACCTATAGGCCAACAAGAATCACTCATAAACCTTTTGTTTGACTGGTTTATAATGATAATAAACGTTATATATAGCACCTTTGAGTGCTTTGACAAACTCAGGAAGACAATATTACAGAACAAACACTCGACGGTGGAGACAAACACAAGGAAGCCTCATCTGAGGTGAGTCAACACAAGAAGGCAGAACAGACAATGTAGAAGAGTAATTACAGGTTCACTAATGAGACCACGCAATTGTTCAGCAGGAAGGTAGTTTATTTAAATAGGTAGAAGATTTGGGAAGGATAGGAAAGGACTTGGGGCTGGTGGATTAGGACAAGTTTGAGAGTGGCTGGACCGTCTAGGAACCAGGGAGGTTGAGACTCGATGGGTGCAGGTCTTGGTCTTGGTTGGCTTTGTCATACCCCCATGGTTCCTGTGCTGGAGTGGCGATCACATCAGGAATCAAGAACTCAGAACAAAGAGCAGTAGATGAAATAAAAAGGCAGAAAGATGAAAAATCAGTTTAAAACACTGACTTCACAGAAAAGAAAGTTTATAAAAGTGGGTTTTAAAAGATGTTACCTCAGGTAGGACGCTCAAACATCGAGGGGGACTGATGGAAAAAAACATTTATTAAATACAGGTTTATTATCGATTATGATAAATAGATAATATGAATGAACAGTCTGAAATCAGTTTCATGCAGTGAGTTGATATTATTTAAAGGTTCCGGTCCGAGGTGAGGGACGGTATCATGTCAGAGTTGGTCCTCACAACGACAGGAGTATAAGTGTGTGTGTGTTGCATTGAACTCGCCGTTGTGTTGTGCCAGCGGGCTGCAGCTTACCCTCTCACCCCTCAGCTGTGGGGGATGCAGGAGACATTTGAAGGCAGTTCGCCCACATGTGGTGATAATGACGCAGCAGCTGACCCCGGTGGTGCTGGACAGGCCCGAGAACTGCTCCGTCATTCCTCAGCGAGCGACAGAGAAAGAGGAGGAGGAGTTTATTGAAGAAGTGGACGACATAAATCAGCTCAGCAATGCAACCTCTGTGACCTGAAGCTGTTTATCTGGGCAGAAACCTGCCGACACCGACCGACTCTGAACAGAGGCAGCAAACGTCAGAGTCGGCTGATTAATGTTAGTCACCAAACTGAACATGAACCCAAATGAAGAACAGAAAAGGCAGAACATGTAATCAGAATCAGAACACTTTCTTTACAGTCACAGAGTTTAACTGCAAGCCTTAAGGCCACAGGACGACCTCACAGCTCATGAAAGTACAGAATGATTCAGAGTCTCTGAAGGTCTTTCATCCCATCTGGTCTCTTTCTGACCTGTGGACCTCTCTGTCTCTGCACTCTCCAGCTGTAGCTGAGGAACCGGTGTTCTTCTGTTTCTATTGACAGCCTGAAGCTGTTTGGACTCAGACAAATGGATCATCAGGAGAGTTTTCAGAGTACAAAGCCTCAGGAAGACATGTGTGTTTCCATCAAGGTTCATTTCATGCCACAGGGCTGTACAATGAAACGTAAAAGTTGTGTGTTGCTTCATGCTGCACAAGAGAAAAAACTACTTTGTCTTTGTGGTGTGTGAGGATGAGGAGTGTAACATGAAGTTTGCCTTTAATTACTTATAATAATCAGTAAATATGATGACACAGTTTTCCTTGATCCCTGTCAAAAGAGTGAGAAAGAGAGAGAGGGATAGAAAGTGAGAGTTGTGTGTGTTCTCTTCAGATACAGACATTAAAACTAGTAAAAACGCTGATACGATGTAGATATGACACATACGATATATGTGAGAAGTCATCTCAGGCTTCCAGTGTGAACAATCTAACCTGTTAACATGGACTCCGAAATTAAAACTGAAAGGTAGAGCCACACACATCCAGTGTGTCCAGCCTGAAAGGAGTGAAGCTGCTGTATAGTCTGGAGGTAGCGCCACACACATCCAGTGTGTCCAGCCTGAAAGGAGTGAAGCTGCTGTATAGTCTGGAGGTACGTCACACACATCCAGTGTGTCCAGCCTGAAAGGAGTGAAGCTGCTGTGTAGTCTGGAGGTACGCCACACACATCCAGTGTGTCCAGCCTGAAAGGAGTGAAGCTGCTGTGTAGTCTGGAGGTACGCCACACACATCCAGCGTGTCCAGCCTGAAAGGAGTGAAGCTGCTGTGTAGTCTGGAGGTACGCCACACACATCCAGCGTGTCCAGCCTGAAAGGAGTGAAGCTGCTGTGTAGTCTGGAGGTACGCCACACACATCCAGCGTGTCCAGCCTGAAAGGAGTGAAGCTGCTGTGTAGTCTGGAGGTACGCCACACACATCTAGTGTGTCCAGCCTGAAAGGAGTGAAGCTGCTGTATAGTCTGGAGGTACGCCACACACACATCTATTGTGTCCAGCCTGAAAGGAGTGAAGCTGCTGTATAGTCTGGAGGTACGCCACACACACATCTAGTGTGTCCAGCCTGAAAGGAGTGAAGCTGCTGTATAGTCTGGAGGTACGCCACACACATCCAGTGTGTCCAGCCTCAAAGGAGTGAAGCTGCTGTGTAGTCTGGAGGTACGCCACACACACATCTAGTGTGTCCAGCCTGAAAGGAGTGAAGCTGCTGTGTAGTCTGGAGGTACGCCACACACATCCAGCGTGTCCAGCCTGAAAGGAGTGAAGCTGCTGTGTAGTCTGGAGGTACGCCACACACATCCAGCGTGTCCAGCCTGAAAGGAGTGAAGCTGCTGTGTAGTCTGGAGGTACGCCACACACATCCAGCGTGTCCAGCCTGAAATGAGTGAAGCTGCTGAGTAGTCTGGAGGTACGCCACATACACATCTAGCGTGTCCAGCCTGAAAGGAGTGAAGCTGCTGTATAGTCTGGAGGTACGCCACACACACATCTAGTGTGTCCAGCCTCAAAGGAGTGAAGCTGCTGTATAGTCTGGAGGTACGCCACACACTTCCAGTGTGTCCAGCCTCAAAGGAGTGAAGCTGCTGTATAGTCTGGAGGTACGCCACACACATCCAGTGTGTCCAGCCTGAAAGGGGTGAAGCTGCTCTGTAGTCTGGAGGTACGGCAGCAGATCCTTCTGTATCTGGTAACAGACGGCAGTAGGATGAACAGACCGTGGCTGTTTGTTAGTATCCTTTGGGCTCTGTGCTGAGAGGTTAGTCAGATTAACAGTGACTGTTTATCTGAAGTGAACTGTTTAAGTTCATGTCTCTCTTGGTTACAGGCTGACTCTGGGTCTGTCTTCACATGAACAATGTTTCAGTCAATGAGTAAACTGACAGACGGACTGACACATCAGCGTTTGTAGCATCATTAGCAGATATTAACTCAGTTTTCAGGAGTATTTGAGTTCGTTGGGTGGCAGAAAAGATGTTATATTGTTTAACTTTATATTTTGAAAGTCAAAGACAGACATTGATAGCACAACGATGGAAAAAAGACAAAAACAGAAGTCTCTTGAGGAGATCAAGACCTCTGAACATGTAACATGTCTTTAGCTCAGTCACACAAAAGACATTTTCCACAAAGATAAGAGAAGCAGATTACCTTTCAATAGGTGAACACTGCTGTGGTCTGTGTCTAACGGACAGCTCAAATGAAGGAAAGGCTTGTTAAAGACTTGAAACCGTCTGTACTCAATAATACCTGTCATCCCAGAAAAATCCCTGCTGTGTGTTGGAGCTGCTCCGCTGCATTATGAGCTATCTGTTCTGAATACTGCAGGATCTCCCGTGTCTGCTGAAGATGTGTTTTGACACTGTGTGATATTAAACGCTTGTGTTATTCATCTGTTACTCTTCTTTGAATGTGACTGTTGTGTGCATCCATAAATACTTTATATATATTTGTATTTCTGTCCTTTGAAAGTTCATGTTTCACACCTTGAGCGGATCATCCACTCCTGAATTCTTTAAAAGCCAATCAGTTATTAATGTTTCTTCGGCCTTTGCCCGGCTGACTTGTGGCCTGATCTGCCTCCATAAATCTGCTCTCACACTTTAACGACCTGTGTTTGCTGCCAGAGACGCTGCTCCTGTGAACACGGAGACAGTTCACAGACTGGATCATCTTTATAATGAAACAAGGCCCCAAAATATGAGAAAACATACAACACACAAATATTATATGATAGTATGAAAGAGCCAATGTGCAGGTATCAGAATCCAGCTAAATATTGCAGAACATGCTTTTCTTCTGGGGCCGAATGGAGGTGTTGAAGTTTTACCTTATGAATACTTGAACTGATAAAGATGTTTTTTTAACAACTACTCCTGCGGCGGTGCTCTTCTCTCCACTCATTGTTTACATTTGTAAACAGGTATTTGTGTATAAGGAGGAAACAAAGACAGATGTTCTGTTAAATAGAAGTAAAAGTTCTCTCCATCTGATTCTTCTTTTGAGAGAACATCGTTCATTTTCACATGAGGTGACTTGTTCTGCCTCTGGTGTCCCTCAGAGCTTCATTTGAGGTCCTCTCCTTTTCCCTCTCCATGTTTCCACGTGTTTCCGTCTGTGTGTAGGAATACAGACGCTGTAGTGACTAAACAACCTGTGTCGACAGGGTCACCTGTGAACATTATGAAAGTTTTCTCCTCCATCACAACACTTTTCATTTCTCCATAAACCAGCAGCAGCCATGCAGGATGGAGATCAGCTACTACATTTTATTTTCCCTGTTTATTTATCCTCCATATTTATTGTATATGTAATTTATTTCCTCTGTGACTCTGACTGCTGCGAGGCACTTCTTTACTTGTAAACTTTGCTCGTAATGTTTACGACCATCTTCATAAATCTATATGCGTAAATCTGAAGGACTGGTGTCCCAGCAGAAAATTAACTTTTTCACCGTTTCATTTAACGACCTGCAAGAAACGTTAATAAAAAAGACAGCAGTTTAATAAAAGAAAATGACTTCCATCTGTTTCGCTCAGTTTGTTCACTTGTGTTCGAACTTTACTGAACAACTTCAGGTAAATTAATTTCCTGTCCTCCGTGTCATTGACTGTGTGAGCTGCTGCTGCGTTGCTCTCAGGGCTCCCAGGGTTCAGTGGCAGGTCAGGTGTTGTTCATCATGCCAGCAGAGGGACGAGGTCATTAATAACAATCCAGGTAGGTGAAGCCACAGCTGCTAACCTTGACTCTGATCTTTTCAAACTGAACAGCAGGGCAGTCGTCAGGGGACTTGTTACTAAGCAACAACAGGATGTCACCGTTAACTACAACATTTCTCTGGAAAAGCTCCATGAAGCTTTTATGATGCAGAACAGGGAGGAACGTTGACTTAGAGTTCAGGTTTTTTGCCTTTTCATTTCATTTTATTTCACAGATTTTTTGATTTTTTTTTAGTCTGAGAGAGTCTGTGAGTTGTGTTTTCCTTCACGGACACAAAAACACGGCTTGTTGTTCTGTGGTGTCGTGTGCACAAAATGTTCCCAGTGACAGACAGCAAAACAAAGTTCAATAGAATTCTGTCAAGGCTGTTTGCAAGGTAGGAAAAAGAACAAATTTGGGTCTGAACAAAGTTTAACTGTGGATTGTGTTAACCTCTCAACTGCCTCGATTCCATCCAGCTGAATCCTGTTCGGCAAAGTTTTTCTTGGTCAACATTCAAACAGGATTTCATGAGATGTCGTATAAAAACACAGCAGTTTCAAGGACACGACATGTCACACATTTTACATTTGTTGTGTTTCATTTAACACATATTTTAAGGTTTGGAGGCGCAGAAAAAGAAAAGTTAAACTAATCACATGTGTAAAATAAGCCAGCTGGCACTGACAGTAACCGTCTACGTCTCTTGTGTACGTTTCAGTCTCATGAAGCTGCTGCTGCTTAGAGTTTGTCTCAAAGACTCTGACAAACGAGTGTCCACACTGTCCTGAACTGGGAAAGAAGGATTTATGAGACTAAACATATCTCATAATGAAGTCATGCTGGATATCAGGATGTGTGTGTGTGTGTGTGTGTGTGTGTCAAACTGCTGCAGGTGAAGGTCAAGTTGTCATCAGGCTGCTCAGCCACAAAAGAAGGAGTTCACCTCGAGGATCCGTCCATGTGATCAGCTCGGGCCACACCTACACCAGGTGAAGCCAATCAACTCTGACGACTCTCTGCTGGCACTCGAGAGGCCAAACGCATGAATCATGCAAATCCATGAAACATGTATTTATTCCACTTTCAGTGTGATTAGTGTGATGTTGAGCGTCGGCAACAAAGGAGAAGAAAAGTGTGAATCTGGGGGACATTTATTTACAGCTGTTTTTTTTTTTTACTAAATTATGCAATTTTTGTGTAATTGTGTAATTATCTAAAGCTTCCCAATGATCAGATGAGTTGTGAGTAAAGAGCTGCTTTTGCGTTGCTTGAGGACGTTGTCTATGTGTGAATCAGGCGAGGGTGAGTTTTCAGGGCTTGTGCTGATGTTCCGGTCCACCATGAAGCTGCTTCTCGACCGCTCACTTAAATTCATCACTTTTTCTCCTCAAGCTCCTCAAAAAGCCCGCGGCTCTGAACTCACAGCGTTCAACGCTTCCGTCGCTTTCTGCCGTTCTACCTGCTCCATTTTGTTGCTGATGCCAGAACTTAAGCCTTCAAATGAAAGTTGTTTTCAATGCTCAGTCGAAATACTATTATTTCATGTTCACAGTCCACAAAATTAAACTTCTTTTCGACTGTTGCTTCCAGCATTCCTGCACAAAACAATACACAGTTCTGGTCCTATTTATGCAAACCAGGTAATTAGTTTACAGCCATTTATAGTAAATTGTGGGGACGATCAGAAAACCTGTGCATGTGCATACGATTTCAGGATGATGGAGGCAGATTTGTACACCTGAACACACAGTTTTATAAATGTGGCCCCAGGAAGTCAGTCAGCTGGAGGAAACACCCCACAGAAACCTGAACTGCTCCTCTGTTTCCAAAGATGAGACTGCAGAATATTTCTCCTTCAGTTAATCAAACTGAAACAATTTGCTGTTTTAGAGGAAAGTGAAGCTGTGAGACATCTGATCAGTGTCACCGGCACTGAAACGAGCTGGACCTCCACCTGGACCCAGATGTGTGTTTGATCCACAAGTTATACTGAACCATGTCACTCCTGGCAAGAGTCCATGTAATCTTTTATCCATACAGCAAAAGTCCACAGATCATCTCCAGCCTGCAGATGTGCAGACAGGAAGTTTCTAACTGGGGATGATAAATGACAAAATGTAATGTGGTGCTGTTGTCTCGTACTGTGTGTACACGACCTGTAATCATCACACATTCATTAAGAGCAGTTAATAAGTGTTCATCCTCTGAAACAATGAGTCCGTTCATCGTTACTGAAGCCTTTAATCCGTCTGCGGCTCTGCAGCCTGCTCACAACCTCACAATCAACAAATACATTATTTTTATTTGTGATTATAATTCTAACAGCAGTCCGATGAGATAAAAAGGCTTCGACATGATAATAATGCTTTGTCATTAGAGGGAGGCATTAGGATGTCCAAACAGCAGACGGAGCTCGCTCGCTCAGACTGATGGGAACACCGAGAGAAAACATCTATTTGTCTAATGGCTTAAACTGCAGGTTTAACAGGATGAGCTGTGATTTCCCGTCCTCAGCTCTGAGTCTGTGCAAACATAATGAGCTGGTGCTGGCTGAGAGACACAGACGCTGTGATGCCCACAATCACCTGCAGATTTATAACCATTTGGTTTCATTTCTGCGGGAGCTGTAACGGAGATAAAGTAAGAAAATGAGGCTGAAACGAGGGAATATTGTGTCATTATGAAATAATGATGTGCTCGTGTGTGAGATCACAGCGTGTTCACATCCCTCCAGTCCAAACACAACAGCAGCCGCTAATAGAGAGCTGAGTCTGCATCGAGCCAATCGAACTCCCAAAACAACATTAACGTCCCTCTGTGAGGTTCAACACGTCACCAAATGAGCTTAGATTAAAAAAAAACTCTCAAATTATATTTTGAGACGACGTTTAAAAACAGCATGAAAGATGATAATTAACATGTCTCAGCGCTGATGAAGCCTGACAGTTAACTAACGGCAGGTGATGAAAAAAACAATTGTTTAGTATTTATTAGATGCTTCAGCAGGACGGTGGAAGCTTCTGCCAGTGAAGTGTGTTGACGTGGATATGAAAGGCTCCTCAGGTCCTCACTGGGTTTTCTTTTTGTTCCTCCAGCTGAATGTTTGAACTCTGAAGTGACGTCCTTGCAGAGTTCCACACAAAGATGCTGTTTTTTCACATTTGTTGCTCAAAGTGTACATTTTCTGCGCACTGACTGAAGCGGGCCTGCAGGCCTGATCTGTGCAGCCCGGTGTCACTCTGGACCTGTCAGACGCAGCAGCCGGCTCAGACGCCAGAGGCAAAGTTTTTCTTGTTCCGCTCCAGCGTCAGTTCTTGAAGCGCTGCTGGTTCAGCCCGTATGAATGAGCCCGAGCGTTGCAGTCAGGAGCTGGTGGAGGTGAGTTATTAATGACACAGTTCATGTCCTGTTATTGAGTCAATTGAGTTAATTTATGTAACGTAAGTAAGAGAACGTGCATAAATGAGGTTGGTGACATCATTTTTTAACCTGGTGCTTTTTTTCCAACCCTGACCAGGTTGTGACCGTGTGACCGTTTATTTTGAAAATGTTATCAAACATTGTTTCTAACATATTGATACATCCTGGTCCAGTATTCAGCAAACACATGAGACACATGCAGAGAATGGACAGACACACAGGAGAGGACGTCTTATCCTGTAATACATGTGTGGACGAGATCCTTATATTTTAATTTACTTTTCGATCTAAAAGCGCTCCGAGCAGCCGCACTGACAAATGAGGAGCACTAGGAAAAAACTTCTACGTGGACCCAGTCAGCAAAACATTTCTGGAGCTTCACAGTAAAACTGGAGACTTGATTTAAAACAGAGAAACAACCAGAGAAACATCAGATGTCTCTATATAGCTCGTCTGCTGTGATCACAGTCTGCAGCAGAGAGCACATCACAGTCTGATCTGAGGAGAAACTAAAGTTTCTGACCATGAGTTGAGTCATCGCATGATGTTGTATAATGTCCTCTGAGCTTCGTCAAGTCAAGAGTTTAAGAATGTTTGCTTCCTGTGCCTGTGTGAGAGCAGTTTAAACAGGAGACGCTGTTATACGATCACGTCTCTCCTGTAAATCTCGTTCTCCTCTCGTGTGCAGACGTGATCCGGTGACCTCCTGTCAAAAGGCCACTTCTCTGACATTTAGTCTGCGGGAGGACGTAAAACAAAAGAGGAAGACGAGGATGAGGTGTGCGACCTGTGTGTGTTTGTCTGGGGATGCTGGACTGAGAGAAGACGGCGTGCTGCTGTCGGTATCAGTCAGATAAGCCGCGTATGAATCCGACCTTTCTCTGACCTTTTGGAGGTGGATTGGTATCGCTCTGCCTCCGTCAGGTTAATGACCTGCCAGTCTGACTGATCTGTGAGAGCGCTGGACTGTGACGGGAACGACACACACACACACACACACACACACACACACACACACACACACACACACACACACAGGAGACCAGGTCAGGTCAAAACTGCACTTTAGCCGGCAAATGTCTTCATGAGACCTCCGATCTCACAGCAGCATCGTCTCCAGCCTGGTAGTTTCTCCTTTGACAGCGTCTGGTGGTCGACTCATAGACACGACTTCAGTAATGGGAGATAAACAGCTCGTTCAACTGTTTGGCTCGGCTATTAGCCAGGGAGCTAACACCATGCTAGCAAGCCTTAAAATCAATATCTTTGCGTGCGGTTGGCACACAATAAATAAATATAATCTGATGGGATGTTTGACAACAAGCGGGGAGGCCATCAAACCCAAACGCCCCGACCCAGAACTGTGAGCACTCAGCAGATGAATGATGCCGATTGCATCTTTTGAATCACTTTGATTTTCGCACAGTTTCTAAAAGCGGCAAGACTCAAACACGGCAGCACGTATTGTTTTGTGAATGTTCTGTATTTTTGCAGCCTTGAATAAAAACTTGCACCATCATCAGAATGAGAGACATCAGTGATCAGTTTTTACCCTCACAACTCAAAGTTTTAACCTGCTGCACTTCCTGGTTCTGAACCTGGACAGTGTTTCTGACTCAACTGTGCTCCCAGTCTTGTTCTGAAAGAGGATGTGGTCTGTAGACTGTCTCTCATATTATGAAGAGGAGGCAAACGTTCCCCCAAACATTGAGACACCAAATGTCACCGAACAAAAGAAGGACAGCAGCTCCTCAGCTGAGTCAGCAGGAGGAGGAGGAGGAGGGAGGCGACGGATACATAGAAAGAGGCAGAGGAGAGGAAACTGCTGCGTCTTGGTTTTGATAACCAGCCAACAGAATTGCTGAAGCTTTCATCAGGGGACCTTGGCAGGGTGGAGTAATGTGTTTCCGCTGTGAGTGTCGGTGCTTCTCCGTCCCGTTTCTGCTTCCCTAAGACAGACACGCAGAGACGCTAATCCATCTTCATCTGTTACGGCTGCAGCGCTGTGTGCAAACCTCAGAATCTGTAGGGACACACACACACACACACACACACACACACACACACACACACGTTGTTGTTCCTGTGGGTTTGCTGAGACAGTGCAATTTTCTAAAAAATGTCCCGTTGCATTTTGGGATGCAGATTGACCCGCTGCCACTGATCCTGAGGGGGATGATCTGATAACTCAGTGAAACACCATCATCAGCCTTCAGCAGCAGTTATGATGCTGATTAAGACACAAGACTGAAAAAAAAAAAACGGGAAATGATTATGATCCAAGCTGAAGATGATTGTACGCAAGCTGAAATTAAGCACTTGATGAAGCAAGACTGTGATTCAGAGGAGCTGAGCCTGGTGTCGTTCCACCGGGACACCGTGGATGATGGATAAACGTCACTCAGAGTGAACATGAAACAGCAGCAGACACATTAAGGTTCGTCACATGTCTTCTCCTCTTTAAGAACAGAAATTAAACATTTAAATCAACAACACAGTGTCACAGTCCGCTGCAGGGAAGATGTGAAACGACGTGAACATGCAAACTTCTGATCGTCATCGGCCAATCAGAGGCGATCGCTGAACAAAGCCCTGTAATGACTCTGTAATTAGAGGCATGTTTTCCTCTCTGCTCTTCCTGATTTCACCAAATCAAGACAATTATTCATAATTTCATCCCCAGCCTGCACAGATGCAGAATGCCACATTACAAAGAGCTAAACTGCAGTGATTAGTTTCTGTTTTTCATGTGAGCTGTTGGAACATGACGACAGACGCGGGACAAGAGACCGAGTCACAGAGACGATCCTCAGACACAAAACTGATGACGGAGACAAGAGTTCTCACTTCACTCCAATTCAAACCAATAAGGGAATCAAACCACATCTATAAGTATTGATTACAGGTACTTCTGAATGAGTTTTCAAGTCTTTGCCCTTCTAGGCTCCGTGTTCTGCTGATAAACTAGCCAGTGTGTTTATTCACCCTGCTACATGTAACTGAGCTGTGTAATCAATCCCAAACATCTTCTGTGTGTTTGGTTACCTGATTCTTCACTGATGGACTCTGAGTGAGCTGAGACATTTCTGCCACACTCGTCAGATAGTCCTCGTCCTTGAAACGTACTTCTAAAAAAGTTTTGTTTTTTTAACATTGCAGCTAACATGCTCTCCGCTCTTCTGTTTTTTGGATCTTCTCACACATCATTCTCCACAAACACTTCTGGCTGCTTAGCGGTCGACTGTGTCCTCAGCAGGAAAGAAGTTTGGAAACATTTTCCACTTGTCAGAAATATATTTCATCCTTGGCAGCTCTGCCCACTTCACCAAACGGAGCACTTATCCTGAATATCTTCATTCAGAGTGCCAGCTGATGTGTTTCTTTATGCCTCGCAGTCTCTCGTCTGCAGCGCTGAATCTTTAGATGTGTCGGAGCAAACTGCCTCCGGAAACATTTTTTCTGTGGCTGTCAGGATTCGGCACCGAGGGAGCTGAAATATTTGACAGACATTCAGATATTCCTCTTCTCGTCTTCTCTTCACAGTCGGCTGGTCTGGACGCTTTTTATTGAATGCTTCTAATTGGACGATGTCCGGCCGATGGCGGGGATCTACGGCCTCTGTTGTACCTGGATCAGCCAGCGCTTTGGAATCCAGCGCAGACGTGAGGGATGACAAGGAGCTGGAGGAGATGAAGGCACATGTGCAGCTCACTCCTGACACTTCTGGATTTCTACTGATACATTCCTCAATAACTACAGCTGTCCTCCATCACGTCCACAGAGACAGACACTGGAGGGCCGACGCGTCAGGGGAGAATACATATGCATCTATCATTTGTTTAGCGGCTGCCCTCGTCCACGGCGCTACATTACACTGATTCACACCGCTACACCCGCTGCTTCTCCCAAGCGGGGCGTGCCGGCTCTCAGGTGAAGCTCGCTGACAGACAGGTCACATATTATAACTGCTATTAAACAAATAAACATTAAAGCTGCAAAACCACAGATACGTTCAAACTAAACGTGTCTTCATGTTGCAACCTGACGTTTGCTTTGGTTGTCACTGTGTGTCTGCAGAACAGAAACATCACGGTTTGACCTGAAACACCTGCTTTGTTTGCAGCTGAACAGCAGGAAATGTCTCCAGGTGTCAGACTGCAGCCGGCCGTGCTGCAGCCTTGTTGTCTGTAACCAGCTAAAGTCAGCTAATGATCATTAAAAGTGAACGTGATGTGACACGTTTGGTACAAATATCAACCTCGGATGTGTCTGTGCTTTGCAGAAATGTTAGCTGCTGACATTTTGTCCTGGAGACTGGACTGTTCCTCTGCTGTCGATACAAACCTGTGGACGATTTGTTGAAGTAGTTTGATGCTGCTGGACTGTGGATTACTTCATGAAGGACCCGGTTCTGAAGTGATGGCAGAGGGGTAACTGGTGTCCAGCGGTGAAGGACCAGCGACCGGGCTGCTGGGTTCCCTGTGTTGGAGGTGTTGCAGGTCCGTCTGTACGGGTCCAGTCTCAACAGAGTCAACAGAACAACGAGCCGGTACCGAAGCAAACAGATGAATCGAGCAATGTCACAGACTCAATGTCTGAAAGAGGATTTAGAGAACAATTTATTCCTCCTTCTCTTTTCTGTCTGAAAAACAATTACTCACCCGAACTATTCATTATGTGCAGAATCTGCTGCTGGATCAGTCCCAGCGCTCGCCCGCTCCGACACATTTATTCCGAGCTGCTTCCTTCCTCCCCTCTGGTCGTATTTCTTCTCTTCAGAACTTTGTTGTTTTTGTCTCAATTCTGCACACACACACACACACACACACACACACACACACACACACACACACACACACACACACTTTGACACTTGGAGTCGTTTCTTGTTTCCCTCCAGGCTTCGTCGCAAAATAAGAATTTGTGCTTATTTGTCAAGACAAAATGAAGGAAGTGGAAAATAAGAAGTGTAGATTTGTCTTTAATTAGACACATTTGTGTTGTATACATTTGTACAGTTTATTAAAAACAGCACAGTCAGTGTTTCTTCTACCTGCTTTAATTAACTGAAGGTGTGTTTCTTTTACCTGCACCGCTCTGTTCCTGTCGGACGTGGTCATACCAGAAACCTGCTGAGCTCTACGTGCATAAATTAGTATGATTTTAAAACCTGACACCTGATTCACAAAGAGCTGCAGATAATTCCACATGAAGATGAATTCATAGACATAAGTTAAAGTTTCACCTCCTGCAGCAGAAACTAAATCTTTAAGAGCCGACGAGGTGACAGAATCTGTGTATGAACCTCAGCGTCACTCTGTTCTTCTGCAGGACGAGGAAACACTTTCAGATAAAGAGTCAGCAGAGACGCTCGTCCGGTTCAGAAACACACCAGGGTTCATGTAAAATAACTCCTGTGAGTCACCGAGCCTTTCACTCTCCGTCCGGTACCTCCTCTGCTGGTCCTGGACCTTCATCCGAGCTTCTCTACAGGCGCGTCTGCTAGCGGAGGCGGCAGGTCGATTAAACGCTTCAGACACTTTTTACTTGAGTACAATACCTGAGCACTGTCCTCATACGAAGCCCACCAGCTGAAGGCAAGGCTGTGCTAGTGTGTGTACTGTTGCTATGGTTACCTAGTTACCTCGCTCACTCATCAGCTGTGCTTGAAACAGCAAGTTGGTGTTGGATGGCTGACCAGAACCGCCATCTTGTGTCCATCTTATGATAGAGGGACAACACTTTGTTTGTTTCCAGAGTCACTTCCTGTCCTGAGAGGACAGGAAGTGACAGGAAGACAGGAAGAGTTTCCACTGACTCTCCATCACAGCAGCTCGTCTTCTACACGTCCTCTCCTCGCAGCTCCAGCCCGACCCGACTCTCTCATGGACCGCCGCCAAATTGGAGGGAAAATGTGTTTTGACTCAGATGTCTCAGTGGCCCCTGAAGCCCTTCACTGTGTGTGTGTGTGTGAGTGTGTGTGTGTGTGTGTGGACTAATTTGCACTAAATGCCAACCAAACCAATGCTTATAGTTAATGTCAACATGCTTTATTTCACTTGGTTTGTGTCCTAAATTACAAATGGAGATGAACATTTTTATTAACTCTGTGTGTGTGTGTGTGTGTGTGTGTGTGTGTGTGTGTGTGTGTGTGTGTGTAATGACTGCTGCAGCCAGTAATGACTCAGTGTGATGAAACAGAGGGTTCAGGGTGATGAACTGGAGGCCAATCAGGCGGCTAATGAAGCCTGCGGAGAAACGAGGAGCCGAGTAACGACGACAAACTCTGAGCAGCTGACCTTGACAACTTCTCGTCGCCGCCTAGCTGCTTTCACACACACACACACACACACCACACACACACACACACACACACAGGACGCGGCTGTGTCTTGTACACACACTTGTTGTAATCTTGATATTTAATCGCTGTCCATGAATGCTGTTGATTTTATCTGCAGCTCAGCTTCATGATGATCATTTCTTTGTGATTGTAAGACAGAATAAATCAAAGTGTTAGTTACTGAGGACAGCTGAGCTCTGAGATCTGACGCCACATCCTCTCAAATCATCTGTGGTCAGTGGAAACGCCGTGCACACACTCACCTGACGCCAGCCTCGCTCACCTGACGCCAGCCTCGCTCACCTGACGCCGGCCTCGCTCACCTGACGCCAGCCTCGCTCACCTGACACCGGCCTCGCTCACCTGACACCGGCCTCGCTCACCTGACGCCAGCCTCGCTCAGTGAGATTAACAACGATCGTCTTTCAATAAACGCATTTCCAAAAACGATCCATCTTAAAGTATGTTACCTCTGCCACTCGACGTCTGTCAATCAGATCAAAGTCAAAGACACAGCAAGCATGAGACGATGTGTTTAAGTTTTATTCACGTTACATTACGTCTCGACGTTCTAACTCGTTAGAGCGACAGGTGACCAAATGAAACGCACCGTTACCTGAGTACTACTCAAACAAAGGTTTGGTAGTTTTTATACATTTTAATGTTCTATATTTTATATCTGTGAGGACTGTGTTAATGTAGCATTGCTTTCATTCACCTCTGATATCTCTGCGACAGGCTTCCACAGCAGCTGTGTGACGCTGCAATAAAATCTGAAGACGGCTTCACAAGCGGCTCGTCGCTCTTTACAAAGTTTGTGAGCTCTCGGGGGAAATGTCTTCTGACTGGAGCTGCGGCACCAACACGTCTCTGATGTGATCACAGAGCCGCCGGAGAGCGTGAGAGTGTGCAGGGTTGGAGGCGTTCGGTCTGTTCGGTTCTGATGTGAAATATTATTGGGACTTTTATTACATGTCGGTCCGCGCGGCAGGTCGGATTGAGAATAATGGAAAGATGAGCTGTAATTGTGCAGCATTACGCTCTGCGTTTGATCTCCTCTTCTATGCCTTTCTTCCTCTCCGACTTGTCTTCGACTCATATTTTCGTTTTGGCGTCCTTCCTCGTGTTTCAGGTGCGTTTGTTCAGCCTCGTCTCTGAACCGGCTGCAATTATCTGAATCCTTTCATCTCCGATGGAAGTCAGCGTCTGATGACCTTCTCTTCAAAAGGTTCCAGCGACTCTGGCCGGATCGAGTCAGAGTTTGTATCAGTAAATATTATGATCCAGACATGACGGAGACAGTCGGTCTCGGTGCAGTATTGATCCCTGCAGAGGTTCTGTTGTACTGTCAGTGCAGGACTGACGGACTGTTCCTGCACATCTTCACAGCTTTCCATCAAATTGAGCTTTTTTATTTCAGTTGAATCCGTCTCCAGCTGAGGAGGAGAAGTCTTTGTATCCACTGATGTGAAAGTGTGTTCATCAGACCGAGCCGGGCCGTGGTACCGCCTGCACAGCAGAGCGATCCTGCAGCAGATGATCCTGAGTGATTGACCTTCTGCTCTCATCAATTTTCCATCATTTAGAGAACAAGCCCGGGTCTGAGCTACTGTAAACTCCTTTCTCCTGGAGGTAATTATGATTGATTTGCCTCTCGATTAGCTCCGTGCACCGCTGGTCTCTGGTGCTCCCGGGCTGCTGGTGATGAAACGCACCAACGTCTTTCCCAAAGCAAAACTCCAGAGTCCCTGTTGGTGTTTCTGCATGTTGAGTATGCAGACAGCAGCTCTTTGATAATCACACCGACATTATGGAGTCATAACATTAATTAAAACCGACCTTTTGGAGGCGAGCCATTAAGCGGGACGTCTTTCCTCCTTTAAATCAAACGCTGAGAGTTTAAAAGCTGTTAAAAGGAGTCGATACCTGTGTTAATTAGGATGAGGAGCAGGCGGAGGGATGAGTTTGAGTTCAGGATGTACGACAGGAAAAGGTGACGTTGGCTGAGGTTTACGATCAACGTGAGGCCGACGTGACCGACGCAGGATTCACGGTGTTTGGTGAAACAGCTGAGGTTCCGAATCTGAAACCACGAGCTCATTGCTCTGTGACGGACCGCAGAACATAGAGAACGTTCAGATATTTATCAGATTAGTCAAACCACGTGAACGTGAGCAGGAGAAGCTGCAGACGTCGACATCCGGCTGGTTCACAGACACACGAGTAATGTGTGTTTCGTACAGAAAAGATGCTCTGGAATATTTTAGCAATTATTTAATTCCCAATAAGTTTCAGTGCTCTGATGTCATGTCAGAGTTGTTTTCCTCCCCAGTATGAACATCAGCTGGGAGTCTGTGCACAGTTCATACATGAAGTCATTCATTTAGTCACAGAAACGTAGAAATAGTCGAGTGGAAAACAGTATATGATCAGCTGACATGAATCTGAATGTTAAAACATGAACGTCCTGTTGGTTCTGAAGGACAGAAACAGAGCTGCCGCACTTATGTTTGACATTTTACAAAAACACAAAATCATTTATTGTGATTTGGAAAAACAAACGAATCACAAGTGCTGAAATGTTTTAATGTCAAAGCAAACAGACGAACAGCGGAGAGAGAATATACACGTGTGATGAGAAATGATAGAAGACTGTGAACAAACTCATGTTACACGTGTGATATATGTTGATATTTGCCTCCAGAGAGAGAACAGTTCTTGCTTGTTCACCGTGGAATTTAGTTTTTTTGTGAGACAGAAATATAATTATTCAAATCAGAGTTTGAGTTTTCAGTTCTGAGCGGATCTCTAAAGAACATTATCAGACAGAACCATGTGAGCGTGTGTCGGTGACATTGGAGGATGTTGAACAGAACACGGATGAATCTTATCTGTGACTCTGCTGAACTGATTAAACTCATTTGATTGCTACTGCAGCTTTAATGACTTTCCACTCCGGCCTCGCACGCTGCTGTGAATAACAAAAGAAGGATCTTAATGGTGTTTGTCGGACTTGTGTAATGGGAGCCGACACAGTCGGGGGACGATCGAGGAGTTGATTGCGTCTCGTTCCGCAGAATTCTCATCAGTGTCGTCCGATCGGCATAAAAACAATCTGGTTGTCGGCGAAAAGCGAGAAAACAAAAACTGCTAATGAGAGATTAAAGTGAAGGGAGACAGGAGAGAACATCAGAGGGACTTCTTCTGTTTCACTTTAAATTTCATCTTCAATAATGAGGCAGGTCTTCAGTGTGTGACTGAAGGAGAAAATGTGAAACTAAATCTTTGTGAATGTGAGTTGTTGGATGTTTCTGTCCCTCAGCAGCAGCAGCTGAGGAGGAGGAGGACGCACAGCGATGATTGGCGTGACTCCCCGCTGACGTCGGGGTCGAGTCGAGCTCATCTTTGTGTTTGTGTCTCCCTCCTTCATTAAAAATCCATTACACTCCCGCTAATGGAGTCTTAATGAGGACAAGCCTGGTGGATCGTCCTTCATGTGTGGCTCAGGGGAGACTAATCGCTGCCTGATTCCCCAATCGGGCTGTTTGGCAGGACGGGCTGGAGAAAAGCAGACAGAGCAGATTCATGCAGTCTTTTCTGTTGAGTCACGGCGCCCTCGCCTGTGGCGCTCCGGCTGAATACAGGTGGTTGAAAAGGTGTGAGCGGTGATGCTCGCTCGAGGGGGGAAACACCGACCTTGGATCCTGGATTTTGTCTTTAAAAAAAAAAAGAGTTTTTTTTCTACCTTCCGCGCTCCAGATTCCCTTTCAAGTGTTGGAATTATCACGAGCCGGGCTCAGCGCTCGGTATCTAGTCGGCACATTAACATGCACACATGCCACTGAGCCGCTTTGACCTTCAAGCAATAACCTGCTGACGACGAGCGCAACAAAACCGGCTCGCTAAAAGTTTGGCTGCTCCCCGACTTCCTGCACTCTTTGTGAGTTCTGAATAAAATGAGCTTTGTGATACTTTTGACCTCCCGCTGCTATTTCGTCGGCCCGGTCCCATGAAATTTAGCAGAATGAGCACCGCATCTGAAAATGCAAATAACCTGCGACGAGCATTAAAAGCAAGAGAAATTCATTTTCCCACAGCGGGAGGGTTCAGGTAGAGGAGACGCAGCAGGAGAGCAGGAAGCAGACTGATACAGAAGAATGTGGAAATGAAGGGTGGATGTCAGCAGAGAGTCCTCGCTTCATACCCACAGCCTGCGCTCACACTCACAGGACGGCTCGGGGAGAAGAGCTGGTGTCTGAAGCGCGACTTTCACAGTAATCACACCTGTGGACGTTAAGAGAATCGATGGTTCTGATAATTAATGATCGTTGAGGTTCTCAGTGACACGTGAAGCTGGTACAGAAGTATAGAAGTCCTGAGCTTCTTCATTGTGCAAACTTCTGTCCGGTTCAGTTCCCGGTGAAGTTAAACGCTGATAAAACGATTTAACGGTGTGACTCTTCCAGAGTTTTACTAATTGAAGAGGGTTTAGTCGACAGAACAGGTCTCAGCTGCCGGCTCGCTGAGCTTCGGACTGTTAGCGACCGCGTTAGTTTTCAGCATGTTCAGCATTCAGGCGGTGAACTCAGAGGTCGTCGCTGTTTCCTGCAGGACTGAGGATTTTGAAAACGGAGATCTGAAGGAAAGAGAGGCTGTCTGCATGAAGACTGGACTCTCAAAGGTTTGGTTTTAACATCGGAAGAAAGGAAATAAGGACATAAATAGAAGAAGAAAGATGGGAGCACCGAGGGAAGATGAAAATAATCCTTCTGTCCTTTAGTTTCAACCGTTTTTAAAATAAAAAAAGGGCGGACAGGAAGAATCTAACAGAGCGACATCCTCTGATGTTCAGTGAGCAGCGAGTCCTCAGATTAATGATTAAACAGGATGTTTAAACCGAACATGTGTTTTTAATTCACTGTGCTTCACCGTTGATGTAAAACGTGTCCGTCCAGCTGTGATGCAACACGGTCGTCCTCAGTGATCCTGCTGCAGATCCATCACCAACCTCCCGGACGTGATTCTGGAGTTAAAGTTCATTTTAATGGAACAGCAGCCGCGTCTCCCTCAGCGCCTCCTCCTAAACCTTATTGGCCGTTTGATGGATTATTTGGCTAACGAGCAGATTCTGGTTAATTAACGGTGGATTAGGAGTGGCAGCGGCGGCGGTGAGGAGGGAAAGCTGAAGGTGACCTTCACTGGGACACCTGGAGCCTCCATCACTGCAGACAGCCGAGCGGCGTGGGAGGACTTCAGATTAACTCTGAGTGAACGAGCTGCGTTCAGAGTCAAAGATGTCCGACGTCATCCTCAGTTTCCTCTGAAGTTTCTCTTCTCCAAAACGTGTCCTGAGACTGAGAGAGTCATGAAACCGCTCTCACAAACCTTTACATGGTAGAAACATGAGCTTTAATGAGCTGATATTCAAAAATCAAAGTCACAGACAAAACTATAAAATGGCAGGTGAGCAAAACTAACAGTGAGGGGGAAATACTAAACTGATCAGGACCACAGGGAGCACATGGAGACCGGAGAACAGGGCAACTAACGAGGAGACGAGGTGCAGGTGGAGCTAACGAGGCTGATCTGAGACAGGTGTGTGTGTGTGTGTGTGTGTGTGTGGATACCAGAGGATATCCCTACAAAATAAAACAGGAAGTACCTTACCAAACCAAACCAGGTGAGACGCCAAAACTACTTGATTAGATTTAGGAGAAGATCATTCTTTAGGTTCACAGAAGTCAACGTATGAGATGTAAGATAAACACATTATGTAAGTTCAGTAAGTCGGCGCTGACCCGGAACACGAACACCCGTCTCCCGGGTCAGAGGACTGTTTTTATGTACGACACTTAAAAACACGCGTGAAGAGCGAGAGAGCGAAACAAGGCCGCTTTAAAAACATTCCATGTGACCTGATGGAAGGAAGGATCAGCAAAAGTTGTTCCAAGTCATCCTGAAATCTGTGAAGTATGTCCATGACTCGGTTCTCCAGCCAGAGGACAGACCGACAGCTGGTTTTACAGAACACATTTCTGAGCAGCATCACTTCCCTGAAAACAGCAACAACAGAGGACATGTTGAGACACTGTGCTGGCTGCAGGCCTGAACATGTGAAGCCCGGGGGAAGCAGGGACGGGACCGCGTGTCTCTGGTCGCCTCTTAATGCTCGTCACAGTCTGTGTCCATCATCCTTAAACTGGTTAAGCTGGTGCTGAGCTCTGACGCCTCGCCAGGATCCCAGCAGATCCCTCGCACAACACCACTTCCTGCTTCTTTTACAGATTATGTAGAGACGCATTACTGCTGCAAGTCATGAAAATGACTTCAGGGATTAATTCACACACACACACACACACACACACACACCGGTCCTCCTCTCCTGTGCGACCCGGTCCGTCTTCGCAGGACTTGCAGAAAAGCAGATCACATTCAATTTGAATTCCTTCATGGATTCATTCCTGCTCCCATTTTAAACACATTCACACAAATCCACCCAGATAGCAGCACTCTGCTCGTCCCGATTTGGCTCTCCTCTCCTCTGCAGTGTAAATCACATTAAGCTCTAATAGGCAGCTTAGACGAGCACCCACAGCACCATGGGCCATTACCTACTCCATTTTAAGAAGATCTGTTCAGTAATAACTACCCGTTACTGGAAATTAAGGCACCTGCCTTCCGGCCACAACCGGTAATGTCCGCAGAGATTGTCAGATTATTGAGCTTTCCACTGCCATTTCAGCCAGGAGGAGGAGGACGAGGAGGAGGAGGAGAAACGGCAGTTTGGCTGATCCTGAGAACCCTGCGCTGTAATCACTGTCACAAGTTCAAATCCAGCCTCAGGAGAAGAGGAGAGGAGGATGGGATTTACTCATCTTCACCTTCTGTCGAGGGGAAAAAAGGACCTGAAAACCTTCCTCTCCTTCAGACCTCGTCCACGCGCACGTTGGTATTTTTAAAACAGATTTTTTTTCCTTCTCTGGTTTCAGAAAGATTCCCGTCCACATGAAACCACAAACAAAATCTGTCAAGCGCACGTCGAAGGACCTGTCGTGCCAAGAAACCTGGTTTTTATGTCTGCAAATAAACACTGAAATCTGGATATCTGGATATCTGGACATCTTCCCCCGGCAGCAGTTTCCCAGAAGCTCAGTTGTCAGTGACGGCCTGGTCATGTGAAACACCTTGTTTGAAGAAACACCTGTGTACGTGTGGACGAGGTCTTAATGATGCTGGTTTGTAGTATTTATCTAATAGGTTAGCTTATAAACACGTTCTGTGTTTGCAGAGAGAGGCTGTTTGCTGCACAGAGCAGGATGCTGTCTGGAAGCAGCTCCGTGTTCGTGTGCTGATGGAGAGGACAGGAAGTGAGCTAAAACCACGACGACGCTCGCAGCAGCTCTAAGCACAGATTCTTCCTGTGTGTGAACATTACTTCTGTACGTGCAGTCGGTAATGGCCTTCAGGAATCATCCTCTGAGGACCACGATTCAACTGGACATCTAGCTGTTGTTCTGCAGCTGCTGGTGTCATCGTAACGTCCTCGTTAAATCACGGCTGTTACAGCGTCGCTGTAATTACAGACAAAAGTCTTAAAGGTGAGTTGAAAGATCACCAGCAGATACTTCTGCAGTCACACTTTCAGTTCAAGTTGAGTTTTGCTTTTTGATGATGCATAGCAGAATTACAAGCTTCTGCTGGTTCAGTCGTCCACTCACAGTTTAATATTGTCCGCTCAGAAGTATTCTGTGTATTATTCTGTCTGTTCAGAACAAGAAGTGCAATGATCGTTCTTATATGCAGGATT
Source organism: Diplodus puntazzo (assembly GCA_963678695.2). NCBI lineage: Eukaryota > Metazoa > Chordata > Actinopteri > Spariformes > Sparidae > Diplodus > Diplodus puntazzo. Next base: position 1,215,784 of record OZ023155.1, on the reverse strand, counting down.
ATTTCCTCAGTGTTAACAGATGATTCATGTTCCCTGACATGTTGCCTCAGCTGTTCAGAGAATACAGAGCATCCAGATGTTGGTGAGTTACAGGTGTAATAGATTACTGGGATCCAGGTAAAGATGGAGATAATTAGTATGATCAGTTTAATCTGTGCATCAGTTTCAGTCAGACAGGTTTTATCTTTTTTAGCTTGCTGTGTTTGTTTGCTGTGGTGATAGCATCGTTTTCTTTCTAAACTCAAACTCTGGGTGAGTTCAGCTTCCTCAGATGACGCGTCCTCCCGACTGTTCCGTCCCTGCAGCTCTCAGCTGAAGTCCACATGTTGGTGAGCCGGGTTCAGATCTGGTCTCTGCTGACGACTCCGAACACGTCCGGCTGCATTAAACATCAGCTGGAGCGTCTGAGAGGCGGTGGTGAGTTTCCCTCCACAGGCCCCGCAGAAAATCTGCTGACGATGAAAAGACGCAGCAGTCGTCTGTTTTCTGCAGCGAGGCGACGCGATGCTCGACGTCCGGCCGGCGGGAGAGGAAGGAAACAAAACGCAGCCGTGTGACTCTGAAGGTTCAGCAGGAACTGGATCAAACTGCAAATATACTTCTTTTATTCCTGTTCAGGGACGACACAGGTTGGTTTTGTGTTATATTATGTACAAAGCTGTATGTTGTCCAAGATTAAGTAGAAAAGCAGTTAACAACATCAGAAACATGATCCAGCCAGCAGCTCAGTGGAGCGTCTGAACAGTGACGCTCTCAGATATCATCCATCACTTCAGCCTCATGTTCCTGGAAGACGCTGACGCCTTCAGGGACCTCAGGCGGCTTTTCCATCAGCTTACTGGTGCCAACATGGTTTACACCGAGCGCGTTCACATGCACGCTAATAAACTGATCATTATCAGATTCATGGATTCACCTGATTATTCAAGTGGTCATGAAAACAGCATAATGCGATCGGAAAAAAGCCGATATCAGATTGTGAGAAATCGCATAAACACACAGAGTTTTAGTGCCCAATATTCAGTTTTATTTGCTGCATCTATAAAGAAAATGTGGTTTATTTTGTTCTTTTACGTCTGCGGATGTGGAGAAATGTAAAAGTAGAGGGTGACATCATGTTGACAGGATGTTTTTATTGTCACGTTCTAACTGACTGAGTCATTTAAACGCCTCAAATCAGATTATTGTCGCATCGTGTGATTTCATATGAATAACAACAACCGGAACCAAGAAGGGACAAAAAGGGAACAAAGAAAACAAACAGACTGAACCTGATTTCCTTCGAACGCTCAGAGCCAAAAGGTTTTCTGTTGTGATTCAGATAAACAAGTGATTTGTGTGATTTGTCTCTCTGCTGAGAGTCTCATCACTGAGGTGCTGCCGTCTTCTTTCAGTGAAGTTAAACCAAAGTGAGAGAGGCAGCAGCACGACATCCATCAGCACTGAAACATGAGACATGACACCAGCTCATGTGGCGCTGCAGCCGTCGGACCAGGTGAAGCAGATCCACCTGGATGACCTCTGACTCCATCCTGCAGGGAATCAAGCAGTCTGCACTTTGTTTCAATTAATGAGGAGAAAGCACTGGTTCCACTTTTACTGAATCTGTCTCTCGGTTCAAACGACTCTGAACTGGTTCTGAACGTCACTCTGAGCAGGAAAACTAGATTTTCTCTGCTGATATTGAGCATATTTGAAAAATAATTGCTTTCTACAAATTCAGAATATTCCACATTAGCAAACCTCCGTCTGTAAAGATGTGAGTTTCCCTCTTAAACACTAATTTAACGGTTGATATTGAGAGTTGCTTTGCAGGAACATGATGTTCTGACTTTAATCTGAGAGCTTGTCAGAGTTTCTTCCTGGAAAAAACTTCAGTGAGATTTCATAAATGATGCAGCCGAATAAAGAGCGAATGAACCAGATTCACGATATGTGAATAATTCAAATTTGACCAGGATTTGCAGTTTCATTACCTTATAAATGTGAGAGCGGCTCAGATAATCAGACAGATGAATGTTTAAGGTTTATGTGTGTTGGCGAGATGTTTTCTGCTGCGGTCAGCGTCGTGTTGCTCAGTTTACAGCCGCTCCTCTTCAGAGAAGCTGCTCCTCCGCTCAGTCTTTACACCTTTTGTATATAATCCTGTCATACGCGCTGGAAACTACAGCAGCTTCCTTTAACAGCACTTCTGCTGTGTGAATGTCACATCTGCTGTCCAGCAGACTTGGAGCGTTTCCTTTCTCGTCGCTTTGTTTCTCCATGACCTTTCCTCTGAGTTCCTGTACGCGGCGCCGGGTCGGAGGCCCATCTGGACGCCGCTGCGACGCTCAGGTGGACGGGAGAGGACAAGGGACGCCTGCAGAGAGGAGAGAGAGGACTGATGGAGAAAGTGACTCAGCAGTTAACTGTGCCGATTCACAGAAGAGAGGCTGTATGTGAATAATCAATGTGCGGCAGGTTGGGACAAGGACAGCCTCTGCAGTGACTCAGCGATGACCTGGACAGGTGTGGAGATATGTGGCCTTTAAAAGAGAAGTTTGCAGAACAAACTGAGGACACAGAGAAACTCTACTGGAATATTTATTACTGCTATAGTGACGACCGTCCGACAGACGCATTGACAACAAAATCTGCTCGAACAAGACGTCACATTTAAAGGTCGACACGGACGAGCAGCAGCCTTGTTCTCTGACCAAACATCAGAAATGATCTTGCGTTCATTGTTTCATCTTTTGCACTTTCTGTCTTGTTGTTTTGCAGCGATTCGTCCCTCCAGAGAAGGCGTCTCCGCTGCTTTACACCACTGCATCCGACGCTTTGCATTGCACTTGCTGATGTGCAGCTCGGATGCAGCTGCTCGGCCGTGGAAACACATTCCATGAAGCTCCATACGTGAAGTTTGGAGGTCTGTAGCGATTGACTCTGCAGAAAGTTGGCGACCTCTGTGCGCCTCAGCATCCGCTGATCCTGCTCCGTCATTTTACGTGGCCTTCCACTTCTGTGGAATATTTAGGAGCGAGCAAATTTCACGACTGGACCGAATTAGACGACTCGGGAAAGTTTAACCTGTTGACTTTCTCTCAGCGAGCAGCTTTTCCTCCATGGTTAGAAATGTTAAATGAATCCATAACAAGACAAACAAACAGCGAGAGTGCAGCGGAGACTGGAGCCCACACCGCCCACCAGGACTCTGCAGAGCAGCGGCAGCTCGCAGCGAGAGGGGGGAAGTTAAATTCTCCGAGATGAAGGAGAATGACTCGAGAAGATGCAGAAAGTTCTGCATACTCATGGGACATTATGCAGCCTGGAGTGCATGGTTGAAAGAGAAGGACACATTTAATTATGAGTTATAGCAAGAGAGAAATATGCAGAGAACAAGTATGGGTGAGAGTTTACAGGGAGGAAGTGAGAAGTGGAATAAAGAGAAAATAGAAGAGGAAGAGGTGTGTGGGGGCGTGAAGGTGAGAGGCTGCAGAGGGAAGAGAGAACACCGAGCGGGAGCGAGGAGCAGATGGTGCTTTATCTCTCTTCACAGAATGGCATCACATTACCACCAAATTTAATCTAATCTCCACAAAACTGCGACAGATCCATTTGGATACGGCCTCCAAGAAGAGCTGAGGGGCACGACGGGCGTTTTTATCGCTGTGAAGGAGAACGTTGTTCCATTAATCTGCTCCTCCGGCAGCCCTCAGAGTCAGATCGGAGTCAGAGATGAATCGGCTGCTGAGCAAACAGAGGAGGAGCAGGAGGAGGAGGAGGAGGAGGAGGAGGAAGAGCAGGAGGAGGAGGAGGAGGAGGAAGAGCAGGAGGAGGAGGAGGAAGAGCAGGAGGAGGAGGAGGAGGAGGAGGAGGAGGAAGAGCAGGAGGAGGAGGAGGAGGAAGAGCAGGAGGAGGAGGAAGAGGAGGAGGAGGAGGAGGAGGAGAAGGAGGAGGAGGAGGAGGAGGAGGAGGAGGAGGAGGAGGAAGAGCAGGAGGAGGAGGAGGAGGAAGAGCAGGAGGAGGAGGAGGAGGAGGAGGAGGAGGAGGAGGAGGAGGAGGAAGAGGAGGAGGAGGAGGAAGAGGAGGAGGAGGAGGAGGAGGAGGAGGAAGAGCAGGAGGAGGAGGAGGAGGAAGAGCAGGAGGAGGAGGAGGAGGAGGAGGAGGAGGAGGAGGAGGAGGAGGAGCAGCAGGAGGAGGAGGAGGAGGAGGAGGAGGAGGAAGAGCAGGAGGAGGAGGAGGAGGAGGAGGACGAGGAAGAGCAGGAGGAGGAGGAGGAGAGAGATGAAGGCTCCGACAGTCTGATGGAGCAGAACCACTCCACTGAACAAGTATTCATTCTGAATTATGTCCATCAGTTGTGTGTTTGAGTCACAAGCTCCTCCTCCTCCTTCACTCCCGTCACAAAACTTTACCTGTTCCTCTCTTTAACTCTCAGGTGTTTTATCTGACCTGCAGATCAATGACAGCAGCGCCGCTCCGTCAGTCCGGCCGGTCGCCCGACAAAACCTGAACAAACCAAACATTCTGATTTGTACGTTTAATAAGAAGCCTGAAGCCACTGAATAGTTTAAACCAAACATCAGGACAGAAGCAAAATAAAACATTGTCTTTTCCAAACTCTGACCAGGTGCTTTGAGTGCCTTCAGTCAAACAGACCAGAAGACAGCATTGGACTATCACGGCTGCTAAACCTGCACAAATAAGACAGAGAAGAGAAACCATGTAATCAGCAGGAGATGTGATGGGGAAGCCGTCTCCGGGTGTCACGAACGCCTCGATTCCTTAAAGACTTTCTATACTGTGCCACAGGGAGAAATGCAATGAGACAAGAAAAAGGGCAGATTGCACTGAGCTGCAGAACTTCGCTGTGCTGTAATATGATGAGTACAATATGTTTTGTGAAGCAGACCTTGAATAGAGCAGATAGCAGTTCATGGTGCGTTCACTGACCACCGTCCGTTCTCCCCTCGCTGTGTCACGCTGATGATCCAACTTCTAACTCATCAGATACAATCCTGAGGCTCTTTGGTGGAGTATTATGAAGAGAACACGGGGCATGATTCTGTCTTCTGAGAGGAAACTGTTCAGCTGAGAGTCTGAAGGAAGAAGTTTCTGTCAGACAGCTCAGCCCACGCTGCTCGTCAGGAGCCGCTGTGGGAGGAACCGCTGGATTCTTCACCGCTGTTAACGTAGGTGTGAGTGTGTTTCACACAGTGTGCATGTGACAATTGAAAACTTTTTAGTTTGAAACCTTTTCTACATTCAAGACAGCAGCTTCACATTTATTATGCAGACATGAAAGTGGTAAAAATCTTATCAAACTCTCTGCAGGAAAGCTGAAATTCAAACATTTCTGAGTAATCCTTGAAAGAAAAATGCGATGTGATGTAAAGAAATATCAGATTCAGAGAACAAAATTCACAAACTCTGCAGCTCTACTGTGAACATGTTTATAGGCTTCAAAGCACTCAAAAAAACTGGCTAACACGCTATGCTAACGAGCTAGCTAATGACGAGCTTGATGAAGAGTGTAGTTCAGAAGCATTTCCACACTCTTGAATACACACACAGACTTTCAGATTTTCTGAAAAAAGGCAGGTGAAGGCACAACGATGAGAAGACTGATCGAAACTGATCCATTTTCTACGTGAAATCGATCGTGTCCATCAGTCAGGTGAAAACACAGACCAAAGTGTCCGAAGCAGAAACCAAGCAAGCTTTTGTTTGATGCTTTTTGATTGAACCAACAAATTGAGAAGCTTTAACGAGAGATCATCTCTGAAAGTACTCTGTTATCATCTCCTGTGCGCTCCTGGCAGTTTGTGAGTGTGAACGGGTTCAATCACTGATGCCCTCGAGACAACAAAGAAAAAGTCATATTTCAAAGAGAAACTGCTGCTTGAAGGGGCAGAAAGAGATTCTGAAGAAATATCGCAGATCATTAGTTGATCTCTCTGCAGAATGTTTGTCACCTTTAAACTGTAAGTCCAGTTCAGTCACTGTCAACAGCTTTCTTTCTTCCTGCTCTCGCTTGCTGCCACAAAATGAAGCCAAACCGTCAAAGAGAAACTGCAGCTGGTGCGAAACCTCGACTGTGAAACCAAACAGCATTTTTAAGTTAAGGTACGACTTCAGCCGAGACCCCTGCTGGGCCCTAACAGCTCCGGATCCTTCTCATCTTTTCATGAAAGGTAAATACTAAAGAGGAAGAAGAAGAAAGAGGTATTCTTAAAATGCTCTGCTGCCTGTGTGAGTTCAGACTTCTACCTGCCTCACGTACTCAAACCTTCTGTTGAAGTCACACAGAGGCCGGAGGAAAACTACAAAGCTGCAATTAAATCTGGTCTTCACTGGTCAAAGCAGCTTATTAATATCATGCACAATAAATGTGAGAGCGCGAGCAGCAGCCAGCCGAGGTCAGCGGCCTTCAACCCTCCGATATAGCTTCTGTCTTCTCACCCAGAGCAGAAGGTCGCGTACAGGCTCACCTCAAGGCTGTTAGTGATAACTGGTTCAAACACAACACATGGTTCAGACTCCTCCATTAGTAATCATTGTGTTTGTGGCGATGCCTGCAGGCGTTTTCTCTTCCAAGTGCCCCAGCCTCTGTATTTAGGTCAAAGAGGGGCTTTTTCCAACGGGAAGAAAGCTTTGTGCAAGAGAGGTGGCTTCAAAGATCGCTCTAAATCAGCTCCACTGGGATGTAACGTGGAGGATTATTCACACCAATATATGTGAAAGGATCTGTCAACAAGGAGAGGGGAGAAGTTAAGAAAACCAGTCGTACATAGAAACAGTTGCAGAGGTTGTGCCGTCAACTGCAGCGCAGGTGGGAATTCATCGACATTTTAGAAGGAGAGACAAGAAGACAATAGATGCTCATTGAAATGCAAAGTACACAGGCAAAAGAGGACGAGACACTGGGAAGTAAAAAGGCTGCCAGCTGAAATAATAAGTTAAAGAAAGTGAAGACCTTCAGAAGAAAGAGTTTGTCGTACTGTGAGATGCTAACAGGGTCACACGAGAGCCTGACAGACCGACGGCGGTCTGACAGACTAATATCTAACAGATGAGATACCGAACAGCAGCTGTCAGTCTTGCTGATGGATATTTACCATGGCGACCCGGATGCGAGAGGATGCTGGCGTGAATCTGTAGCAAAACTGCTTTTTTCAGTTGGAATAAAAAAGCCAAGTTGTCCCGACAAGCTCTGGAGCTGTGCTACTTTCTCCACTGATCAGCTGTTAGCCTCGACGATCAGCTGTTAGCCTCGCCGATCAGCTGTTAGCCTCGCCGATCAGCTGTTAGCCTCGCCGATCAGCTGTTAGCCTCGCCGATCAGCTGTTAGCCTAGCAACGCACACTTTCAATCTGACGTACTCAAAACTCTGTGGGCTGTCCATCGTCGGTCCTCCCTCCACCAGAACCTCGGGGTTTTTCACCGCCTGGCTCCTTCGTCGCTCTCCTCTGCTGCTGTGGTCTCCTTCAGCTCATGGCGATGTTGGATGGTCGCTGCTCTGCCGTTGCTGGCGTGGTCTTCAGGTGTTCAGCACAGCAGCACCTGGACCTCTGCTGTCACTTCACCCCAGGCTCCATCATCCATCGCTGGGACTGGATCTCTGGGTCTCCTGCGTCGCCCCGCTGTGTGCACAGAGCCTCCAGACTCAGGTTGGTTGATATGGACGGTGCTATTCCTTCCGTGCTGACTGACAGGCATTTAATCTTTGTTTTGTTTGTTCCACTTTGTTAAGTGTCCTTGGGAACCCTGAAAGGCGCTATATAAATGAAATGTATTATTAATATTATTATAACTGGATACACAGCAGCACTCAGGATGTGAACTTCTCTCTTCTTGACTGGGAAGAGAGAAAATGCATCATCGTCGGGTGTCTTAAATACTTTCTGCTGTCTCTCCAACAGGAGAACTGACAGCTTATCAGGACTGCTGTCTTTAATAATTTAGCCTCAGGTCCATTTAATACCTGGTTTCAGCACCCATCCCCAGGAGGACTGGATTTATTCTGAGGCGGTGTTTACTCACCTGGAAACATATTTTTCTGACGACCTCCAGACTTTCTTTGGATCAGGTGTCAAACACGACCCTGGAAACATCGAGATGGACAAAAGACGTTCTCACTTGTTTAAAAACGTCTCTCAAAATCACAGCTGAGACTCGTCAGCGTCTGAGGACTTCCACAGCCAACCAGAGGCTGTCCAGGCCTGCAGGGGACGACTCTGGTGTTCGTAGGTTTCAAACTCAACCTTCTACATTTTCTTTTTGTCAGCTTTGTGGTGCAGACGCACAACAGCACGTGTTTGGATGTGCTGCCCGCCTGGAGGACCAGTCGGCTGCAGAACACATCACAGATTCAGAGCAGCAGTCTGTTGCTTTTGTTTAATGGATCCGTCAGTCGAGCAGATCATGACGGGATAATTTCAGACACACGCCTCCCGTCTGGCTCCGACTGCTGCACACAGTAAAATCACAGCTGCAGTGGAAAAAAAGGACGTATTTGAAAATGTCACTTGTTTGACGCTGAAAGGGAAATGACCTGGCAGAGATAAATATCTGCTGAATAGAAAAACCTTTTTTATTATCTGCACTCAGCGCTCTCAGCGACAGCACACATCTCAAATTGAAAAAAAAACCCAAAAGTGGTGTGGGGACATTTGTTCAGCATCAACAGAACAAATACAGAAATAAATATGTTTAAGATGCAAATTACACAGCGGCGTTTGTGTCGGCGCCGCGGCCTCGCCGCGACAGTTGAGGTGTGTTCAGACTGCAGGCGGTTCTGGTCCAACTACTCTCTGCAATATCTGTGTTCAGTCTGTGATCAAGCGTCTGCAACGAAACCAGCAGAGAGAGTAAGAAGCCCTGACAGACGAGGGAAATAACGTAAATTATTGCAAGTAGAACTGACAATGTGACTCAAACCCTCCGACTCTGATTCTCCTGCAGAAAATGTTTGGTTTTTTTTAAGAAGAATCTTTATTTTGTCAGTTGTATTTTACCTGTAAACACACCTGAAATTAGTCCTCTGCATTTAACCCAACACACACACACTGCAGGCTAGGAGCAGTGGGCTGCCATGTCAGCGCCCGGGGAGCACATGGGGGGTTTGGTGCCTCGCTCAAGGGCACCTCGGCAGTAATTACAGACCATATTGTGGTCTGTAGCTGGACTTGAACCGGCCACCCTCCGGTCCCCAAGCCAAGTCTCTACCGAGTGAGTTCCCTGACTGGGAAAGGAACCCGGGCCGCAGCAGGGAGAGCGCCGAATCCTAACCACTAGACCACCAGGCCTGCCAACTTTATCCAATCAGGACTGAGCATGAGGAGACGGAGGAGGGGCTAGGACGTGGTGACAGTAACAGTTAGTCTCTAAAATACTATGAAGAAAAATAAATCAGGCATTAATTGTGCTCATGCTGGTTGGCTTGCTAGGCTAAATATCACCTTATATGTCGACAATGCAGGAGCTCACCAACAACGTGTCGGCTGGAGGATCGAGCCTTGCGAGAGGTTCTGGTCCAAAACAGAACTCAGAAGTATCACTTCATGTGTTCATGTGCACTCAAAAAATAAGAGTTTCTGCTGATTGAAAAGTGTGAAGAGTGAAGTAATTGTTAGAATCACAACAAAACTGTGTGCTCTCAAGATACGACTGCATCAGAACATCTGATCTGATTGTTGTTAAAATATAAATGTGCTCCATCACTAGTGACCAGTGTGCACTGAGGCCCGTCTAAACTTACGTCATTGCTGCTGTAAATGATCAAACAAATCATAAACAAAAATCAAATCAAATCAAAGTAAAGCAGCGTAACGTGAGGGTTCGGTGTGTGCTGGTCTGTGCAGTCTTAATGAAGAAAGAGCAGGATGGAGACCGATAATTTCCTAAAGCAGCACTTCAGCTTCACAGCAACAACTTCACTTCCTGGTTCTGACTCGCATTTGACTGAACCAACCAATCAGAAGCTAGAAGGGCTGAGGTAAGTGTACGGCAGCCCAAAAGGTACATTCAACACATTTATGGTAGCTGAAATGATTTCAACATGAAAATATGTAAATAATAATAACTGTAAATATAAATAAGTTATGTTAACTGTGTAAACTGTGTAACATGTTTTTAATAAATTAACTCAATAATTAATTAAATATAAATTAAATTAACTTGTAAACTTCACAGCAGCAAATCCACACAAAGAGACGCTGAGTCAGAAAAAATTACACAGATATTTGGGTAGAAATGTGAAAAAGTCTTTATGAATTAATAACATCAGTAATTTAAACAGAACCTCGTCACTGACATGTATTATTTACTTATAACAGAGTATTTCTACTGAACGCTGTGGTGTTGTTAATTTGAGGTAATACGAAACAGGACAGGACTCAAATACTTCCCATTAATTAGCTACTTTTGCAATAAATAAGCTTCAGTTCATACATCCTTTCCATTAAATTGCTTAACTGGGTCACCTTGAATTCATATTAATAATATTAATCTGTCTTTCTCTCTCTTTAATAGAATTAAAAGCTGTGTTACAAACTACAGGGAATGAGTCATTTGTGCCCTCAGATTATTTAACTCTCGGCCTCGCTGAAGCTTGTTTCTGATGGAGGTCAGAGAGCGAGCGCGTCACCCGACACCTTCACCGTTCAGCCATCAGCCGCTCTGCTCTGAGATGTTCACTCAGCTTTTATCGTCTCCACACAAGCTGGAGCTGCTAATGGCCTCCGTGACAGAAGTGATGAGCATCAGATGTGTCGTCAATTACAGTAATGGAAGGGTAATGCATGAAAACACATGTATGTAAGCTGAGTTCAGCCCTGAGGGAAGGAGAGCGCTCACACACACCTGAGCTGCTCGGCCTCAGCGCTGCATGTGAGTCTGATGAAATGCTGTGAAACGAGCGCCGTGTGCTTAAAATGCAAATGATGGACTCGGAACACAGAAGTGAGAGAAATGTGTTCGGGTTTAAGAGGAGACGCCGGAGACGGGAAGGAGTCTGAGTGGAAACACTGACGGAAATTAATTAAAATATGTCCAGCAAACCTCAGAGGAACCACCTGTTCCTTCTCTGAGTAGCTCTGAAGCCTGCAGGAGTTATCTGACAGCATTAAACTGTCAGATATGAAAATAAAGAAGAACATGATGAACGTGAACCCCTACGGCCAATTTCCACTGGATACGTGTCCGCTGCGTTACGTCTCCGCCACACCAGCGGAGCTGACAGGTTTCACTTCAGTCTGTGTTCATTTCCAGCAGGTCTGCTGCGTTTCTGCTCCGTCCAGCTCTGACAGTCCGAGCCGTCCGGAACAAACACGCAGGACTTTCCGCAAATCAGCGGAATTTAGCACCGAGCAGACAGGAAGTCAAGCACCGAAGTAACAATGTAACATCCGGTTACTTTCCAAAATAAAACACTCCGTATTGACACCAGCACATAAATCTCAAGAAGAGACAAACACGAGCTCTTCTGCTGATCCTTCGGTCGGGAACACTTCCTGTTGCTGTGTTTATAACACAGACCTATAACTGCAGTCACGAGTGATCTTGTGAGAAAACCAGATCGGAGTCGTAAAGCAGCGGACACGTATCCAAGGGAAAATCGGGGTGAGGGGAGAATGTCAACAGAAAACGTTGGGCCTGCATCCTTCAGAGGAGCATTTAAAGGCCAATTACATTACAACGCTGCATGAAGGATGTCCCAGTCTGAAGGATCCTCCAGATGCTCCTTCTTTCCCTGTTTTTGGAGGATGCACCGCTACGATCCTTTGTGGACTCACATATCCCAGAAAAAGAAGAAACAAAGAGAGAAAATAGTGACATCACATGGCGTAGATCGTCACTTACACGGACCTGGCCGGCAGCAGAAATCGTGACGTAAGGGTAAAACATCTGGTGACGCAACCAGGAAATGCTCCAAACGGCTGACGACGGTTAACAAGGTCTCTCTGAAGGACTCTGCCTTCAAAGACCTCAAAGGCCGAGTCCTTCAGAGGATACAGACCCTGAACTGAGACACAGCCAATGTGTAAAGCACAACAAGGTCTGCTCGGGGAGATCGAGACCAGGTTTACGTCACCAGGCTGAACGTACACTCCTACCTGGATGTGCAGTCGCAGTTTATCTTGGAATGAAACGAGTTATAAACACGACACTGACTCATTTTCTTATTTTCAGTTGATGTACACGTCCGATAAGAAAAGTCGCTCTCCTCTCAGCTCTGGGTTGTTCTCAGCTCCTGAGAACAAAATATCTGGTTCTGTCACCGAAAAACTGAACCCAACAGTTCATTCATTCACTGTAAAATAGTAAAACAGGAGACGCACCAGAATAATGTAAATACGTGTTTTAAATTTACCTCTAGTAACGTTGAATTCTGTAAACTAATAATGACTGAATTGTTTTGTTTCACAGTAAGTCAGCGCGCTGTGAACCAGCTTCAGTCAGACTGTCTGAGCAGAACAGTTTCAAAAACAAAAACATTAACCAACACATGAAATGATGTGAATGAACAGGATCTAAACTCCAGGGAGGCCCAGGCCTCAGTCATGGGTCTCATCCAGCTCTGATTAAAAACAGTCAAATACAAAATAAATTACTGACCTGAATACAAATATTGAGTCTCCTAGTCACTGAGAACAATAACTGAGCTTCAGACTTCAGGCTGGAGGAAGATGAAAACCTGAACAGAATCTGGTCCGATTCAAGTTCTGACTGATGAAACTGGTTCAGGTTCAGTGTCAGCCGGTGGATCACATGATGCAGACGTGGTGACTTATCTTAATATTGCTTCAGATGATGATGTAAATCTGTCACAGAGCGCCTGCTCGTCGTCTCTCGCGTTGCTCTGCGGCGGATTGATTGTGTCAGAATCTCAGTTTGAATCATTAACTTCTCCCGAGTGTTTCAGCAACCTCAGCAAGATATTACAGAATCAATACTCGTGGCCTCAGGCGGTCGTTTAATTAGCTCCTTGTATTTACTGTATTGTGCTGAATCCCCTGAAGTGTTCTGATTGAACTGATTTAAAAAAAGAAAATCTACAAACACCATAATGTCACCTAAATTACTGGAGGAGGGAAACGTTGTGGATGCAGACGTGTGAAGCCTCCGGAGGCTCTGAGTGAAACCAGGTTCAGCAAATTACGGCGTCCTATTGATATTTTTCATTTTGCGGTGACGGGTTTGAAAGAAAAGTGTTTCCAGCGGGGTAATAAGTGTTGCTGCAGACCAAACAGCTGCTGAATTTTTAATACCCGAAAGACAAGGTGAGTTTATTTCTTCATGCGGTTTCTTTTGTGCAGCAGCAGGTGAGAGCGGCGCGTCGTCACGGCTCGCTGCTCGTCTGCGTTACCGACTCAGTACGAACAATGTGTACGTGTTCTGTTGGTTAGCGACCTCTCGTGGCTCGTTATAATGAGGGGAGCAAAGGAGGACGTCAGGTGACATAAGTAGCATAACTCCACACATGATGAGGATGATTGTGTCCCGCGTGACAGTAAAAGTCAATTGTGACTTCTCTTAACTTATGTAAAATACTTATACGTCACATTTGTAACGTGTTTACTTGTTTATTACCTTTTTTCAGACCTCACCCAGGAGATTCATGCTCAAAACCAGATCAAGACTCAGACAGCCAGTGCTGAACCTCGTTACACTCGTACACTCTCGGTCGTGTCTCTTCTTCAGGTCCGATGCTCGCTGAAACATTTAACAAGCGGAGCGCCTTCACTGAGCCTGCGGCAGCAAACGTGAGCTCCGGCGCCGCTCGTCCTGCTTAGTTCATATTCCAGATGTGTTCAACAGCCTGAATGAGCTGAATGCGCCTCCGTACTGTACAAACACTGTTCATGGACCGTTTGAGTCGCAGATGTGGAGCTGGAGATGTCGGAGGTTTGCTGCCGAGCGTCCCGGAGGCACATCAGCTCATCAGAACAGGTCCAGAACTCAGAGCAGGTTTCCTGTCTCCTGTGGAGGATTTAAATAAACTGTGAGACAGCTTCAGACTTTCAGGCTATTTTCTAAGAGTACAAATTCACTAAAACTTAAACCAACACTGCAGAAAATGTGCTGAGCCGTCGCTGCTGTAACAGATCTGTGGATGGGATCGTGAGCAGCCTGCAGAGCTGAGGAACCGTTCGATTGCTTCCTGTTAGTCTGAGCCGTCCTGTGATGTGAGGTAACGAGACAGGTAAACTTCCGCTCCGTATCTATACCGCACATCTCAATGAGATGAGGAGGAGCTGAAAGTAGGAAGAAGATCCAATTTTGAATCAGCCAGGTTGCTGCCACTCCACCGCCTCTCTGCTCTCACAGATCTGAGGAGCAGAGGTTTTAAAATGCTAATCCTGTCGACCTTGAAGCCCCGAGGCGCCAGCTGAACTAGCGAGGCGCTTCTCTCCTGAGCTTCCTGTCACTCAATAATCAAACAAACCGGCAGAACCTCCCCGAATGCCTCTGCAAACCTCCCTGCCAATGATCCCAGAGCACACACACACACACACACACACGCAGACAATACACACTGATGTTGCATCAACACCCCTCTTAGCTGTTTGCCTCAGGAAACACACGGGGGCATGTAAACACACACTTCTACCTGTTAGCGGTGCGCCTCCTCCCTGTGATGGGCTGCAATCTGTCACGAGCGACTGCACGTGCTAACTAATGAATCACAAACATCTTGACCTGCAATGAGCCGTGGTGGAAGGTGTAACAAACATATTAAAGACTAATCAGTGGGCCTGGGCGAGGATGATTAGTGAGGACCCTGCCAGGTGAGGAGACGCCTCCGAGGGAGCGGTTTGCTCTTCATGCCTGCCTGATTCAACATCCAGACTCATCAGTCCTCCACTCAGGACTGAGAGCAGTTCAACACATGTAGTTGTTCTGAAGTAGTGGAGTATTCCACCAACGCTGCACATTAAATCTGCGCTCAACTGAAAAAGCTCAGTTTGACTTGATGTCGACTTTCACTCATTGACACAATGAATCCACGTCTTAGCAACATCAACTCGAACCATCTTGTGTTGTGAGAACTGAGAACTCAGGTGATCGTTGAAGAATCGATCGCTAGGATGTGACTCGTGATCTGCTGAAGTTAGCATGCTAACCAGCTAGCCTCCTAACAGCACTCAGACACGGATCGAACACGGATCTGGTGGAATTTTTGACTTTAGAAAGATGATGCTGTCGGCCCTGCTGATGGAGCTGGATGAGACATCAAAAAGAGCCACAAAATAGAAGAATGTGTAGAAGGATTTAACTCAGCATCACATCAGAGTAATGAGATCTAACAGTGTCTGTCCACACTGTGCGCTCAGTGACTGCAGGTGTGTGTTGCTCGCTGCTTCATGTCCCAGGTGTTCTCTCTCCCTCTGGGACCCAAAGGACCTCATCAAAGGTCCTGAAGCTCCCTGAGGTGTCTCCATTATTGCCTGTAGCGGTCCCAGGGTGCGCAGTTTACTTCTGCCATGGGCCGACTACAAAGCCCGAGTCTCCGGGGACAGACGGAGCTCTGCGCCCGGTGCCAGCCACAGTAAGTAGGTCCTGCCAGGCTGGGCGGTCCCAGGAGGCAGCGGTGCTGAACACAGAGTCAGAGGAATAAGCCTCACCTCATCTGACTGCGCTGTCTGGACCAGGCTGGAAGCAGGAAGAGTAATCTCCGGAAGAATGAGTGAATTTAAAGGAAGACAAAAGCTTTGAGCCGAGGCCAAAGTGGACAAAAGGTTTGGTTAAATGGTCCATTTGGCACCAGAACAGAGCAGCAGCGCAGCACCTGACTGATGGCTGTAACCTTCAGCGCCTCGGATCGATAGCCGAGCACTCTCCTCCTCCGCCGGCCGTATTAAGCAGTCAGACGCAGATGAATCCTCAGCGACATCATAATTAGCCTTTAGATTATGGAAATCCCCTCCAACAATAAACAATTGCTCCTTGAAGCACCTTTTTTCAGCGCTATCAACATCCAAGGCTGAATTTAAAACCAGCGTTAATCTGCTGCTTAAGCCTCACACACACACACACACACACACACACACACACACACACACACACACACACAGTATGGGTGCTGTGATGTCACTCACTGCAGCAGGGATTCGACATCTGGGTTAACAGACGATATGAAGCATTCACAACATCTTTGCTGTCTCTACGCTGCATATTAACGAGTCTTCACAGTATTCATGTCTTCAAAAGATTTTCATTCAGGGCTTAGGTTTATCGGTCCAGGTGTGTTTGATGGGACGTCTGTCTGCAGGTGAAGTGGACGCTGTTCCTGATTTCTCTGACGCACCTGTCCATCTTCAGGCGTGCAGAAGCTGCTCTCTGCACGTTCCTGTAGTGAAGGTTACAGTGTAAAGATAAGCTAAACTGACATTGTGCTTCCGGGCGTTTTCTAAAATCAGGGTAATCAGGCCGGCTGTAACCGTGGTAACCAGTGAGATCTGCAGAGCTCAGTTTTTGGAGAACTGGAAGCTCACTTTGTCATTTTCACTGTTGTCTGTTCAGCTCCACACTCTTAAAAATACTGCTCCACCAAAAGCTCCTCGAATCAACCTGGACTTTCATTTGAATCAGGAACTGAATGTTTAATTACATCAGACAAAATGAACGAAGCAAGAGGAATTATTTTAGTTTCAGCGGCTGTAACTTCGAGGTTAGCGGAGGACAGAACACTGTAGGAGATGTGAGTGAAGCCGACAGTCCTGAGAAGAGATCTGAGTACGATGCTGTGGCTCTGCAGGGCCTTTAACTCATTACTGCAAGTGTCGGTCTCTTTACAGGAAACTGTGGCATGTTGTGGAGCAGTGACACAAACAGGGAGGGAACACCAGGTCAGGTATTAAGGGTCCTGGGTCAGAGAGGGGGCCGAAAGGGCCCTGTAATCCTTAAAATAATGGACTGGAGGGGCCTCTGGACAGGCAGGATCAGGACTACGGGCAGGATCAGGACTACCGGCAGGGTCAGGACTACGGGCAGGGTCAGGACTACGGGCAGGATCAGGACTACGGGCAGGATCAGGACTACGGGCAGGATCAGGACTACCGGCAGGGTCAGGACTACGGGCAGGGTCAGGACTACGGGCAGGGTCAGGACTACGGGCAGGGTCAGGACTACGGGCAGGATCAGGACTACGGGCAGGGTCAGGACTACGGGCAGGATCAGGACTACGGGCAGGGTCAGTACTACGGGCAGGATCAGGACTACGGGCAGGATCAGGACTACGGGCAGGATCAGGACTACGGGCAGGGTCAGTACTACGGGCAGGATCAGGACTACGGGCAGGATCAGGACTACTATGTTCACGTCCGTGTAAAATGTGTTGGCTGTTTAATTTGCTGTGAGGTTTCAGATGTTTGTTGGTTATCTGGTCGCACAAATATCAAACGTCTGAAGCTCTGTTGCAAAATGTTGTGACCATGTTTTGTTCTTTCTGTGAGATCTCCATCACAAAGCAGCTGCTCTGCCGGCGGTCGGCTTTAAAAAATAATCACAGCGCGCGTTAAATGCAGAAGTTCCTGAACATCGGATGGATGTTTAAAAGCCCCAAAACATCTCTTGAACACTGCGGCTCATCGCTGGACCGAGCCTGCAGCAACATGAAATGTTCGACATCCAACGACTGAATATCTTTATATTTCAGCAGTCTGTGTGAAATCGGCTTCCAGTCTGATAATGGAGAATAAATCCTGTTTGTTTGTTGGTGTTTTGTTGTGATGAAAGTCGCAGCTTTGGAAACAGATACGATCTGTAGTGGAGCGAAACAAAGGGACGAGGCCGTGGAGGGATATACCATTAAGAAGTAAAAGAGCTTTAAATCTAAAGAAGCATCTGCAGCTGACAGCATGCCTCCTTCTTTCAGCCGGGCAGACTCTGCTCATGGTGGTGTGTTTGCTCATTAGCCCGCGGCAGCCGGGAGGACGGCAGGCGCTGATACGATGCTTTGTTTCCTGCTGTTTCGCTGGGAAGCCACTTATTCTGTAGACAGAAGCTTGTTCCAAAGACACAGCCGATTCTTACTGCGGTAATGAGAAACGTGGAAACATCGTTTTCAACTGGAATTAAACCATCCTGCTCCACATGACAGAGCGCAGGAGGAGGAGGAGGAGGAGAGCGATGGAGGAGGAGGAGGAGGAGGAGGAGCAGGAGGAGCAGGAGGAGGAGGAGGAGGAGGAGGAGGAGCTGGAGGAGCAGGAGGAGGAGGAGGAGGAGGAAGAGGAGCAGGAGGAGGAGGAGGAGGTGAGCGATGGAGGAGGAGGAGGAGCAGGAGGAGCAGGAGGAGCAGGAGGAGGAGGAGGAGGAGCAGGAGGAGCAGCAGGAGGAGGAAGAGGAGCAGGAGGAGGAGGAGGAGGAGAGCGATGGAGGAGGAGGAGGAGGAGGAGGAGGAGGAGGAGGAGAGCGATGGAGACGAAGGCTCGGAGGTGAAGGTGAAGGCACACATACGTATAATGAAGAGGAAAGAGAATAAAATACGCATCAATGAGCAAAGCTGCTCTCTAAGAGACGACCTTGAGGAAGATGATGAGGAAGGTGCAACGAGTGAACAACCAGAGCAGACGAGGCCGAGCCGGGTCGGGACGCGCTGCCTGAACCGGGCTGTTCCCCATCAGCGAACACCAGCACCGCCCTCCTGTTCTCCTCCTCCATCACCTTCACTGCTTCACTATACTTATTACTTTAAGCACAGGCACTTATGGAGGGACTTGTTTTTGGCCTTTACAGTAGCGAGCAGTGATGAACAGCCGAACACGGAGCCAGCGGTCCACTGGCTCCACCCGGACTGGCAGCTCCCAGCTGACATGGCTGGACTGGATCCTCTGAGACAGAGTTCGACAACAGGGAACAGTGCTGAGGAGGGTTCTGAGCCGGTTTGGCTGGAGATCCAATTAATAGGACAGGAAATTAGCAGCAGTTAAAAGTTCCTTTATTAGCAGAGCTGCGAGATTCTGGCCTCCATCGTCCTCTGAGGATTCAGTGGGAGGCAGACGGTCAGCAGTGAAGTGGCCGGGGGACGAAAACACATTCTCTATTAAAAATATAACCATTTTATATAAAAGGTATCATAAAAATGAACTGTTTGAATGAATTGATTAGGAGCTTCAGACTGCAGATGAGTCATGAACAGTTTTACTGTAAAATACAAGAATATGGACCAAATGATTTTGTATTGCCAGCGCTGCTCCTGATGCTGACATGCAGGTCCTCCTCATCTTCAGCCTCTCCAACAGCTGGTGATTATAAATCTGTGTGCAGAGACGAGAGGCGCTCCGACTGAAACGTGTTCTGCAGGAAACGCTCCTCTACGTTACACTCCAGTTTCCCTCCTGTGTGACTTTGCACTTTTAGGAGTTTCTCTACAGTTACTCACCGATGAAGTCACGCTCTGATGCCAGCTTAGGTTTGTGAAAACTTCGGACTCAGAGAAGATGTATTGCTGTTGGCAGTCGCACTGAAAACTTTATTGTTCTTGCTGTGGTAATGATTCAAAGGCAGCTTGTCGGGGCAGATATTTATGTAAGGTGTTTCCTGAGGACACGGAAACGTCTTCCTCACAGAAAGCACAGAGCACTAAATCTTCAGTGACGTGCCGTAGCTTACAGTGTGCCGCACGTTGCTGCAGTTACAGAATGAAGTACAATGAGAAGCACGAGCCGACAGTCCAGCTTAATTACAACAGCACGACGCTTCAAACACACAACGTGCCGAAATTCACTTATAATTATATTCTTACATTTCTCTATAAAAGCTGCCTCGTTGTCATTTTCTGCTCGACTACAGACCACAAAGACAACATTATGAGACATCAGCCAAAGCACAATAATGTGTTTGTGTGTGTGTGTGTGTGTGTGTGTGTGTGTGTGTGTGTGAGAATAAAACCCTGGCTTCTAGATAATTATAATCATTTCACACTCACTTTAAGCCCGCGGTGAACAAAGGATGGGACGGTTACAAAGACGATATTTTTCCCAAGCTTTTTATTTTTCCAGGAAGCCAAAAAAAAAACAAAAGATTTCTTCGCGTCTGCCATTAATTCTGCTCGCTCCTCATCTCCTCTTTCATCTGTTTCCTCTTCATCCTCTGCAGTTTCTATGTAAAGCTCTTTAATTGCCCCTCGTGGAGGAGATGATTCCAGTTATTACATCAGCTAAAAACTATTTGCTTTAAACAAAAAAAGAGCCTGACCCAGAACCGAGCTGTATCACTTCCTGCATGTTTCCTCACACGACCGCTGATAATTCATGTCGTAACTCTAACTGAGGTCGGGAGTTCAGGTTCTGCTGCACAAGTTCTACATACTGATCCAGCCATAATAACTCATTATCTGTAATAACTCCTCTTTCTTTGCAGCATCCAAACAGCCACACTTACATTCACAGGGACAGGAAGCTTAGGCTCACCTGGATCGGACCCACACGGTTAGAGCAGAACGTGCACAGTAAACTCCTCAGAGAAGGACGGCACGGCAACAGGAACCCAAAAAATCAACAATTATATGTCCTGTGAATAATATCTTCCTGTGAGAGAACAAGAACAAGACAAAGAGTCTAAAAATGGACTCTGTGTCTTTGTGTCCTCGAGAGACATGAAGGACTGAATAGATCACCAGTGACTCATATCACTGTTCCCACAACAACAGGACCGGACCAGTAACAGACGTGCTGGACCTTCATCACATCATCGCTGTCAGTCCTGCCAGTCCAGTCCACCAGACTTCCTCCTGTGCTGCTGTAATACTAACTACAGCCACTAGAGGTCACTACGTTCTGAAAAAGCTGCTCTAACGTCAACATACGTGGTTGTTTTTCTGTTGAGGAAACAAAGAGGAAGAAGAGGAAGGTCTTCCAGAAGAAGATGAAGGTCTTCCAGAAGAAGATGAAGGTCTTCCAGAAGAAGATGAAGGTCTTCCAGAAGAAGAGGAAGTTCTTCACAGCAGAAGAGAACCTTTTCATTTGGTTGGTTTGTTGGCAAATCCAGTCTCACTAAAATGTATTTCAAGTAGTTTTAGTGCATTGATAGAAACTCATTTATGAATAATACATTTGTGTATTTGTCACACCAGATTTCAATGTTTGATTCAGAGTTAAAAAAACAGAACAACTCCTGCTTCATGTGGTTTATTAGATTAGATGTAAATCAGGTTATTAGCAGAATAACTTTGAGTCTTGTTACACTTCTGCCAACGTTAGAGAACATGTGAAATGATTTTCATACGCAGGTTTCTCTCTGAATCAGCACACTTTATATTTCAAAGCAGCGGTTTGTGGTCGGACTGCAGATTATCCTCCTCGCTCTCGCCTCAGGCAAAACAGCGCCGGCCATCTGGACCAATGGGAGGGCTGATAGTGGCCCGGGGGCATGTGTGGTCCGCCGACAGCTGACCAGCGTACAACATTCACCCTGATGGCCTCTTCTCCCCGGAGCCTGATTGAATCACAACAGGCTGCAGAGTCTTCACAGGAGACGGAACCAGGACCAGGACCAGGACCAGGTGCACTGAAGGTTGTTTCAGGTTAAAGTGTTGATATTAGTAATGTGTGTTCAAGTGTCCGCGTTCTCTCTCACAGCAGCATTAACTGTTTTATTTTCAGCTGCAGTGATTAATCGAGTAGTTGTCAACTCTAATCACCAATTATTCTGTCAGCTTCTTAAATGTGAATATTTCCAGGTTTCTTTCCTCCTCTAGAACTAGAAGATGAATATCTTTGGATTATGCAATAGTACAATAGTATAATAATAGCCTTTACAAGCTGGTTTCATTTATTTACGATGTGTTTCCACGTGGTTTCTCTGTGTTGAGTCTCGGTGTCGGTGCCGGAGACGAGGGGAGGATAAAAAACTCTGGTTTGAACCAAACGTCACACACTCGTCGACACGCGGCAGAAATAATAAAACCTTCATGTGAACTTGCCGGCTTGTTAAAGCGGTAGACGTTGTAGTCTGGTGGTTATTGTTGGACTGGAAAGAAAACACTTTTCCTTTATTCAGAGCGAGTCAGGGGTCCTTTGATTTTTCTTGTCCTTTTTTCCCCACATGGATTTTCTGAAAGCCGCTCGCCGTCCTCTCGTCATGGCGGCGGCTTCACCTCCGTCAGTGTATGAAGGAGCAGAAAGGTCACGGCTGCGATACCCCACTGAAGCTCCATGTGTGGGAGCTCCGCCCGGCCGTATTTTCACTCTGTTGGCCTCTTTTCACACAATAGCGGCGCGGTGCCGCCCTCACAGCCACGGAAATGTCAAAACGTCTTCGCCACATGTGAGTGGGTGAGCACAGGAGGGAAATGTGCGAAGGGATGTGTGAAGAGCTGCAGAGAGACAGTCAGACGGAGGACTCGTAACAGTGCAGACGGCAGCGAGGAGACGAGGCAGTAAATGTTATCTTCTAATTAGTCAAAGTAAGAAGCCACCAGAGGAAACTCACACTGATAGATACCATCCGTCTGCAGCTCAGGTAATGAAGACACTCAGCCTCACTCAAACACAACCTGGTGCCGCTGCAGTGCATGCTGGTCTATTTTCTGCTTCTCTGGTGGGTGAAGACACTGTTACTGAGACAAGTTCAGCTGGAATCAATAACCACTAAAATAGATGAACAGAGAGGCAGAGATCAATCCATCAGTGCCGATACATGAAAGATCTCCACACATATTCAATCACTGCCTGTCTATAAAAACACTTCTGCACCTCATGGAGACCTGATTCGTCTCCAGCTGCTGTTTCCCAACATGTAGACGACCATTATTGGACAACACAGTCGATATGTGCAGAATATCCAAAGAGGGGCGCATGTGACGTTTTGAGTTATAAATACATCTCATGAAAGCTCTTCATGAGATGTGAATTTAAAAATAATCCAGACCAGAGACCAAACACTGAGCACACTGAGCGTGCAGCCGTCCTCTCACTGCTGAGGAGCACGCTGAATGTGGTGAACACTACTCCTGACATGCTACATCACGTTAGCATGGTCACTGTGAGCACGATGCCATGCTAGTGTTAGCAGTTAGCACGGATTACAGCCCGCACCGCCGCTGACCTGAGCAGCATCGACACACGAGTCCTCCGGGAACAGCAGAGACCTGAAAACCTGACGGAGAGAAACAAAACACAGAAATCAGTCGGAGGATAAATTTACTGACGACTTAAATTCATCATTATAATTCAACTTAAAGACTTAAATCACACTGACAAGAGTTTCTTTCATTAGCAGCAGACGAATAATTCAGCTTCACAAAACAAAGTCTGACTTTTTCACCGTATGAACTAACTTTTGACGAGGAGTGGAACCAAGACGACAGAATTCTGACAGAACTTTTTATTCTGTCAGCCTCTGTTCCACTTCCATCCATTATCACACTCTCCCCTCACTTATTACGGCTGGAGACCGGCCTGTCTGAGGGGAGGAAAATTATGTTTTGCCATATTGAGACAAGCTAAAAGCTTTGCTCATCGTGGTCCGTCTAATCACCGTCCGTAATGAGCTGTCAAACCTTTATGACAGGCCGAGGGCACTTAACACAGAGCAGTGGATGTAACGGAACGATAACGAACAATATGACGGCAATACAAACTGACGTATAGGTTTAATGTTGTCACCAAATATCAGATAATAAATAAATAGGTTTGATTTCTAGGTTGACAGTACTCAGATCCCGCTGAATGTCACAACCAGATGTGTCCAGCTGTTAAAACATTCTTTGACCTCGTCTTAAATTTCAGCGGTTCTGTCTGACGATCAGGCGAACGTGACTCGTCAATCAGAGAGAAATCAAACACCTGATCGTTTCCACGCCCGCAGGAGCAGGACTCACACACCGTGTAATGACTGCGTGAAGGAAATCAGACTTCATGTGGCTCGTTCGTGCTCGTTCTAAACCGGAGGAACTATTTCTCCATCAGCCTGCACATGAAACCCCCGCAGCTGAAGACAACACATCCAGTCCTCTCTCTGGAGTTTGTCAGAGGGCATTTTGGGAAATACAGGAAATGACAAACTGAAGTGGAGGAAGACGAGGCAGGTTGATGTTAAAATGGATTCATCACTCAGAAGTCAGTCTATCGTAAAAAATCATTCCTGGAACACTTTGAACATCAGCTGAAACATTAACGTCCGACGTCTCTGTGAATCAGCTTCCTGCTGCGATGAATCTCAGTCAGAGAACGACATTAAAGCTCTGATTTGTTCCATTGAATCCGAAGACACAGTGTCCACTGAAACCCTGATGGACTGAATCAATGTCCCTTTATAGGCGGAAACAACCCCCTGCAGGGCTCATGTCTATAGGAGGCAGCGCTGCTGCTTCCATTCACGGAGGACAAAGGCAGAGTTAAAATGGAAAAAGATTCTCCTGATCGACACAAAGGAAACAGACCGACACAAACATCATGACGCACACACACAGTAGGCGCCGGTCCACTGAGACTGTTTTCATACGTGGAAAGAGTCGGTGCAGCAGAAAAGCTTTTAGTGGAGTTAGTGTACGATAAGTACTGTAACAGGCTCTTTAAAAAAACAACTGTTCTTTACAAACCGGGTGATGAAGTTTCAGCCCAGTTAGCAACAGGTTCGGGTTAATCAATATGTTTAAGCTAGAGGAGTGAATCTGTGATGTTTAACGAACATGCTGATGCTTCCTAGCTGGTCAGCGGCTAGCTCAGCTCCGTCCTCTCGACGGGCAGCAGATTAAGCTGAAGTATGACCCGTATTATGTGCAGTTTGATGGTAACAGTCAGAACCAGTGACAGAGAATAATGCTGCAGATGTGTTTGTGAGTTCATTTCTAACACAACTGTAGGAAGAAACATTAATATGAGGAACAAGGAATATAACAAATACAGAGACAAGAGTGTCTGACATCTTGTTGTTCCCATCACAGCTGAGTCGGATAATTTAAATTCATGTTTCGTGTCTACTCACCTGTAGACACCCACAGCCTGGTTTCACACAGCCTGGTTTCACACAGCCTGGTTTCACACAGCCTGGTCTCACACAGCCTGGTCTCATACAGCCTGGCCTCATACAGTATGGTCTCACACAGCCCGGTCTCACACAGCCCGGTCTCACACAGCCCGGTCTCACACAGCGCGGTCTCATACAGCCTGGTCTCATACAGCCCGGTCTCACACAGCGCGGTCTCATACAGCCTGGCCTCATACAGTCTGGTCTCAGACAGCCTGGTTTCATACAGCCTGGTCTCACACAGCCCGGTCTCACACAGCCCGGTCTCACACAGCCCGGTCTCACACAGCCCGGTCTCACACAGCGCGGTCTCATACAGCCTGGTCTCATACAGTCTGGTCTCAGACAGCCTGTCTCATACAGTCTAGTCTCACACAGCCTGGTCTCACACAGCCTGGTCTCACACAGCGCGGTCTCATACAGCCTGGTCTCATACAGTCTGGTCTCAGACAGCCTGTCTCATACAGTCTGGTCTCACACAGCCTGGTCTCACACAGCCTGGTCTCGGACAGCCTGGTCTCACACAGCCTGGCCTCATACAGCCTGGTTTCACACAGCCTGGTCTCATACAGCCTGGTTTCATACAGTCTGGTTTCACACAGCCTGGTCTCATACAGCCTGGTCTCATACAGCCTGGTCTCATACAGTCTGGTCTCATACAGCCTGGTCTCATACAGTCTGGTCTCATACAGTCTGGTCTCACACAGCCTGGTCTCACACAGCCTGGCCTCATACAGCCTGGTCTCAGACAGCCTGGTCTCATACAGCCTGGCCTCATACAGCCTGGTCTCAGACAGCCTGGTCTCATTGGACCCATCCCCCCTGGAATGGACCCTTTCCCGGCAAACATGTGATGCTCCTCATGTTTGATAATGTTTATTATATATTTGTTAAACGATGAATATAATGTTCCAGTGTGAGCTGATTCAGCCGGGTATGTTGATCATCACGTGTGCTGCAGCTGCTTGTCTGTTGGTAACGAGCGTCAGGAAGTGTTTCAGCGTTTATTCCTCACTCTCGACGATCACTCCTAACCTTTATGTTCGACCTTGATGTGGAGCTCACAGATGTTATCTTCTTCAGTAATCATCAGCGTGTTATGTATCTACAGAAAGTGCACTTGTGCTATTTACATATTCTGCATCAGTGCCGATGCTCAGCGGGCGGCGGTTCAGGCTGATGAGGCCTCTGCTGAGCTGAGAGGCTGCAGCTCAGAGGCTGTTTAACAGCAGCACACACTGATTATTCCTTCGTTTTTCTCTTATTCTCTCACTGGGAATGTGTGTGCTGATTTATTCTTTGTGAATCCACGAGGACCGAAATTGAATAAACTCACTATTAAAAGCATTGCAGGGTTTGTTGCTGTGTGAATAAACGTCTCCTCTGGCCTCTTTCCTCTGACGCTTAAAACAATTAATTTGCATCAGGACTGTCTGTCTGTTAGAGGTGAGATAGTCAGGCCAGCGTGCTTCACATATTAAATGATAAAGACTAGTTGGCGCAGGGCAGTGTACCTTTAAACCAATCAGCAGCAAGCGCCGGCTACAGTCTTAATTCTAATTAAGGATTCTGCAATTAAACTACGGAGCTGCTGTTTGTGTTGTTGGCATGCTTCCTTCAGACCAATCGTTTTGTTAGCGTGAACTAACCGCTGACGTGCCACATGTGTTATTACTCCCTCCTGAAATGTTGTCCATCATTTCAATCAATAATTCAGTCAAGTTCACTCAAAAGATGTATTGGCACCATCGACTCCGGTCTCACAACCGTCTAGAAACTATTCTTCATTTTCCTTCAGAGGACGAGGTTCAAACTGCTGCAGATCAAAGCCACACATGTACAAATCAAAGCTGAACCTGAACGCATCGTTTGCACTGATTGATTTCAGTCCTGTGAAGGAAGTCACCAAAGAACAAAGTGTTTCCAGCTGCTCCAAATGGTCCCGCTGGATCAGAACCTGCCTGCACAGAGAGGAAACATGTGATCAGTCTCTCCTCGTCTCATCTGTGTTGTTGTGTCTGCAGAACATTATAAGATTCTGAGAGACGACCACGTCCACTGTCTGACCCGCTGACACCTGGTCAGTCACATGTGCACGATTAAAGTGAGCATAACCGTTAAATTGTTTGTTTGGGAAAATTACAAAGAGTCGGCCAATGAGAGGACGGCTTCGGATGCTGAGGGGCTAACGAGCACTTTGGTTCTGGAGCTGACACAGTGAAGCAGAACCCCTCCAGGCCCGCTGGGCTTCAGACAGACCACTGGCACGCTGCTGGTTTGTGGGCTGCGGTTTCACTCTGTTGTCATTTGGCAAACTAAGTGGCACTTGTCCTACTGCCAGCCTGGATCCAGGGCACTGTGTGGCATAATATATAATACAAGTGTTGCCCACAACACTCAGTAGTTAGAACAGTTTTCATGGCTCACAGTGTTCAGATCCAAATGCAACAGGCAATAAAATGTCTAAAAACAAGTCGACCTTTGTTTTACAAGCTGTTTTGTGCTTAAATCTCAGAAATTCTCATCAAAGTTAACGGTGTGTTTCATTCGGCCGGCTGTCATTAAGACTTCCATCAGAGAGTCAGAGAGATCGCCTGAGTCACTCAGATAGATTTTAATGATGGTGGTTGTTTGTTCAGCAGTTTCACCAGGATCGTTTGTGTCCACTCGCCCCAAACAGCCAGATGACTTTACTGTGTGTTAGTCTGAAACTAGCAGAGACGCACACACACAGAGGGAGGGTGTGTTTGAATACAGGTGAAGCTCTGAGTGAACTCAGCACTCAGCAGAGACTCTGGTTCTGGTTCTGGTTCTCTGTCTCCTCTCTGTAACGCTACATTCATGAAGTAAAGTCCATTTCCCCTCCAGCTGCAGTCAGTCAGCAGTCAGCAGTACAGAACAGAACCACCCGACAGTGGAGGTCCGCTCCGGATCACTGCTGCAGTCAGGCTGATCAACAGGAGTGAAGAGGAATCACCTTTTTAAAGTCGTCTCTGAGCAGAACCGGATGAGACTCCAGGTGTTTGTTCCTCCAGACGGTCTGGATCAGCACCGACCAGCTCTGCACCACCGCTGTCTGATATGAGCGTGAAGCGGAGGAAACCGGAGCAGATTGATTCCTCCAAATCAAACAACTTGGCGATAAAATGTTGCGTCCACACCGACATGTGTCTCCGTCCTTTCTGTTCCTGTAACAGTAAACGACAGAGAATCTCACTTTCATTTGGAGAAATTTGTCCAGAATCAATATCGTCCGTCCGATACTTCTCGTCTCTGAGCACAAGCAGAGAATGATTTCATATCCAGAACACATCCACTGTTCACTTTCATACATTTGATTGAGAGCCGCTGTGTGTCTGTGTGAGCCCATCGTAACTCCATTTACCTTCTCAATGTGAGCTAAAGCGTGTATTAGTTTGGGCCTGTGGGAATATGCAGTGACTGATATGTGCAGCAGCGACTGATCGTATCATTCTGCCTCCCGCTGCGACAGCTTGTAGCCACTGATTGAGGCGGATGGAGAGACGGGAGGACGCCGCCACATCCACGATCGCATCGAGTGAAACTGGGAGCAGAGGTGAGCCGACGTGAGCGAATCAATCACTTCTCCTGACAACACTGTAGTTTGAATTTGCATTATGAAGCATCATTGAGTCATTTT
Organism: Diplodus puntazzo; assembly: GCA_963678695.2. NCBI lineage: Eukaryota > Metazoa > Chordata > Actinopteri > Spariformes > Sparidae > Diplodus > Diplodus puntazzo. The sequence goes on along the minus strand of OZ023155.1, from coordinate 1,187,166 downwards.
CCCGTTGAGAGCTCAGCCCAGCGTGGCGAGCCGCTCTCAGAATCACAGCACGCTCCCGACTCTCCAACCGCGTCGATGCTGCATTTAAAGTGCGGATGAGCATATGGTCGGCTGCCAGACTCTCAAGTTTTATTCCGCTAGCTGCGACACTTCTTCACCATCTCCACTCTTGTTTTGAACTCTTCATCTATTTATCTCAGCGCGGATCATTAGTTTAAGAAGCGAGTTATTGTTGAGCGAGAGCTTCAACATCTGTTACGTTACGCAGGAGCGATAAAAACTGTGTGTGCCTGCAGCAGAACTGAGGATTTTCTCTATGTATTTACAGTCATGTGCTTCTTTTGCTGCTGCTGCTGCTGCTGCTGTGAGTGGGCGGAAGAAACTGAAAAGCACTCGCGTCCAGGGTGATAGACACACACACACACACACACACACACACTCACGCCTGGAGTAAACAGAATTCAGCTGTACAACAGTTTCCTCCTGCAGTAACATGGACACCAGCACTCTCCTTCTCCTGCAGCTCTGACCTCTGGAATCACTGCCCACGTGTCTGCGGTGGAAGTGATTCAGAAAGTCTGGGGCCTGTTAATGTAGTGAGATTAGTGGGTAATCTGATTACTTCTACGTCACTCCGTCAGAAAACAGCTTCACTTTCACCCGGGGTGCGTCACCGCGGTGACCCCGTGGAGCGTTTTCACTTCTAAGTGACTGAACCAACTTCAGTCGGCGACCTGATGAGGACTCTGTTTAAACCTGAGTGCAGATATTAACACATTACACTCGGGTGGTATTTGTATCCCACAAACTGCATCATCTGTACCGAGTACTCGCTCCGCTCAAGTCGCTCTGTTGGAGGTTCGACAAACAGTCCAGACGTCAGATTCACAGATGGTGCGAGCAGAAAATGCACCCGGCTTCTGTCTGAAAACACCTCCAGGGTATTTTGTGTTCATACAACAATCCAGGTAGCTGTTAAGCTCTCTTTCATGTGTGTGTCTCAGCCGGGCAGACAGAAGCTGCAGCCTTCAAGGTCAAGATGGACGGAGACGTCGCTGCGTGGAAGTCCAGTTCTCAGATCAGTTTCTGTATCACACAGAGCAGGACTCACTCAGCTGTTGTGCAGTTTGAATTCCTCCCAGATTTAGACAATCTTTTTAACTGCTTCCCTGCCTCCTCCATCACACACACACACACACACACACACACACACACACACACACACACACACACACACACACACCTGCCTCACTGTTGCGGTACACTCGGGCTTGTAAAGCAAATAGCTTCTGTTCCCCTCCGCAGTAAATGTTTCCTGCTGCCATCGAGGCGGAGGAGCGATTTAAATATTTATCACCTGTAATGATTGTCACAGCCCCCCCACCACCTGCTGTTTAGGTCACACACACACACACACACACACACACACACACACACACACACACAGAGGAGGCAGTGATGCATATTTATCGCCCAGCTTCTCACCTCTGTCATATAACATAAGGACATTATTTAAAAAGAAGACGAGTCGTCGGTACAGACTCGCTGCTGCTGTGCAGCTCATCCACTGAGGATTTACATACAAATCATTTCACTGCGTTTATTATTGTTGAACGATTCTTTCTGCTTTAAGAAATCGAGTCTTTGTTCATCACAATGTTTCCTCTGCACGTTTCAGCCGCGCTCACAGAGAGAACGACTCACATCTGATTCCATCATCAGACCAAACTTCTTAAATATCACACAGTGAGAATTTAGAGTGCTGAAGCAGAAAAAAGTCATCTCAAAGTAAAACGGGCAAACAAACTATTTGTGTAATTGTGTGTTTGCTTTTACAGTGTTGATGAAACGTCCTGTTCTTCCCTCTGCTGCCTTCTCCCTCAGCGACTCAGATTCAGCTCTCGCCTCAACAGGTTTTATCAAACTTTAGATAAGTTTCAGTTTCTATAGAGAAACCAGACACAGAGCTAATCGAGAGTGAATCATTGACTTTGATTCATGATTTTGACTCCGACTTGTCTGTTGCATTTGGCTGTCTCAAACGTGTTTCTGTTTCTGGCCTCAGTTAGATGAAACAGTTGCATTTATCGTTGTGTTTGTGCTTTCTAATGTTTCTAATGTCTGCACATGTTCGTGCAGGTTTAAATGTTCAGGGTTCACATCAGAGAACACATGATGACATTGTCCAAAGCCTCGATAAAAACTAAAGCCGATTCAGCCAGAAGTAAATCCCTCTTACGTAAGTTCAGTGTCAGAGAGGACTGGACAGATGAAAAACACAAAGCAAGACACAAAAACAGAGGATGCAAACTGAGGAGAAATACAAGAGTGAAAAAGAGCTTACTGATGATGTGTGGGGAACTCCGACAACTGAACGAGGAAACACACCTGCAGTAAACACACAGCAGGATAATCAGGACACAACGTAACGCAAACCTACAAAATCAGGAGGTGACTGAACCATCAGAGCGTCACTTGAATTGTTCTCAGCAATTTAATAAAAAAGTTTTAATGAAGCAGTAAGAAACTTTCATCCGGCTTGCAGAGGTTCATGTGCAGAACCAGAGCAGCTTCATCTGCGCCCAAATATTCACCGTCTGCTGTCGTTCGTCAGGTTGGCTGTGTCAGTTTCACTATTCAGTTAACAGGTTCTAGTATGTAGCATCGCCACTGTTGCTATGGTTACCGGCACCCTCAATATACTATGTGCAGATTTGCAGAAGAGTGAACCGTCAAGCTGAAGCGATTCACCCGTTTGGCCCGGTGAAGCTGTAAATCTTCTGACATGTTGTTCTTCTGATAACAACTTGTGCCGACGCCCCAAAAACACAATTAAAGACGTCAAACTCCTGAAGTCTGACTCGAGATAACGACGGTCATCAGAACAGCGCGCCTGTTTCCTGATGATGCCTCCAAATAAAACACGCCAACAGCCGCCGTGACCTTTCTGTGACATCCCGGCTCTCCACGCTGTGAACTTACTGTGTTCCCCCGAACGGCTCCACAGCAAGAGACAGAGCAAGTAGAGCAGAAAGACTTCTGGGATCTGAGCACCTCTGAATATGTATGTGTGTGTGTGTGTGTGTGTGTGTGTGTGTGTGTGTGTGTGTGTGTGTGTGTGTGTCTCCATCTTTGTCTTGTGAAAGTGAAATCTGCCCAAATGGATCTCTGCTGATTGTCATCCAGCTTTGTATCGCTGCAGTTTTTGGCAGTTTATGTGCAGCTGAACGATGTCGCTCCATTTCACCTGGAGCCAGAACCGCCCACCGCCCGCCACCCGCCCGCCACCCTGACACTCCTGTCCTGGCAAAAAAACCCGCCAAATGGCACAAAATGAGTCATCTGCAGAAACAGCCCTCTGTTCCAGGTGGTTCTGAGAACAATCCTCGGTGAGTTACAGCTCTGAGAGACAACCAGCATTCTTCATGTGTGTTTTATTTATTATGATCAGGTTGATTTTCTACATCGACACCTTAAACAAGTAGGTCAACTAAGCAGAACTCCAAACTTCAGGACTGTGAAAGTTTGTGCCATCCTTGAAACTCAATCTGTTTCGTTTTCTTTCAGAAAAAGTTGCCGTCCCTCAAGGGTACCCGTCCCGGAGCTGCAGGGACAGTCGATTATCAGGCCTCTATTGGATCAGCCTGTCTTTGAAAATCAATCAGAAGTGATCCACACTGCAGGTATACTCAGTGCAGTCGGGTCCTGAGGGGCAGGAAGTACTTCAAACATCGCTAACAGAGAGAGAGGAGCGCCGCTGTTGAATCCAACGTGTTCCCGAGGGTCCAAACGCACCCAGACGCACCAATCAAACTCCAGGACGCACTGAGCAAAAACATGCTCTGAGGAAGAGTCCGTCACACTTTACAGAACAAAGATGCTTCTGCACGACTCGTCACTGTAACTACAAGCTACGAGCTGAGAAACTGCATCAGAGTCTGTAGGACGAGCTGCACACACACACACACACACACACACACACACACACACACACTCACACACACACACACACCCCGTCACCCTCCATGTGTGTTACAGAGCCGAGGAGAAGTTCGGGGAAGGTCGTGAGCCGTTTGATATTCAGGACGAGCAGCGCTGCAGATCTCTGGAAGCCGACAGCTCGCCATCAGCAGAAGCATCAATCACATCAGAGATGGAGCTTTTCTAAAACATTGTGGTCCCTCAGGACTCCTCAGAGGAGGAGGAGGAGGAGGAGGAGGAGGAGGAGGAGGAGCGGATCAGTCCAAAGTGAGTTTACAGTCCACATGAAGCTCTGCGGGCTCATCCAGTGAGCAGAAACTACGAACCACATCTGAAGAAGCTGATTGACACTCACCATGAATCTTCCCTCCTGAAATAAATGGACGAGCGAGTCGTGGCCGATCAGCCAGAAACTTCAAACCCTGAGACAGCCGCAGGACAGGAGTGCGATGCTAGGAGCATGATTATCTTCACGTTTTGAGCTAACATGAGTTCAGGAGCAGCGAACAGCAGATTCAACTCTTAAAGGACTCGACAGGTTGATCACCAACAACAGCATGTATCACACAGCGTAGCCATGTCGCTAACGCTACGGTGAGTTGAGATAATTTGGGCAACTTTTTGTGCATTTTGTGCCTTTTTTCCTTCAACAAAAGGTTCGACTGTGTTCCAGCAACTCTCCCTCAACTCACCTGATAACTGATGACCTGAAAAACCAAACGTTATTTCAGTTGACAGCCGATTTCTGACACTAACTGTGTTACAGTTCTTATTATCGTAACGCCGGTTCAGGTTCTGACAGATTCTCAGAGGAGCGAATGAAAGAAATCGGAGCGTTTCTGTACGTGCGTGCGTTACTGATGCAAACCGCGTTTAAATCCATCGTCATGTCAAACATTCACACTGTCTGCTCATTTAAGTCGTTCTTATCTGCAGCCATACCGCCACACAAATCCCCAGAAATGAGTCCTAATCTGAGAGATCTGAGCCGGGATTTAACGCTGTCTGTGTACCGCAGTGAGTCCGCGACCACACGGGCCGCGTTTTAATTATAGAAAACCAATTTGACTTAGACGCTATCTCTGCCTTATTTATTCCATGTCATATCAGACCATTAAAACTTTGGATTTCTTTTTAACTTCCACTGAAATATTATTAAAATATTCTATAATCTGCACATCTCAAATCAACATTCTGCCTTCAGGTTTATTTTTTCCCCCTTCGGTCGTCTCTGGAGAAGACGAGCGTATACCTCGCCTCAGAACAGATACGTGCAGGGAGGAGCTGTCATGTCAGCTCCTGTCAGTCTTTAGTCTTTTGGCCTCGAGAACAGGAAACCACGAAAGCCCTCGCGGCTGCAGCAGCCGTGAAGTTTGTTTGATGAGACATCCTCAAGGCCTGACGCTTCGAGGCGGTTCGTGTCTGACACCGCCGTCGGCTTGTTTTAGGAGGAGACAGGAGCCAATCAGGAGCCTGATGCTGAGCTGAAGACGCAGACTGACGTGTGTGAAGATTTCATTTGATCTGCTGGTGAGTTTCAACGCTCGCCGACCCTCCGAACACTCCGGTCACGTCCTCTGTAATCTGACATGTGTGAAGAGAAACGTGTCTAAAAATGACAAACTAGTTCAGCTACAGAGTCAGAACCAGGTTCTAGTTGATGGACTCGGACCGTGTGAGGAGAATAAAAAGGGCTCCAGACTGCAGAAAGAAATGATGCAGTGAAACGTCTCATAACAGGATTAATATTAAATCATATTTAAAGTAAAACTTCTACACCTGGTTCAGAAGAAACACA